>LPNX010364034.1:1534435-1607054 GCA_001517045.1 Pseudotsuga menziesii | reverse complement strand
TTAATATATTTATTTCATATGAGAAATTGTTTATGTAAACATTTTACTCCTTTGATTTTCATCCTTCAAATCCTTATTGATATATAACTACATATATATATATATATAGATAGATAGATTCCTATGTGTGTATGTACTCATATATATATATATATATTCATATGTATATATATATGTGTGTGTGTGTGTGTGTGTAAGCACATTGTTCTCATCATAGTTGACTTCTACACAATTACCATTGTCTATGGTAGATAGCTTTCTCCCATTACCACGACGCAATTTTAAAGAACCCAGGTTCCACTTTCTTGGATCACCAAGGCGATGTTAACCATGGCCTCTCCTTCTTAGTGGATTTGGTTTCTTGTCACTGGTGTTGCATGATATCCTTAGGTCTCATAAGTGTATAACATGGTTCATACTGGTGAGGCCTTGGCCTTGAGCTCCTCACCAACAAAGATTTAAGTACAATAATATTCAAAAGTTACAACATGTTCAGGGGTTTACAAGAGGGATATTACAACTATTTCATATAATATTTCCATAGACTTGCAAAATTTTCAATGTGGACCTCATGTGGCATCTAATTTAATAAGAAATTAGCAGGCATCTGTGCCAGGGAACACAAACATGCACTTCAAGAGGCACGTTCAAGTTTGACCTAACCTGAGGATCCCCACCAAAGAGTAAATGGATAAAGGAGTGTGAGAGTAAATGGAGAAAGGAGCCCGAGGATCCCCACAAAGGAGTAAATGGATAAAGGAGCTTGAGGATCCCCTTACCAAGAGTAAATGGAGAAAGGAGATGAGGATTCCGCTCCAAAGAGTAAATGGAGAAAGGACCTGAAGAAATACTTACTTCTAAATTCAATAGCAAAGAGATGAGAGATGTTTCCTACAAAGAGGCTCATGAAAGGAGGTCAGTGGTGTCAAAGTTCCATGATTTAGTCTAGAGACTCAAACATAAAAAAGAAATATTGGAGAAAGAGGAGGATCGAAAAACCATAAAATCGTTTGACTACGCATCAGATAAGTTGAAATTTATTTGGCAAGATCTTTCCAAGAATCATATCAGATCCATTCCGGGTGATGAGGTTGGAGTTGTATTCCAGTATCGAACGTTGCTAAGCATGATAGGCTTGAATAGACCTATACAATGAGGTATATATTATCTAAATCCTAAAGAAACACGCTACATGGTGCCATTAGCTATATAAATAACAATTCTGGTAGCTAATGGAACCATGTAGGAATTTTCTTCAGGATTTAGATAATATATACCTCCTTCTAGAGGTATACGCAAGCCTACCATGCTCAGCAACCTTCGAGACTGGAATACATCTCCAAACTCAAAACCCGCAATGGATCCAATATGATTCTTGGAAAGATATTTCCAAAGAAATTTCAACTTATCTCATGCATAGTGGAACACTTTTATGGTTTGTCGATCCTCCTCTTTCTCCAATCTTTCATGTTTATGTGCAAGTCTCTGGACTAAATCATGGAACTAGTCAAAGAATTTTATGCTTTATCGATCCTCCTCTTTCTCCAATCTTTCATGTTTATGTGTGAGTCTCTGGACTAAATCGCGGAACTTTGACACCACTCACCTACTTTCATGGGACTCTTTGTAGGAAACACCTTTCATCTCTTTGCTATTGAAGTTGGAAGTAAGTATTTCTTTAGGATCATGTCTCCATTTACTCTTGGGAGGGGGATCCTGAGCTCCTTTCTCCATTTACTCTTAGGCAGGGGATCCTCAAGCTCCTTTGTCCATTTACTCCTGGGCAAGGATCCTCAAGCTCCTTTCCATTTACTCTTAGACTTGTTTCTCCATTTACTCTTGGGCGGGGATCCTTAGGTCGGGTCAAACTCGAACCTGCCCCTTGAACTGCATGTTTGCATTCACTGGCACAAAGACGTGCTAATTTAATATTATAATTGATATCTAATTTCAATGTGCTTTGTCTTATCATGAAACATGATATTTTTCGTCATCTTAATACAAATATTATTATCACAAAGGATATCAGTAGCATATATCTCTCCATCGAATAGTCCTGCTAACATCTTTCAAAGCCATACTACTTCGCTACATGTTGAACATGCTACAATGTATTCATAATATGCTGTACTATGTGACATCTTTGTCAAATGTGACATCTCTGCGAAGTTCAATTTGATGGTATCCTGATATATATATGCGATAAGATTTTGATTGTTCACTATACCCTACGAACAATCCCTGCTTTCTTGAAGGATCTAAATTTGTCCTCTTCAACCAAATATCTTTAGGTGACTTACCTTTATCTTTTCTCTGAAAAACATTTCTTCTGGAGTTTTATTCCTGAGGGAACTGTGGGAATATTTATTTTGTACATATATTGTTGTTCTTGTTACTTGTTCCCACATGTACATTGGAATATATTGATCATGTATAATAGCTTTCACAGCTTCCATGATAGATCTATTCTTTCTTTCAGCAACACGATTTTGTTGTGGATTATAAGGAATGGTGAGCTCCCTCTTAATCTTGTCTTCTCTGCAAAAATACTTGAATTCATTAGAAGTGAACTCTCCTCCATTATCTAAGCTCAAAATCTTTTTTTTCGAGAGAGAGGTTTTCCACTAGGGCCTTAAACTCCTTGAATCTTTCAAACATTTCATCCTTCTTTTTCAAGAAGGATATCTAAGTCTTGTGAGAACAGCCATCAATAAAAGAATCATAGTAGGCATACCCACTTAATAAGGTGTTTACATTGGCCTGCATATATCTGAGTGAATAATATCTAATATCCCTTTTTCTTTACTATCACTTTTTGGAAATGGGGTCTTAGTATTCTTCCCTTGTGCACATCCTTTTGCACACCCCTTCATGTTCTATATGAATTTCCGGTAAACTAGTCACAAACTTGCTTACAATTGGAACAAATTTGTAGTAAACATGAGAAAGAATTATGTTCCATATCTCACATGGGTTAATGGTACTTGTTAGTACCTGTGATAAATTTTGAAACAGTTACCCCTGTGACTTCCTACCACAACCATAGGAAAATTACAAGGTGATATCATCTTGGCATCATTGTCGGGGAATTAATCACAATTATCTCCTTGGGAAATGACATTGTTTAGCTCTACGAACTGGTTGAGTAGCCACTCTGTAATGTCCCCAAAAATTGAGAATAAAAAAAAATTATAGGTTTGTGAAAAACTACCGAAAGGGGATCATTATTACTGATGCGGAATTACATGCACTGCTTATACTTTTGATCTCTTCATAACTTTCCTTGCTGTCTTGTTAATCTCTTATACATTCAGTGATTATTAGTTTGTTTACTTCTTATATTTTAATTCTGTTATTTAAACTATTTCTACATCTTAGTTATTACTGTCGGTTAATTAATAAATTGTATAGATCATTTTTTTACTCCCGCACATGTGTACTTTGTTTATTTAATAAAAAATAACTTAACTTTGTTGATGGGAATAAAGTGGTGGAGTGGTGGGACTAGTTCTCCCATGACTATGTGAGAGGTAAAACATTACTTGGTTACACAGGATTACTTACTTAAATTGAACTATGGCACCTCTCTTTTTTACTTACTGTAATATACCTATTAGACTCGATGCATTTATGTGTAAAGAGGGGGTAGAATTTTCTTTTTGTTTCGCTGTTACTTCAATGAGTCAAACATGTTAGTGGCAGAATTTTACATGGAAATTTACAAAGGGACATATCCCATCAATTTGTTGATGTCAAAACTACACATATTGTAAAACAATCATCTATTAATGTACATACATCCTTTTCCATAGAAATCAAATATGTGATTTGTATCCAATTTATTATGATTGCCATTGTAACCAGCCTAAAACATTTGAATATCAAAATTTCTTGGTATAGGGTCCATTTGAACCTTTGAATGGTTTCCCTAATAGAACAAAATATTTTGTGTAATATCAACATCCAAGGTATGAGCCCCAAAATAAATAACTTATTGCATTATGCCTATCATAAAATCATAAGTCTAGTGCATTAAGGTCTACTCCTACAATCCTTCCTATGATTTACATCGTTATAGCCCTGAAATGGAGAACTTCTTTTGTAGCTAACAATTTACAGTATCATTTCATGAATCAACAATTTAGAGCATTATTCTCAACAATTTACAGAATCATTTCCTAGGCTTAACAATTTACAACATTATCTTATCACTTAACGGTTTATAGAATCATTTCATGACTTAACACTTTACTAGTTATCATAATGAATTCCAATATAATTATTATTTGTGAAAGAAGAAATTCATCATTGAGGTGCCATCAAAATCATTCAATGCATGGATCAAGTTGTTCGAGTAACCACAGATTTCATTTATAAAGTGGTAAATCAAAGGACGAGGTTGCAACACAATGTTATATATACACAAAACAATACAGATAAAAATTAAACATTGACACGTAAGAAAACCAGAAGACAACAATGTACATGGTTCACCCCAACCTTGGGGTTACTTCCACCAAAAGTTATTTCCCCTTCTCTATTCATAAAATCACCTAGTAAGGTATACAACCCACACCATAAATGACTTGCCATCAGTTCCTTATAACACAATAGGAAACCTTTACATTATTAACCCGAGACCTTCTACTTAAACATAGGAATTACCGTCTCAAAATAAATCCAAACCTTCTCCTTTAGACTAATCAAGTGAAGATTACATAATTCAGAAATACAATCTTACAAGGTTTCTATAACTTATGTATTAGAATAAATTTAGATTAAAAGTCCGTCAGTTTATCCATCCAATTTAAACTCTTTAAATACTGAAAACCAACTTTTAAGTACTTCATCCTTAGTCATGAACTTTCAACAAGTTTGGTTTTTAAGACAAACACACTTATGGCTACCCTTCATTCATTAATCCATATTGGATAAAATACAAATTAAAACTGCCTATCCTTACCGAGATCCTTTTCCTCTAGGACCGGTACATCAAACATCCCAAAACGAAATATAGATGATGGAATTGACTTTCTCCAAAGAGGGGTCACCTCCTTCTCAGCCTCAAAAGTAGTTATATTCAAAGGTAAACTTTAAACTAGATCTAACATTCTTAATGAGAAAGGACCATTTCAATCGCATAAGACATAACCCAAGGTTTTCAAATGTATTAAAAGAATCTACAGTTGGTTTTTCCAAAATGAAAGAGCAATGAGCACTTGGTTTAAAAGTGAGGTTCAAACAACATGGTTGAAATAAGGGGCTTACATCTCAAAGAAAAACTTCTCCTTTTCTGAACAAAAGTAGATAAGACAAGATGTTATTGACAATTTTCTTCTTCCTTCCAAAAGAAGATCGGAGCCTAAAGATCGCAACCCAAGAATGAGGTCGCTTACAGTAGAATAAGGTATGGAGGATAACTTAGCCACGTATTGGAATACCACTGAGGCCTGAACCAATGTCATGTGGATTGTTCCGATTTTAGAGAAAGAAGGTAGGTGTAAGGATCTTTAGATCCAAAACTTAACACTGTAAAGTATCATAATTTAGATGACAACAAAAATCACAGTAAGTTCTAAGCAACCGTAAAGGGTTCGCAAGCATGGATCCTACAACCTTTTGAATAACAAGAAGGAATGGCTCGAAATCTATAACTTCCAACTACAACCATTCCGAAAAGGGGATCATTTCACCACAGCAGAATAATGTTTGATAGGAATCTAGGTCTATCTATGCTCAACATTTCCACAAAGTGGATCCAATATATATATATATATATATATCTGCCCATGAAATTGAGTTTGCATGAAGTCAAACGATCGCAGATGATTAGTAGGTGTTTCACATAAATATCATCCCATATTTTCTAAAACCTAGGAAAGCTCTTCCACGCCAATTTCCTAACAATAAGGATCAGCTTTTATTAAAACCAGAGGATTAGGCCCCAAACCAATATGAACTTTAAATCCAACGTAAAGTACTTTCCAAACCTAAGAGAATATGGATCAGATTCTTAAAATCATAGTAATATCACACGATACACATAAGATCAAAGCATAAGCAAGCTATTTCAATAGGAAATGATCTGGTTCTTAAAACCAACAGAGTGGTGATTTCAATCCAATACTCAAAGTTACTCAAAGTATTCATGTCAAAATTGCATGCCGAGTTGAACCATACCTTGTCGAGCCAACAAATCGTAGGCAGAATCAAGATGCAAAAGCATACCTTGGACAACCTTCGCTCCTTTTCCCCCCCAGTAACAAACATATTTCCATTCCAAAATCAAAACAGAAATAAAGAACTAGCAACCCGCTACTTCAACATTGGAGGCTCCCTATGGAAGATGAGTTCATTTGGTAAAGGTAAAAACGTGTTGAGCCTTCCCTGAGGGATATTAAGTTCTGGAATCAAGCACTCAACATACATCAATTTGATATCCCAGAAATTGAATCTCTACTCTAACAGTTTCTCACTGATTCGATATCAAGATCTCTCATTCTGAAGGTACACACATTCCCTTTAAGGAAGTAAATCCATCCCCCCCTTCCAACCACAACCCCAGTTTCTTTAAAAAGGAGTGTAGACTAGGGAGAAATGCATGAAATTCTTTGCATGCTGGGCGCGCAGGGTCCCCTCTGTCCCGAAGCAGGTGAATGACTATCAAGGTTAGTGGTAATCAATTCCTTTCTTTAAGCCAGACCTCTCCTTAAGTTATGCTGAGATCCAGGCACGAATGGTTGAAGGAAATTAAATCCTCTCTTATAATAAAATATAAATGTTACAAATGTAAAAGAGAGGGAGTAATATTTGTCGAAAAGGACTCAATGAGTCTTTAGGTCTAAAAGGAAATAAATCCATCATATAGACCTTATAAATTAATAAATTATGTCTATTTTATAAAAAGGATTTAATACTATGTTTTCCTTTGACCTCATGTAATAACTTATATCATAATACTCCATGTTTGCTTAATTTATCATTACATCATATGCCTTTTATTTATTGTTTTTTTCTTATAGATAGATTTCAATTAAAAATACTTTGTGTTTTATGAAGACTTAATTTGTCGTTTTCCTTTGTCCTTATGATATACTTTATATCATAGGACTTATATCTATCATTTTTTCCTTCTAGATAGATCTTCAATTTAAGAATACTTGTCTTTTAATTTTTCTTTGTCCTTATGATATGATTTATATCATAATGTCTTTTGTCAAACGCTTTTTTTGATCCCTTAGCCCTAGTTCTTGTCGCACATGTGTTCGTCGACCCCTTTGTGTTATTAAACTTTCACCTAACTTTTAGTTTTCTTTTGGCGGGGGCCTTGGCACTTGAGCTCCTCACCCAGAAGCCCTCATACAATAGTATTTAAAATTGCAAAATGCTCAGGGGCATATAGGATGAACATTACACTTACGTAGTTCATTACTTGTGATGGGATCGGATGTAAAGTGTGTTGACAGCCTTGATCATTGATAACCTGCTGCTAGTTATTACATTGCTCATCGACTTGGTTTTATAACTTGGTAAGTGCTTTTATCATCAATTTAGGTATTATGGCTAAATTTCCTGTACATTAATTATTCTTCATTATGGTTTTAAATTCGTCATTCTATATGTCATCAATATCTTTTTCATGCTATGTATATTTTTACTATACTTTTTAACATCTCTTATGCTCTTGATTTGTCAAGTTATTATGTTGGTTTGAAGGGCAGACCTTCATATTTTTATAGTCATAGCGGTTATCATTGCATACTTTGTATGCCATGGTGCTTAAGCCTAAACACCTTGTTACTAAGTTAATTAAAACCCTAAGCTCTAAACCTATGGACTAAACATTATCTACATACCTAAGCAAGGGTTCTTAGACTTTGGACTAGGGCAACCTATGACTAAGTATTATTGTAATACTATCGTAATGTAAGCTTTGTAATATGTTAACGTTGATGTTAGAGTTTGGGGTGACATGATATATGGTATAAACCATACATTTCCAAGTTTTAAGCGTTCGTACGGATGGTGGTATTAAACGATACCTTGTAACAAGGCTTGACTATGGGAGTGGGTTTGATAAATCATTAATGGACTCTAGCCTAGTGCATTTAATGCTCGTTGAAAAGAGTGATAGCCTTACCATAGGCTTGGCTCACGATGGATGTGCATTGTATTGTCATTTTGGGTTTAATCGTTTTGACTCTACACATAGGGATGGCCATGGAGGCAACCTCCAGATTGTGAGGTATGCCTGCATGAATTTATAAGCCTGCACATTGTTTGGTTTACAGTTTGAAAGGATGGCATACTCCTCATCTCCATTTTGGTTTTTTCTTACAGGTGTTGAAACGAATGAAGGGGCTGCATGGATACAACACTGTTGGCTCCAAGTGTTGAATTCATGGCCACGATAAGCCTACTAATCAAGCTTATGGTTGTCACCCTTCAATCCTGTAGGTAGAGCTATGTTTCGACTAGTTCGTTTGTTGGGGTTTGATGCTGTAGCGAAATCAATTTTGCCTTTGGGCTTATTAATACATACTTGGTTATTTTTAATGTTGGGGTATTATACCATGATTTTATTTCTAGGCCATTCAGCTCTGTTTGATCCCATTTTGGTTATGTAAATCGTTAATGTTTCGGTTTTGGGATTTTATAGCCATGGTCTGCACCATTGCTTGCAATGGTACCATATCCCATTGGCATGCCTATGTAAAACCTTCTCCTCGGCCTTTAATGGTGACTATGTACAAACATTGGGATCTCTGTGTAAATATATATATGTATTGGTTTTATAAAATTTAATGGTTAGCTTGTTATATGGTGTATGGGATTTCCTTCTGCATTTTTATTAAGCTATTTATTTTAATGGGGTTGGGGTTTTGAAAGCAATTTAAGCATTCACCTGAACAATTAATCTATGGGTAAAGCCATTGATTAGTTGGATAATGTAATTAATTGGAAAGCATGGGAAAGGACATGCTATAAATGGCATGAGCCTCTCCCACAGTGCTATGATAGCTTGTATTTAAATTGTCTATGGTATTCAGTTATGTGTAAAATGGTTTGTGCAAAACTATTGGGTTGGAAACCATGTTGGTGAACGCTTACAATAGGGTATATTTTAATGGGCCGTGTATTGAAAATGTTTAATGGTCGAGGCCGTGCTGTAGCTAGGGTCTTACGACCTCTCTGCCAAAATAGGCATTTTTAATTATATGGCAATTGGTGCGAAATGTGGTGTTTGTAGAGATATAAACAATGGGTTTATAAAAAGGATTGATTCTTGTTCAAATCATTACGCCAATGGATTTTAAATTATTTTGTGACCGAGTTGTAAGGTTATATGATTTGGAATTATTTTTACTATATTATACTGTGGTTATTGGACATCCATGGGATTCGATTTCACGACCTCTATTGGCAATGGGGTTTTAAAAGTAATGTAATGAATGTATTTTGATAAATAAAACAAGCTAGGCTCGCATGCCCATACGATTTGATTCCTATTATTGGTTGCAATTTATGAATTTATGATATGATTTGATGTTTGTTTTACTATGATAGGTTATACTGTATAAGATATATTATTTTAATTTGACTAAGGTAAATGTTGTTGATCTATGTAATTTTATTTATGGTTATGTATAGATAGAAAAGTTAGGACCATGGATTTTATTATATGAATTATGATCAGATAATTGCAAAGGACCACATGGATGGTCATGATGCCTCCTCTGATTATTTATAATGTTGTTTCATTTATGTGGAGTGTTTTTAATGTAATTTGTAATATGGATACAGACCTTGAAATGTCTTAGATGAGTTAATAAAATTTGGAATTTAAATGTATATATAGTTTCCATATATGCCTATACCTAATAGTCTTGTTTATATGTATATATAGATATCTTATAAAAATATTTATGGTTGTAAGTAATACCCCACGGTAACTATGTAGTATATTTATTTATTTAAACTTACTCCTATGATTAAATCTACTATAATATGAAACATGTCTCTACTAACAAATGTAATATGTCAATAGAGATTTAAACAATAGATAAACAATAGAATAGTAGGTCTAGACTTACCTAGTTTACAGTATTAATTTCTGAATATTAAAATAATACAAAAGACAATCTTTAAAGATGGAAACCTAGCTATATACAACCTATGATAATATTTACCATCCTAGGAATATTGGAGAGAAATAAAGACCCTAGCGGAATCTAGGGAGAACATTAATTACCTAGGGTTAGCAAAATATAATAAAGCTTTTACATAAAGCAGCCAACATTTACCCTAGAAATGAACTTTGACATACTAAGAACTTGTACCTGTAATTTATATTCCTGAAGCTCCTTTAATGGTTGAACCTGAAAACTTTTTAAATAACCAGCATTATCAATTTAAGACAGATCTGACCTCTAATTTTTTATGAGCAAATCACTTGGGAACTACCATGTTCCTCCCAACCATGACCTGGAACTATTCATGGTTCTAATATGGATCCCCCCCGAGCTGGAATCCAACATGCAAGTAGCTTAGAGATCCTAAGGTAGGGTTCCCTAACTAGTGTTCAGTTCTGAATCAATCCTCTTTTCCTTGCAGGAAAAGTTCTCCAAGAAAACACTTGAGAGAAAAAATAGGCAGAATAATAATTCTGCTCCCATAAATCAGAACCCCCAAGCCTTTGCTTGTCTTGAGTCTTTATAGGCATATTTTTCATTCAAAGGGGTAGTTAAATCAAGAAATCCTTTATTTCTTGATTTAACCCTTTTTAATTTACTAGGGTAATTTTCAAATCTTAACCTAGGAACTATTAACTAGTTCCTAGTAAGTCTTTCATAGATATTTCACTATTTATTAATTCAATAATAATAAATAATAATTAGTGGAGCTTCTCTTCTTTCTTTATTCAATTATAAATTCTTTATACATACAATGTATAAAATACAAAGTATTAAAATACTTGTTAACATTTGGCTTCCGCCATCATGTGTCATGATCCCTAGACTTAACGGCACTTATTCATGGAGGTCAAGTAGATAGATGGCTTAGGTATACTATGCTAGGCAACTCTAAACATCCTTGCATGTTGGATTTCCCTTGTATAATGTGGTAGCTCTTCAGTACTTGATGAGAATACAGAAATTCAAAATTTCATTTAATCACTTATAATTAAGTATCATGAGATCAATATTTTTCTCGAGTCATTTTCACTTGAAAGTTATTAAATTATTTTTAGCAACCCCTAGCACTTACCAGAGCCCATACTCAACGCTTATAATAGGGAATTACAAACACAGTGTAATTCCAGAGCTCTCTCTCAACACTAAATGCTAGGATGTACTTGTACGATACACCTAAGGACACAATGGCCAACGATCCGATGCTCCAGAGCTTATGCCCAACATTTCCAATTATATATTCATGTGTTCCAGAGCTTTAAGATCAACACAAATGTAAGTACGCATGTGCTCCAGAGCCTCTCACTAAACCCAAAGCATCTCATCAATCATGTGCTTCAGTGTCCACGCCCAACAGAAACATTTCATCAATCATGTGCTTCAAGGTCCACACCCAACATAACCATCATATATATCCATATGTATCATCAACAATTTGCTTACACCCAATATACATAACAAATCATCATGTTCATATGCATTGGGGTCTTTGACCCAATATAAAATAAAACATCAATAAATCATCATGATTAATAGGGTCATGAATATAAATGGTAGCTCCAAAATTCGAGATATTACACGTTCGTAGACACATATTGGTTGTACACACTCTTGGCATTCCAACAAATTTTGAAGGTGAATCCACTGGGAAATACTAGCTTCCAGAAGAACCCACACGAGGAGAAATCATGATGCAATATCCTTCCAAGTAATATTTGATCCAGAAAGTTTGATCTGGAGGACCAACAGGATGCAAGGTTTAGTCTTAAATATTTCCTTCCCTGCTGAAGGTTTTATTTTTGTTAGTGATATATCTGAACATTGTGATTAGGAGTTTGGACTAGCCTTCCCTAGAACTAAATTTGAGTCTAGCATCTTTGACTTGGTTTCTGGTACCTCTGCATTTGATTTTTCCCACATTTCCTGGTCACCCTTGACCTCAAAGCCTCTAGGAATATATTTCCAACACCAACCGGAGCCAGAGTGCCTTACACTTACTGAGAGTGCCCTACACTTACTGTTGATTCAACACTACTAAATAAAACTGTAATAAGGCAATTTGTTGCCTCATATCTATCTCCCACTTCTCCCAGGAAGAAGCACCATTCATCTTCCATTTTTGTATCCCCCTACATTCCTCACAACTTACCAATTTCTTTTCCACCAGTCTTAATCCTGGCCATAAACCCTGTTATACCTCCAAGGATGGAAAATAGATTTTTTCCGCTTCATCTTCCAACCACTCCTCATCACCTCAATCTAGGAGGTCATGAAGAGTGACTTGTAATTGAGTGTCCTTTTGTACCCAACCCAAAGGGTAAGGCTTCACATGGGGTTTAGTGTTTAATCCGAACTTGTTAACAATGTTCCTAAAATCAAAATAATTTAGGACCCACTATCAAACAAAGTATCTACCTTTGTATGAATCGATATCAACCTTATATGAAAAATCTCATTGATTTTCTTCTCATCATTTTCAAACTTAGGAGATTGAATAGAAGAACTTCAACTAAAAGAGGTTATACCTTTTCTTCCCATTGGAGTCATATTTTTTACCCTAATGAAGACATGTAGGATTCTCTACCTATTTTTTTATTCTAGCTATATATTCTTATGCTTCTCTTTTCCTTTTGATTTATTTTCAAACTTAGGTGGCTTCTTATACACATTCTCCATACCATGTTTCACTTTCCTAGCTTCAAGCTGAGTAGCTTGTATTGACACTTTGTCAATGTTGGTTGGATTAAACATCAAAATAGTATGACGAAGATAAGAATGTAAACCAACAATGTACTTAATAAGAGTTTCACTACTATGTAATGAAAATTCCACTACTAAAGTTTTCTTTTTAAAATATTGAGTATAATATTGAATATCTTCACAAAAAATTGTCTTAGATATAACCATTAAATTATTGATGTTTGCATATATGTCAATGGATAGAATTGTCTCTTTAATACAAGAATAAATTCAGTTCAAGAAAAAAATATTTTACCATTTGGAGAATGAACATAATTTTCTCATGATTAATATGTTTTACAAATATTGACATTAACTTTAATTGCAAAGAGGGAATTAAACATAATGAAGACATTTTTGTCATGGTTATTATTTTTGAGTGTAATATCTTGAATTTTGGACCTACCATTTATAGGCATGAGCCTAGTGATCATGATGATTATATTGATGTTTATTTTTATATTGGGTCAAAGAGCCCACTACATATGAACATGGTGATTTTCTTTCTATATTGGGCGTAAGCCAATTGTTGATCATACATGTATATATATGTTGGTTTTGTTGGGTGTGGACCCTGAAGTACATGATTGATGAAATGTTGTATGTTGGGCATGGACCCTGAAGCGCATGATCGATGAGATGTTTTGTGTTGAGAAAGAGGCTATGTAGCACATGAGTACTTACATTTGTGTTGAGCATAAAGCTCTGGAACACATGAAATTATAATTGAAAATGTTGGGCATAATATTTGGAGCATTCCATCTTGATGTTGAGCATAAGCTCTCTGGATTCGGATCCTTGGCCATTGTATCCCTAGGTGTATCATACAAGTACATCCTAGCATTTAGTTTTGAGAAAGAGCTCTTGAATTGCACTATGTTTATAACTCCCTGTTATAAGCGTTGAGTATGGGCTCTGGTAAGCGCTAGGGGTTACTAAAAAGATTAAAATAACATCTGAGTGAAAACAACTCAAGAATAAAATTGATCTCATCATACTTATCTTTAAGAAATTAAATGAAAGTTTGAATTTATGTATTCCCATCAAGTACTGAAGAAATACCACATTATACGAGGGAAATCCAACATGCAAGGATGTTTAGAGTTTCCTAGCCTAGTAGACCTAAGCCATCTATCTTCTCAACCTTCATAAAGAAGTGTCCTTAAGTCTAGGGATCATGATACATGATGCCCGAAAACAAATGTTAACAAGTATTTTTATACTATGTATTTTGTACATAGTATGTATAAAGAATTAATTATGATTGAATAAGAAAGAAGAAAATCTCCACCAATTATTATTTATTATTAAAAGATTTATAAATAGTGAAATATCTATGAAAGACTAACTACGAACTAGTTAAAAGTTCCTAGGTTAAGAATAGAAAATTACCCGAGTAAATTAAAAAGGGTTAAATCAAAAAATCAAGGATTTCCTGATTTAAGTGCTCCTTTGACTAAAGAGTCTATCTATAAAGACTCAAGCCAAGCAAAGGCTTGGGGTTCTGATTTTTATTTAGGAGAATTATTATTCTACCTGTTTTTGGCTCTCAAGTGCTTTCTTGGAGAACTTTTCCTACAAGGAAAAGAGGATTGATTCAAAACCGATTTCCAGTTAGGAAACCTTACCTTAGTAGCTCTAAGGTACTTGCATGTTTGAGTCCATCTTGAGGGGATACAGATTTGAACGTGGAATGGTTTCGGGTCATGGTTGGGAGGAACGTGGTAGTTCCCAAGTGATTTGGTCATAAAAATAATAGGTGAGATCTGTCTTAAATTGATAATGCTTGTTATGTAAAAGTGTACATGTTCAGACATTAAAGGAGCTTCACGAAGATAAATTACATGTATGAGTTCTTGGTATGTCAAATTTCATTTCTAGGGTAAATGTTGGCTGCTTTATGTAAAAGCTTTTATATATATTATTAACCCTGGTATTGATTGGTTCTATTCATATCTCCTAGGGTTACATTTCTTGAAATCTAACCCTAGAGTGTCTATGCTATCTTCTAGATTATATAATGAATATATGTTAGATGAATGTTTTCCAAGGAATTTACTAACCCTATGTAAATGATGTCCTGTCTAGATTCTGCTAGGGTTTGATTTTCTCTCTAGATTTTGTATTCATTGCTATATTTAGAAATTAATATTGCAAACTAGGTAAATCCAGACCTGTTTTTTATTGTTCACCTATTATTTATATCTTTGCTAACATATTACATATGTGAGTAAACACATGTTTCATATTATATTAGATTTAATCATAAGAGTAAGTTTAAAGAGATAAATATACTAAATAGATACCTTAGGGTATTATTTACAAAAAGAACGACTTTATATATATATAAGGCCATCAAGTATAAACATATATGAAAAATATATATACATTTAATTCCAAAATTAAATAACGCATCTAAGACCTTTCAAGGTCTCTATCCATATTACAATTTTACATTAAAAATACTCCGCATAAATGAAACAACATTATAAATAATGAGAGGAGGCATCGTGACCATCCATGTGGTCCTTTACATTTCTTTGATCATAATTCATAAAAAAAATTACATAACTCAATAGAGATTGCCATAGCCAAATTAAAATAATATATCTTATATAGTAAACCATATCATAGTAAAACAACATCAAAATCATATCATAAATCCATTTATTGCAAACATTAACAGGAATCGAATCCTATGGACATGCAAGCCCAGTTTGTTTTATTTATTAAAATACATTTCATTACAACTCCTTACATTAAAAACCCTCCTTGCTAATCGAGGTCGCGACATTGATGTCCAGACCCAGGAAAAGACTTAATAACAAACCATATGTAATTTATATACAAAACGACAACCAAATCCTATAACCATTCTCACATAGGCCACGCTACACATCAAATCATATGCGGGATGTGGTTTATAAAATACATCCATTAAAATATAAATACACAGAGTCCATTTACATATTAAAAAACAAACGCCATCTAGGGTCTGTAAACCCTCGCCTCTACAAAACCCACTAATGCACATCGCTCACATAATTCACGTCGGCAGCCAAATTTTAAATCTAATACACAGTCTATACACTACACTATACTATCGCAGCAATGTGGGAAGGTGCATGTCATTCATAGCATCGCCTATACCCACGCTGTCTGTATCTCTACATTACAAACTAATTAATGTCGTAATACACAGAACCTTCAAGTTGATGAATTCCCACATAAATCCACCATAACCACAGAATAAAGGCAACAAAATAGTACTATGCACATCATAAGTTAACCCATGGTAACCAATTAATCAAAATAGTATGCATCCATATTCAATCACTTTCCAAGTAAACTACAAAGTCATCGTATTAAATTTTATAAACAAGTTTACAAAGGAATGCCAATGGGCTACTATACCATTGCAAGCAATGGTTCAGCCCATGCCTAAAATGCCCCAATGAAAACATGATTTGCATAAACCAAAACCAAGTATACTAACAGACTAAGTAATTTTTACAAACCCAAATTTATACACAGAACCAGAGGGACTGTGACTTCACTCCACCACCGAAGCCATCAAGATACTATCCAAAACCTAAGTCTATATTCATGCCCAAAGGTGAATCTTTAAAAAACCCACAATGAAACTCACAACATAAAACCCCAAATGAAGAAACAATCTATGCACAGTCTTCCCAAGAGGGCCGAAAGGTAGAAAGTAAAATCTTGCTCACGGGCTTATCATGGCCATAATTGAAAATGTTTGGAGCCCACAGAAGCAAAGTCATGCTGCTCCTCATTCCCTTTCGACACTTGCAAAACAAAAGCCAAACAAGAGATGAAAAGTATGACTGAGGAAAAGTTAAGCAAAACCAATGTGCAAGCATGTTAAAACCAACATGGACATACCTCATAGTCTAGAGGTCACCTCCATGGTTTTCTCCCTATGCAGAGCCATAGTGCAAAACCACAAATGACAAACAACACACACAACCATCATGAGCCAAGCCTAAGGGAAGGTTGTTTCACTTCACCAAGTGAATTGAATGCACCAGCTAGAAACTGTTAAACCCACATAAAAACCCAATCTCCATAGTTTTGTTTTGCTACTGACAACGTGACCATCTCTCCCATAAAGCTTAAACCCTGCTATTGTATGGTTATACCCTATGTCATGTCGCCACCCAAACTCTATCACATGCTAACATGTAACAATGTTTTCATTATGGTAAGTTTGCAATAGTATATAAGTGCATGGGATGTGTTATCCCAAGGTGTAGTGCCATAAGACACACCCCTTATAAGTTAAAAGAGATACAATTTATTCTTACAGCCTTATATTAAAAGCTAATACGAGATGTGTTAAGCTTAAATGCTTAGTGAACATGGCATATGCAATATACCATGTTAAACTTTGTAACCCTCACAAAAATATCAAAGGTCTCCTCTTCGGATAATATAATAACGTGTCGAATAAAAGAACATAAGCGATGTTAAAAAGTATAGTAAAAATATAGGTAGAACGTAAAATGTATTAATGACTAATAGATTAGTGAATTTAAAACATAACAAAGATTAATTAGTGTACATGAAATTTAGTCGTAGTAGCTACATTGACGATAATGACACTTACCAAGTTATAAAACCAAGTTGATAAGCATCATAACAACTAGCAGCAGGTGCTATAGGAGCAAGACGATCAACACACTTTACACCAGATCCCATCACAAAGTAGTGAATTGCGTAAGTAAATAAAAGAGGTGCCTTAGTTCGATTGAACTAAGTAAGCCTGCATAACCAAGTAATACTTTACCTCTCAAACCGTCATGGGGGGACAAGTCACGCCACTCCACCACCTTGTTTCCCTATCAACAAAGTTAAGTTAGTTTTTATTAAATAAACAAAGTACACATGTGTAGGAGTAAAACAATGATCTATATAATTCATTAATTCATCGACAATAATAACTAAGATCTATAAAAAGTTTAAATAATAGAATTAAGACATAATAAGTAAATTTACTAATAATCACTAAATGGATAAGAGATTAACAAGACAGTATGGGAAGTTTTTGAAGAGATTGAAACTATAAGTAGCGCATATAATTCTGCACGAGTAATAATGATCCCCTTTATGGTAGTTTCCACTAGCTTATAAATTTTCTTTTCTATTTTTTATTTCTGGGGACATTACATTGAGTATTAAAGAATACCCAAAAATTAATATTTAAATCTTAAATATAATTTAAAAACAAATAAAATTACTAAAAATATCTTTTTACTAAGCCTAATTTTAAAATTAACTTACACATAAGTTATGGTCCTTTTTTTTCTTTTTTAAATTTTGAATGATTTGAAGAATTTAAAACAACCAGAACTTTGAAGAAAATATTTTATGGTAAAAAATCTTATAGAATGATAATTCTCCATAATATTTGGAATTAAAAAAAAAATCTTTGGATTTGAAAAATAACTATAATAATTTAAAAGCTGAAAAATATATTTTATATACGAGAGTTAGTCACAATAAACTGTTCACCACCCTAATATTTCATTACTCTCAAGGAGCAAATGTCCCTTACCATATTCGAACCCAGTGGAGAGGAAAATAATCAAATTTCTCAACTACTCCCCATGGACACACACATGTATATGTATATATATATATATATATATATATATATAATTCAATTAAAAAAAATTATATCTTTTTAAAAGCTTATATTTTTTAAATAATGAAAAATAAACCTTAAAATTTTTAACCAAAATGGAAAACATTAAAAATTCCTATAAAAATTGAAAAATTAAAAGTTCTTATAATATTGATATCAACGGCCTCACACCTTGTCCACTCCTTATAATATTGTATTGTATTTTATATAAAAAATATCTAGGTGGGAAATTCAATGAATTGGATCAGTCATAAGTGTAAAAAGCTTAACTGATTGGGGTTCCTAATATGTGCCGCATATTTAGGGTTCTTAATGGTAATGGATTTGTGTATGGCATTGGATATGTGCGCAAAATAATTTCGTTGACAATAATAACTTCATAATGGATTTATAATAAATTTTGGGTTATCATAGTTCTTTGTAAATAAAGTAACAACATATTGTAGAATATCCATTCGTGGACACAAATCAACTTGAGGACATTGTTTTAGAGAAAGGATTCAGTGACAATCATAGGTGGAGATGATTTTCACGACCAACAAAGAATCGAAGAAAGTGAAAAATCATATGGCAGCTACTCTGATCATTCAAGTAGAAGTGAAAGGCTTCAAGAAGTTCGTGCAAAAGAACACAAGTGCAAGCAAGGATGATAATGACAATGAAAAGCACGAGAAAGAGAAGAGCAAAAGGACTTCAGACACAAATAATGTAGTAGCACTGGATCAACCAAATAATGTTTCGGATGCGTCATCATATTTTTCATCTATGATTGCAAATGGCGTCTACTTGGCACCGCAATCCCAATTTAGCTTGGAGACCCCATCAACTATAACTAACAACCTTATGTTTGAGATGCCAGCAATGAGCTATGTCATCCAGCAACTATCATATCCAATCCCTGCACATGAAATCTCAGCAATCCTACCTCCAGGGAATAGTTAGACACAATGTCTGAACAATACAAATGGCGCTCTTATCATATATGACTTTCATGATCTTCTGAATTGAGGCAGAGGCCTTAAGAACTCAACAACCAGCCAGGCCCTCCATTAACTATCACATCCAATGCCTACACATGATATCTCAGCAATCTTGTCTCTAGCAATGAGTTACACAAAGCTACTAAACAATAGAAATGATGATCTTATGAGATATGACTTCCATGATCTTCTGAACCTAGTCAGAGGCCTCAAGAATCGAGAAAATAGCATAGGGGCTTCACTTGTTGACCAATATCCTATCACGTTAGTTCATATTGTGGTTTTTAAAATTATTAAAAATTGAACCAATATATTGCAGGTATTGGGGGGATGAGGGGTTTAAGGTGGGGGTGGGTAGGGTGGTTTATAAGGATTGAGGTATAAATGTGGTGGGGAGGAAGTTTTAAGTATTGGGAGGGGGTTTCAACAAAAATATTTTGGGTCAATATCTCTGGAAATTAAGGGTATTCTTTAATATCCCATGATCGCATGTGCTATGTGAGATGTTCACTAAGTGAAGTCCCCGTGGAAAACAAGCATCCCCAACATGATATCTCACCAATCCTGCCTCCACGGATGACTTTCATAGAGCTTCTGAACAATACAAATAATGATATTGTGAGAGATCACTTTCATGATCTTCAGAATCCAAGAGGAGGCCTAAGGAACGCAGGCCATCCATTGATTATGAGTCCCAACCCCCACCCATAATATCTTTCATGGGATGAGTTTTAGAGGTAATCTCTTTGATGCTCATCTCTTTCCAGGTTTTATAGATGTTTTTACGTGGATGGGTTTTACATGATATATTATTATAATGATTTATGAATTTATTAAAAGATATGTCTTTAAAATGGTCAAGTTAGTTCTAGACTAGCTTCAATGGATGAAGAAACTATAAATCATTTGTTGGTGAAATGTAGTTTTACAAAATTTATATAGAATGAAGTGATGTAGTTTTTTAATATTTATGGAAATTAGGATTTTCAAACATTTGGTTTTAGTATAAAAAACTAGTACACTTATATTACCACTAAAAACAAAGAAAATTCACTATTTGCATATATGTATATTCGAAAACATCATTGTGAATCCAAACCAAAATTAGTCAATATGCAAAGTTTGTCAATTATTTTGCAAGCTTGCATACAACTAAAACAAAATCAAGTAGAATTCATATATGTTGAAATATTGTAACTTCGAAGAATATTCTATATGTATTTATGTGTGTTCCCCGATGGTCCTACCAGGAGAACCACTTGTATTACTTTGTACCTCGATGCTCCTAATCAGAAGAACTAATAAGAGTCATGAGGAATTCCCCTCTAATTGTAAAGGTGGGTCATTAGCACCCCAGGGTGGTTACTTGAGTCTACATGTGTAACTCGAGCTTACATGATTAACTCGAGCCTTCATGATAGATGAGTTAACTTAAGTGAACGGATGAATACAAATAGAGGTGTAGTGCTCCTCATTTGGAACACACACTCTCACTTGTGTAGTGCATTAGTGGAGAAGAGAAGTAGTTGGAGAAGGACGAGGATCAGGCTTTCATCTCCTTACTGGTTTTATCTTTTATCTTTTTGGGACATCTATATTGAGGAAGCTTTTGCTGGGTTTTTCCCTTCAGGGTTTTCCAAGGATAAATCTTTGTGTTCCTTTTGTATGGTTGTGCTTGTCTATCTTTCAGTGATCCTGTTTATATGCTTTTGTTATGAAAATGAAATGAAATACTGATGTCTTAGCTAAGCATATGAAAATTTAACATGGTATCAGAGCCACCCTGAAAACAAGACATTGTGCAGCTACAAAATCTAGGGATTCTTACTTTTTGGTTCTCTCTCCACAATCGATCAACAAAAGAAGGCCAGGCTAACTCTCCATTGAAGGGCGCATCTTTCTGTCGAAGCAGAATTCGATTCCGAGCATTTTCAGTTTTCGGTGCAGGAAATTAGGACTTTGTACAGAAGAGGAATTTTTTAGTGAGCCCAGCATAGGATTTTTCTCCTCATCCAAATCAAAGTTTAGAGACCTGGATCAAGAAATTTGGTTGGTTGAAAATCTAGAAAATTCAAACCCTAGTTTGACCCCGACCTGGAAAAACCCTAAATACTAAAACTGCTAAGTTTTGGTACATTCGCTATTTCCTGATATTGGAGAAGGATCAGGAGTTGATAATTTTAGAGGCCAAATAAAAAGTCCTAATATACACTGTATCCAAAATTCAGCCTCCGATTCTCTATATTATAGGAGATATGATCCCTCCAAGTTAGGGTTCTATCCTCTACGAGAATTCATCCCTAAACAGGACACCCGGGGATAATTGTTGTAGCATGGGCTACAGAGGCCCAAATGGAATTCCTAAAGATGTTCTAGAAAATGAAAGGACTTTAATTTCTATTTTCTGAATTTTAGAACCTAAAGATGAACCAGTGACACGTGGCATTTCGTACAACTTCACTGTTCTTAACAGTCATGTAGCCGGTCACCTTGGAAAAATGATCATAAATCCCAATTGGTAAAACCAATTCTGATGAAACCTATGGTGTTGGATCTGGAACATATGGTGTTACTGTAGTATGAAATTTTAGACATAGAGGAGTATTAATTTCAGAGATATGACAGAAACAGTAACAGGCATTTCTGCAGAAGAAATTGGAAAACTAGGGCTTCCTGTTCTGGGAGTCTCCCTCCACTATTTTCAGAAAAGGAGTAGATTAGACAACTTCATTTGGAGAGATATATATTTATATCCAATAATATCTGAAATATTCCAAGTTTAGAAAATTAGGGTTTCTTTGACAAACCCTAGATCATCGAGCTCCGGAAGTAGGAGGAACACCTCAAATCGGTAAGATATAATCTTTTTCTATTTGCATTTGAGGTTCTCATTTCAAAGTGATCTATCACATCATCTTGATTTTAATATTGGTGAAGTTAAAAAATTCCAAGCATGGAAGTATTTGATCTCTTTGAAGAAAATGAATTGGACACCTACATGAGTAGAGAGGCTCCAATTCTAGAGGGAGATGAGCCTCAAAGCCTTACACAAGAAGAACTTGATTAAGGCTAAGAATATCATTGTTGATTCAGTCACGAATCAACTTGTACAACAAGTGTCTTTCCTAAATATGCCAAAGATGTTTGATTCCTTGATCAAGCTATTTGAAGATAAGAACATAATTCAGAAGATGGATTTGAGAAAACAGTTGAAGAATGTGAAGATCCAGAATGCATAACATCTTGAAGCGGTAGAACAAGAAGCAGAGAATGCAGATGTGGTGATAGCCACCTTGAATGGCCTCCCATGATCATGAGATTCATTCATGCAAGGAATGTGTGCCAAAATGAAGTGATTACTTTCAGTTGACTTTGGGAAGAAGAACAAGCTCATCTCATAAGAAGAGAAGAAGAAAAATGGGAGCAAATTGAAGATCAAGCTCTCACCATTCAAAAAAGATCCCTCAAGCGATGAGGAATATGAAGAACTCAATTATTGACGAACCTTTTATCCATCTTATCATTTGGATAAGAAATGATGATTTCATGGATGAAGAAGATGATGAAGTAGAATGAGCAAGAAGGAGTCTACCCATGAAATAAACAAAAGATAACTATTCAATTGTCATTTAATGATATTGTTTTGTTATGCATTTGATTATATTCAGTTGATGTGTTGTTTGCATGCATGTGATGGGTGAGTAGCTCATGGTTCTATACAAATCTCCATTGTTACTTATCTAGAATGAAACCTATTTTCTGACATATTGGATTAGTGCACAATCTCAATGATGTCATGGTAGAGATGGAAGGCATATAGAAAGTTTTTGTGAGATATGGATGAATGTTGTATTGGCTAAATAGTTGCATGATGCCTAATAATTTGTCGTTATGCATATGTAGTTCTAACCATGCAACTGGTGCATTTGAATTGTAGGAAAGGTCCTGTACAACCTCCTAAAAGAAAAGAAGGATGATACTTGTTCCGAAGAACAAGTGATGACAATTCAATAAACATGAATGTGAAGCTCCCATGGTCAGAGACACCATGACGAAAGAAAGAGATCCAGAGAGCGGTAGATCCACCTCGAAGGATGAAGACCACCATGGGTATGAGAGATAACTCAAGATGAAGAAAAGAATGCTATGAAAGAAGCTATGATCAAAGAATAACAGTTGATCATGGGGAATGATGTATATGATATGATTTCAAGACATAAAGGGAAGTACGTAGTATCTTCCATATGGATCTACAAGAACAAGTGTACAAAAAAAGGTTCATGATTCGCCTCTGAAAGAATAGACTATGACATGACATACTCTATTGACAAGTATATGTCAAGCATAGAACCACCTGTACAGAGTGAAGAGGGGAGATGATACTCCACTTCAGGGGGAGTGACTATAGAAGATATCTTAGTTTGACATGGGACGACATGATGGACACCATCCTGTTGGATCGAGAATTTACCAAGAGTAAAGTGGGTTCCAACCTTCAAGGTTGAATGCAAAAGACTAGGATGTGTTGATGATCTGACAAGATGAACTCATGGAAGATGTTATGATGAAAGAATACTCGAATGATGTCTGGGATATAGTACTCAAACCAGAAAGAAAGAATGTGGTATCTTACAAATGGATTTGTAAGATAAAATATGTTGCTGATAGAAATAAGGAAAGACTTGTGGCTAAAAGTTTCTATAAGAAAGAGGGAATTAATTCTAAAGAGACACTTACTCCAAAAATCAAGGCACACTCCCTTCAAAATTATGATGGTAGTTGTTTCAATGATGAAGTAAAGAAAAGGATTCCTTAATGGTATGATTGGGGAAGGGGTTTTAAATTTAATAGTCACAAGGATTTGAAGTTGAAGACAGATGGACTCATATATAAAAAATGCCCTCTATGGCATGAAGCAAGCTCCCAGAGCTTGGTATGGAAGGATAGATAATTTCCTGTCAATTACAGGATTTACCAAGAGTAGAGCTGATCCTAACCTTTATCCCATGGTTGTAGAATATGAACCTGTCATCTTGTTATTATGTGTGGATGACTTATGCTTGACAGGGAATGAGAAACAGATCATGGAAAGCAATAAGAAACTAGCAGAAGAATTTGAGATGAAAGACCTTGGGTTAATGCATTATTTCATATGTCTAGAAGTATGGCAAAGTTTAGAAGAAATATTTCTCAACCAGGGAAAGTATGCGGTAGAGATATTGAAGAGATTCAATATGTTGGAATGCAAATTCATGGCCACACCCATGGACTCCAACCTAAAACTGATGAATCATCAGAGTTAGTGGATGTGACTCATTATAGATAGATCATTGGGTCATTAATGTACTTAACAAATTCCATACCAGACATCTGTTTTGCTGTGAACACCTTAATTCAATATCTTGTTCAACCGAGACGGATTCACCTAGTAGCTGTAAAACATGTGATGAGATATCTGAAAGGGACTATAGACTTTGGCCTATACTATGCTGGTAGCCATGAGTATAGATTGTATGGCTACATAGATGCAGATTGGGCTGGAAGTATCTCAGACAGGAAAAGCACATTAGGTAGATTCTTTTGTTTGGGGTATGCTATGAGTTCATGGTTTAGCATAAAATAGTCTAGTGTTTCTCGTAGCATGGCTGAAGTAGAATACATAGCAGATTGCTCTACTAAGTTGTGAAGCCATATGGATTCAGAAGATGATATCAGGTCTCTTTGACCCAAATATGGATACTATAATGATTCTATGTGATAACCAGATTTGTGATGACAGAGAACCCTGTGTTTCGTTGTAACACATACAAATCTGGTATTTCTACAAACGAGTGAAGATGCAGATAATGATGTTTCAGTATTTATATACCGTAGATGCAGATGGTAGTGATTTAGTATTTCGATACTAAATATAGAGATGATGATGTTTTAGTGTTTCCATACTTAAGATATAGATGATCTGATGATTTCAGTGTTCCCATACTGAAGATATAGATGATGTTTCAGTATTTACATACTGTAGATGCAGATGATGGTGATTCTGTATTTCTATACTGAAAATATAGATGATGATGCTTTCAATATTCACATACTGGAGATACAGATGGTGATAGTTCATTATTCACATACTGAAGATGTAGATGATGATGGTTTGGATGATGATGTACTGACGAAGCCTCTGTCTCGAGTAAAGTTTGAACACTTTCAAGAAAAGCTTGGTGTTGTTTGGAAAGGCCTTCCTCGAAAGGGGGAGTAGTGATGTTGTAGTGGGACAGTATCATCCCTTTTCACTTTCCCTAAAGTGATCTAGAGACCTTGGTCCTCGAGAATTAAGAGGGATTGTATCATCCTGAGACATATGTCCAGAAGTGATCCGGTGAACTTAGGTCATTGAGAAGGTGGCAGGATTGTATCATCCCTGGACTTCGGTTCAGAATGGATCCAGTGAACTTCGATCATCAAGAAGGTGGTAGGATTGCATCATCCCTAAACTTTGGCTAAAAATGTATGCCAAGGTCTCAGGCCCCGTGAAAGTGGTGGATTGCATCATCCTTGAACCTTGGTTCAAAATGTATCCAGAGGTCTCAGCCCCTGTGAAAGTGGTAGGATTACATCATCCATGAACTTCGGTTCAAAATGTATCCGGAGGTCTCGGCCCCTGTGAAATTGGTGGATTGCATCATCTTTGAACCTCAGTTCAAAATGTATCCGAAGGTCTTGGCCCCCGTGAAAGTGGTGGATTACATCATCCCTGAACCTCGGTTCAAAATGTATCCGGAGGTCTCGGTCCTCGTTAATGTGGTAGGATTGTATCATCCTTGAACTTCGGTTCAGAACGGATCTGGTGACTTCGGTACTTGAGAACGTGTGTTGATCGCGTAATTCTAATAGGAAGGATTGTATGGGTTCCACATCTGTGTTGATCCCGTAATTCCGAAAGGAAGGATCATTGAATTGATCCTATAATTCCAATAGGAAGGATTGTGTGAGTTCCAAATATGTGTTGATCCCATAATTCCAATAGGAAGGATTGTTTGAGTTCCACAAATGTGTTGATCCTATAATTATGAAAGGAAGGATCGTTAGTAACTCCGTAAAGACCTAAATCCTGTAATTCCGAAAGGAAGGATTTTTAGTAACTCCGTAAAGACCTAAATCCTGTAATTTCAAAAAGAAGGATCATTGGTAATGTTTGTGCCAGAAATTGTTTCCATGCCACAAAGAAACAAGCCAACACAATCTCAAATATTCAATCAAATAAAATTAGCGTTTTAGGGTTTTGAAAGGTTTTTCTGGTTGTAAAGTTTGGTGACAAACAGGGAATACGCTCATGAGCCAAATAGGAACTGAATCATAAGCAAAGAAAAACAAAGATGCATAATATAATTACCAGTATCCAACAGAACATGACATTGAAGTCCATTCATAAAAGACAAGCACTACCAACATACAAACCATAAAACAACAATGAATTTATCAGTTATGTAACTAAATAAGTTAAAAATGAAGCCAAAACATAGACTAAACGGTGGAAATGATCATATATTTCATAATTCTATTCATCAAATACATATGAGAGTTTATGTACTTATCTCATCAATAAGTCCAAAAGACCTCTTGAAGTCCTCCAAAATTCGAACCCTTTGTTCTCTTTCTCATCTATCTAAATACTGTTTCTCAAAAAATCAGTTAGGATCTAAACCATAACTATCTTCAGCCAACTCATCGATGGGATAATGTCAAATTACAATTTACAAAATAAAGTTTTTCTCAAAAAAAACATAACAATTAACTGACTAACTAAAGTATCTCTCACAGGACATAACAAGTAACTGACTAACTAACAAAACTCAAAGGTCTTTAGCAGCTTCAGCTACTAAGGCTATTCCATCCAAATCTTGGGCCTTCTTCTGGGCTCTCTTCTGCTCAGCTTCCATATCTGCTAACCTTCTTGTAAGTGCTTCATTCTGCTGCTGTAAGCCTCTGATAGTCAGCTTCAATTCTGCACATTGTAAATCTGGGTTTCTTGTCCTCTTCAAGGCCTCCTTTGAAACTACAGTAAGATCTTGATAATGATCATTTACTTCTTGTAAATCCTCCCTAAGTCTTCTATTTTCTAGGATCAGACCATCATTAGTTTCATGCATGTAATCCATTTGATGCCTGTATTGTTTGATGGTTCTTTGTAGGTTCTCTTTTTTTGAATCAAAAGCCTTTCCTGTTGTGCTCTCTTGCATTTCGTTGGGCAGCCATGGGATATATAGCTTTCTAAAAATGTATTCATCCTCCTGTAGCGGCTTTTAAGACACACCATGAACAATAGGGTTTTCCTGACTAGTTGCTTCAGTAGGTGTAGTTTCATCCATCAAGTGCTGGTCTTCAGAATAAGAAACTTTAGTTTCCATTTTCTGTTGCTAGTTCAAAATTTCATCTCTTAATTCCAAAAATACAGTAGATAGCTTAGTTTCAGTAAGGCTGGACTCCTCTACTGACTTCAATGCTTTCTTTCCTTTGCAATCACCCCTGTTAGATTCTAGGTTTTCCCCTGAAGAAGAGGTATCAATCATAGTGACCTCTGCTATGTTCAATTTAGGGTTCAGAAACTTTTTCATATTCAGCCTCAGTTTATTTTTAGGTCTAGTTTTTGGTCTCCATCCTGAGGCTAGTTCTTTCACCATCTTCAAATTTCTTCCTTGATGTCTAACTATGGCTAACTCCATAGCTTTAACTTTGGTCTTTTTTTCTTTGACCTCTCTGCTTTATCCTCTTGACTATAGCATTTTTTGTGTGTGTCAACCCTAGACTCAGCATGGATTTTCAACTCATCTCCTTCTAGAAAATATCCCTCATCTTCAGATAAAATAGTGATAGGGATTCTTTGTTGGACATTGTCCTCCTCTTCCTTCATTGCAACCTTCTCTACAATGACAACAATTTTCTCACTTATGAAAGTTTCTGCTAGTGCCCTATTTTGCATAGGCTATTCTTCTTCTTTTCTAAACAGTGAACATTTTCCCTTATTATCAGCATAAGGTTGTTGATGTTCTTGGTATTCCTTTGAAGGCTATGTTTCTTCTTTAAGTTTAACTTCCCTTTTATCTTTAGACTTAGCTTTCTGCCCTAGTTTCCTAACTAGGGTTTTCCCTTTGTCTACATGTTTTTTGGTTTGCTGCTCTTCCTGCTTAATTTGGAAACCAGAACAAAAAGGAAAATAATCCCATGTCTTCCCTTCTCTTTGTAGAGCAGTGCTAATAATGAGCTTGATCAAACCATGATGGAAGATAGAATGTGTAGTATGATCATGATGTTCCTTAACTCTACTTGACATCTTCTGTAGACTTTTAAACAAAAAGAAAGGAAGACTCATTCTGGATTCACCAACCAGATGCTGTAAGAACCTAAAATGATATTTGAAGACATAGGCATATATCCCTTCACAGATGATATAGCTTTGTAGGACTTTAATGGGCTCCACCCACTCATCTCTAAAATTCTGGATTAGTATTCCTTCGCTCTAGTCTGGAATAATGCTAGGTATAAGATACCTTTGGGCATTGAAGGTGAATGGCAGGTTTTTGAACCACAACTATCATTCATTTCTAACTCCTATGGCTTCACCAATCAACTCCACAGTCAACTTAAACTTTAGAGTATCAAATACTACCATGTCTTGATTATAGCTTTGGGCAAATTTATAAGAGATCACAATGTTATAGCCATCAATATTCTTAAAGAAATCCAACCACCCAACATTCTGGAAAATCTCTGCACAACCTGGGAATTGGTCAATCCAATTCAATTCAGTGGGCGAAGCCCTATTGGTTTTGCCACTTTTTCCCATCTGCTTTCAATGACTGAATTCTGTGTACTTTTAGGGCCATGTTAATGACCTAATAGCTTTTTTTTATAAATCTTCTAGAGTTTTGATAGTTAGCTTTCTTCGATTCTCCTTGGCTATTTTCTCTTAATTTTTTAACAGTCTATTTTTGTTTTTAATGCAGGGAAAGTTTTACACCAGGTTTGAGTAATTTAGGTCAACAGAGTGCCAAACACTCTTCAACCAAAATGCTGCTGAAATTAACTATTATCCAAGCTGTTCATTTCGATTATAGACCATCTCTAGAATGTATGAAAACATCTATGTGTTATGGCTCTGCTCAAATAGTACCCTTGGCTCCTTTTAATGCCACTTATAAGCTATCTATTTGAAAAAAGGATTTTGCATTAGTGCTCTCAAATGCCTGCTTCTTAGATCAATTGTTGATTGTTTAACTAGTGGATGGAAAGATATAAGAGCAATCTTATGTCTGCTAACTTTCTGCTTCAAATTGCATTCAGCACATACAAACAGTCAACTTCTAGCACCTACTCACACAAGGTCTGCATGAAATTGACATGCTCATCTTACTTATTGCATTGGTTAGAAGTAACCAGTAAATATGTGAAACCCTGGTCATCACAAACTGAACAGAGCTTCACCTTACCATATTTTCAGGTGTTGAGAGAGTAATTGTTCAATGAAACTGTTATTTTTCAACTTATCACTTGCCAAAGCATCTAAAACCCTTTTAGACTGATATATGATTGTGGGGAGTTTGTTAACAACATGAATTAAAGCTTTCCTTAATCAATTTTAAGATAACAAGCTTTAAAGGAGAAACCCCCAATTTAGCTCCCATGATGAGGTTTACACGGAATACCTCATTTCCAACCTATTGTAGACATTTAAAATAGATCCTTGAACTATTTGACTGCTGAAATTAACTATCCAAGTGTCTTCAGGTCTTCAATTTGCTTCCAGTTGGCGCATTGAGAAATCCCTAAATCTTCTCTGTAACTGCAAATTACGGATTGTTAGCAGTTGTCCCCATTCCACTTCACCTCTTGCTTCATGATGCATATGTGTAAACCTTCCTTCCCATCAAACTCAGCTCATTTGTTGATCTGTCATCATTCACCCAACTCTAACTAATGATTTGCCATGATCTCCTTCATGTTGTAAACCACACCTGTTTGCATGATCATTACTGAAGAAACATGTATCAAAACATTTTACGCATGTGATTAGTCATCTAGAAACCAAAATCATGGGAGAAATTTGCTTAAAAACTGGTGATTTCGGTGCCCGCCATATTCTTGTAGCGTCGCAGTGTAAACTTTTCGTCGTTGCGCTACAAGAATATTTCAAATTCAATTTTGGCACTCTTTTAATCATTGATTCCACTTTGAATGAGGTTTAAATGATAAACTCTTATCATGATGTTTTTTGTGAACTAATTAATCCAAATAATGTCCTATAAAACCCTTCAGAACCTAAGGAAACAAACCATAATGAAAATCTAAAGCAAAAAATCAAAATTCGAAATTTCATTTAAAAGCAAAAATTTCCTAAAGTAAGCAAATGAGAAAATTTAAGCATATGAACAAACCTAAAATAAAAATCACAATCAAAATATAAAATTGAAGAAAACAATTTCATAACTTAACATCTAGCTCCAGTTGTGGGATGAAGTCCTCCCTGTGAGGCTTCAAGAACCGGTAGACCAATGCCTTCTTTTCTGCTACCTACTTGTCTACAAAATTTCGATTGGGTTATGGAGTCTTTATTATCCTTCACTCACACTAGTATATACAATGAAAAGTGAAAATCTCCTCAAAGAGTATACAAATGCTTGAGGAATCATCCATTGACAAGACTTGACAATTCCTCACCTTCCAAAGACTGCAGAATAAAAGTGTTATTTTCTAGAATCTTAGACACTAGGAAAGGGCCAAACCAAAGGTTGTCAAATTTACCATGTTTCCCTTTTTTCTCTTTGCTGGAATCCCACCTCAAAACCATATCACCAACTGAGAAAGTGGTATCTTTGATTTTCCTATCAAATCTGCTTTTGATCTTCAATCTGTACAACTATGCACTTTCTTCCACCTTTTCCCTGTTTTGCTACAACTCTATCATCTCATAAATCCTCCTCTGCATATCATTTGGTTCTTCCTGGCAATCCTGAAGAAACTTCATAATTGGGATTCCCAATTGAATAGGAAAAAATGCATCTGTACCATAAACTAACTGGAAGGGAGAGGTTCCATTTGCTTATTTGACTGTTATCCTGTCATCCCACAATGCGTATTTCAGCATTGAATCCCTTGATATTCTGAATAATGTTTTTATTAGAGATTCAGCCAAACCATTACCCTGGGGATAGTAAGGAGTTGAGTGCTTGAGCAAGATACCATTCTTTTCACAAAATGCTTCCATTGCCTTAGACTTGAAAGCTTTAGCATTATCTGTTACTATTTTCTGAGGACAACCAAACATACTCAGGATATTCTATTCAATGAATTCCATAATTACTTTGTCTGTGGCATTCCTAGTAGGGATGGCTTCCACCCATTTGGTAAAGAAGTCTGTTGCAGTTAGAATCCATTGGTGTTGTCCTGAGGAAGCTAGATTTATTTTCCCTATAAAATCCAGACCCCATTGTTGGAAAGGAGCACTTACTGCAATAGGTTTCAAAGGAAATGCCAGTAATTTTTGTTTTCCAGCAAACTTCTGACAAGGTATACAGGCTCTTACTTGATGATAAACATCTGCAAACAAAGAGGGCCAATAATATCCATCTCTTAAAATCCTGTATGTTGTTGTCTTCCAGTACTTGTGGCCTCCACAAGAACCCTCATGAGATTTAGAAATCACTCCTTCAATTTCAGATTTATCCAAGCACATGAGTAGAATGCCACCTAGTTCCTTCCAGAACAACTTCTCTTCTATTAGACAATATTTAGTAGCTTTAAGCTTTAAGGATCTAGCAGCTTTCCTATATAGATGCTCAGGACATTGCAAAAACAACAGAAAATACACAATGTTTACATACCATGTAGATGCTGGATAATAGTCCATGATCTTCTCTTTTTCTAAAATTACTTGATCTTCTTCCTGAGCTAACTCTTCAGCCATGACATGCAATCCTAGAGCTTGACAATTTGATTCAGCCAGTAGCTTGGCTAAACCTTGTCCCTTGACAATTTTGGTAGGTCTGATATCTACATCATACTCCATGACTTTAGCAATCCACCTGCCTCTTTTCCCTTCACTATTAGGCTGTGTTAAAACATCTTTTACAGTAGCATTAGGCACAAATGAAATAACTTTAGAATGCAGAACATAGATTCTAAAAAACTTTAAAGATTTTACCAGAGCATAGGCTTGTTTTTCTAAGATACTGTATTTCAGTTCACAATCCCTGAGAGCTTTGCTGAAGAATGCAATGGGTTGATCTAGTCCTTCCTTATTCTTCTGCAACAAAATAGCTACTATTGTATCCTCTGATGCAAATGAGGATGTGAGAAATTCTCTGGTGAAATATGGGCTTACTAATACAGGAGCTTCAGTAAGAGACATTTTGATCTTCTCAAATGCATTCTTTGCCTCAGTGGTCCACTTGACTTCTTGATCCTTTTTTAGCATGACTATGATCTATTTGATAGTCTCAGCAAAGTTTGGTATAAACCAATGCAGAAATTTGATTTTACCAATGAACAATTGGACATCCTTTTTACTCCTCGATAAACTTATCTTCAATATAGCCTTTACCCTTTCAGGATCAATTCTTATGCCATCAGTAGACACTAAATGTGATAGCAAAGTGTGAATTCTTTGGATTCAAGGACAAGCCAAATTTTCTACATTTCAGGAAAGTTTGCTTCAAATGCTTTAGATGTTCATCATCTGATTGTGAGAAAATAGTAATATCATCCAAATAGATTACCACAAACTTGTCCTTTTCTCCGACAAAAGCAATATCCATAGCCCTCTGGAAGGTTGCTCCAACATTCATTAACCCAAAGGGCATCTTGTCATACATAAAACTTCCAAAGGGAGTTGTAAAGGTTGTCTTCTCCTTATCATCAGGATGCATAAATATCTAATTGTACCCCGAGAAACCATCAACCATAGAGATCCTCTATGCCCCAACTACTTTCTGCAATATTTGCTCAATTCTAGGCAGAGGATAATTATCCTTTAATGAAGATCTATTCAAATTTATGAAGTCAACACACAACCTGATTTCTCCATTATTTTTCCTAATAGGAACCAGATTAGCCACCCATGAAGAATACCTGAGAGGGACTTAGATCTTGGCATCCAACAACTTCTTCACTTCTTTTTCAATAACAGAAAACAAGGCTGGGTTAATCCTCCTTAATTTATGACAAAAAGGTTTGACATTTGGTTTTAAAGGGACTTTATGCTGTATGATTCCTATGTCATAAGTCCTCAATTCCTCATAATACTAGGTAAAAACATCCACATGCTCCTTCAACAGTTTAATGTACCTATTTCTTTGTTCAGCTGTAAGGGATTTAGAAATTTTGACCATTCTAGGGTGTTCTGCTGAACCAATATTACACTCTACCACATTCTCTTCTGAAAACTGAACAACAGGCTTTAAAAGTGTATCATCCTTTGTAAATATTCTTTCCAGAGGTACTAAACCTTTTGGGATGAAGTTGCTTTTCAATTCAATAATTTTATGTCGTGCTATCTCATCTTCAGCAATCTCATCTACTTGTCCATCTTCTTCATCCTCCTCTTGATCAATTAGGGAATTTGAAAACTCATGGGTAAGCTCTAGGAAACTTTTAATTTCAATGTCATCTTCGAACACTCTCCACTGCTTTACATTATCAGGTACGGATGGTATGTACCTCACCTCAATGGGATACCTCAACTGAGTGGTCTTGGGGATTCTGAAGTGTGTGGCAGCGAAGGCCAATGAATCTATAGTCTGATTATGATCTCTTGGAACATGGGTAATATTAAAATCTACAAAATAATTTTCAAGCATTTCCCATACCTCATTTCAATAAATTTTCAGTAAACCCTGCTTTACTTGATAATTGTTCTTCACCTGCTGAACAACTAATTCGGAATCGCCAAATGCAGAAATTTGTTGAATGCCCAAATATTTCGCAGCTTTTAATCCTAATAGCAAAGCTTCATATTCAGCAGTGTTATTTGTAGTAATAAACTCAACTTTATACATCAGCTTTATTGTTTCACCTCCAGGGGATATAAGAAGAACTCCAGCTCCAGCACCTTCTTTGCAAGAAGATCCATCAAAATATAATTGCCACAGTTCATCTTCTTCTTCTCTGCTGTGTTTTACTGGCTGTTTCTTTTCAACCTATAACAAACCAGTAGTATTTTCTTCATCACTGAAATGTAACATGCAAGTTCTCAGGTCTTTGTCAACAGCATATAGTCGATGATTAGTGGGGTTCTTGTCATCTGTGACAATATAGGAAAACTGAAGCTCTCTGTATAGCTTTCTATTTTCTCCTCCAAACACAGGAATAGTAGCACATGATAAGTCCATTTGTAAGGTCCCTCCAACCTTCTTTTCCCAAGACCTAGAGAGAAGTAAGCCAAACTTCGGTGTAATATCAGTTACCACAACATCCATGATCACACTTTTCATGGGTAACTGAGCGAGGCTGACAACCATCTCCTTTATTACTCCTAAACACTTCACTGCTTGGGAATCGAAGGCATACAAATCATGGTAGGGTTTGGTAATACTCAGCCCTAAAGCCTCCATAACAGCCTTTGGCATTAAATTCTGTGAGGCTCCAAAATCTAACAAACAATTATGAATCATTTGTTCATGGACTGTCAGGGTGATGTATAATGGAGGTGAAGCACCTGCTTCATTCTCAGTCTTTTCAGCCAAGGCTGATCCAATGAAAATCCTAGGGTTTTCTTCTTGCAAATTTACTGTGTCAGAAATAGGTTGATTGCTTGTTGAATTAAGCATTTTAAGGACTGATTCTTTATATGAAGGGTTTTTCATGATTTCAGTTTAAGGTACAGGAATCTTTAACTTGCCTAATTCATTTTCCAGGCTGAAATTCTGAACAGTTTTACTTACCTCTTCAACCTCTATGTTCTTCTTTTATTTTTCTGAAACTTGCTTTTTCTCTGTCACGGGATCAGATGCCTGTTTAGAAGGTACAACTGCTTTCTTCTTCGGGGCTTGTACCACCTGTTTTGGAGCTGATATTAGATTTACAGTCTTCTTGAGTTCATTTTGACAGACATCAACAGTTACAACAGTCATTTTTAGACCTAAATCATCTTATGTTTCAAACATATCAACATCATAGCATTCTGCATTGAGAAAGTCTTCTTCAGTGACAAAACCCTTAGATAATCTCTCTCCAAAATGGTTCATGTCTTGGTGAGTATCTTCAAATATTACTTCATCAGCAATATTGTTCTGAAGAGGCGGTGGCACTCTTTGGTCCTCATTTTCTCTTCTTTCCCACTGAATATCATTATTCCTGTGTTCTCTAGGCATGAAACGGGGAGCAAATTTCCTTCTGAACTGGTTCTGATTATTAGGATTTCGTTCAACTTCTGGAGCAGGTTTGCTGGAATTTTTTTCAAGCTCTAATTTTTCAATTTTGCAGTCAGAATTTTCACCAACTTAGCCATTTCATCAATTTTCCCTTGAGCAGAATGAGAAGCTGAACCTCCTAGAGCTGCTTCCTTCTTTCCTTTTCTGTCATAAAGCTGCTGAGCTATTTCCTTCTTCAATCTGTTGGAAGCCAGTATGTTAGATTCTACCTTCAATGCTACATCCTGCATATTCATTAAAGAAATAGGTCTCCTTTCTCTTATTAGTAAGGAAAATTCATGATCAAAAGCATTTGCATATGTAAGTTTAGCTGATGTTTCTGTAGGCTTTATTTCAGCAGGAATTCTACTGTACATCTTGTTAAACCTCTTTGAAAATTCTGCAAAAGTTTCCTCTTTTTTCCTCTTAAGAGCACCAAACTCAGTTATGTAGTATGTATGATCTTTGGTGTCACCCCATTGTCTCATGAAGAGATCACGAAGTTATTCAATGATAGTGATGGAATTAGCAGGCAAATCCCTAAACCATTTCCTTACATCTCCATCGAGGCTCTGCACAAACATTCTCATCCATACATCCTTGGCCTCAATATTTTGGTTATTAGCATAACTAAGGAAAGCTTCCCAATGTTCTTCAGCTGCGGTTTCCCCCTGTCCATTAAACCTAGGAAGATAGTTTTGGTATTCCCCTCCAGGCAGTGCATTTAAAGGATGGGGCAAGACCAATGGTGCATATCTGGCTGCAACCAGGCAGTGCATTTAAAGGATGGGGCAAGACCAATGGTGCATATCTGGCTGCAACCATCCAGTCCATCATGTCTATGGGCTGATTTTGGGCTGCCATTTTTGGACTGACTGACTTTGACGATGAAGAAGTTTGACTGGGACTTGACTGAAAGGGATTTTTACCTAATTTCAGTTGAAAAAAGGTTTCCTACCAGGAGAAGCAGTTTTGGCTTTTCTGAAGGATTGAGGATTAGTAAAAACTTGGAAACTGATATCAGGGATAATAGGCTTTAACCAAGGTGAGGTTTCTTCTGCTTTTCTTAGCAAAGCTAAATGTGATGAACCACCTAACTGGTCAGGGTCACACAGGGCTGGTAAAGACTGAGACCTTCTATTTTTTCTTACAGTCTTCAATATTTGTTCAGGATTTGTAACACCCAACTGCAATGGTGAAGTAGGTCTATTTCTAGTCCCAACTCCTCTAGTAGCCACTTTGTCAAACTTGGTGAAAAGTAGCCTTAAATATGCGCTGTTTTAAGTTCACCTCTTAAAACCAGTGAAATGATAAGTATCCCAGGGAAAAATTTGTTTTCAACTTCGTTCCCTGGCAACAGTGCCAAATATGTTTGTGACAGAAATTGTTTCTAGGCCACAAAGAAACAAGCCAACACAATCTCAAATATTCAATCAAACAAAATTAGGGTTTTATGGTTTTGAAAGGTTTTTCTAGTTGTAAGGTTTGGTGACAAACAGGGAATACACTCATGATCCAAATAGGAACTGAATCATAAGCAAAGAAAAACAAAGATGCATAATATAATTACCAGTATCCAACAGAACATGACATTGAAGTTCATTCATAAAAGACAAGCACTACCAACATACAAACCATCAACCAACAATGAATTTATCAGTTATGTAACTAAACAAGTTAAAAATGAAGCCAAAACACAGACTGAATGGTGGAAAGGATCATATATTTCATAATTCTATTCATCAAATATATATGAGATTTTATGTACTTAGCTCATCAATAAGTCCAAAAGACCTCCTGAAGTCCTCCAAATATCGAACCCTTTGTTCTCTTTCTCATCTATCTAAATACTGTTTCTCAAAAAATTAGTTAGGGTCTAAAACCTAACTGTCTTCAGCCAACTCATCAATGGTATAATGTCAAATTGATATTTACAAAATAAAGGTTTTCTCAAAAAAAAACATAACAAGTAACTGACTAAATAACAAAACTCAAAGGTATTTAGCATCTTCAGCTAGTAAGGCTATTCCATCCAAATCTTGGGCCTTCTTCATGGCTCTCTTCTCCTCAGATTCCATATCTGCTAACCTTCTTGTAAGTTCTTCATTCTGCTACTGTAAGCCTCTGATAGTCAGCTTCAATTCTGCACATTGTAAATCTGTGTTTCTCTTCCTCTTCAAGGCCTCCTTGGAAACTGCAGTAAGCTCTTGATAATGATCATTTACTTCTTGTAAATCCTCCCTGCGTCTTCTATTTTCTAGGATTAAACCATCATTAGCTTCCTGCATGTAATCCATTTGATGCCTATATTGTTTGATGGTTCTTTGCAGGTTCTCTTTTTCTAAATCAGAAGCCTTTCCTGGTGTGGTATCTTGCATCTCACTCAACATCCATGGGATATCTAGCTTTCTGAAAATGTCTTCATCCTCCTGTAGCAGCTTCGAAGACACACCATGAACAATAGGGTTTTCCTAACTAGCTACTTCAGTAGGTGTAGTTTCATCCATCAAGTGCTGGTATTCAGAATAAGAAACTTCAGTTTCCTTTTTCTGTTTTTGCTTGAAAATTTCATCTCTTAATTCCAAAAATACAACAGATAGCTTAGTTTTAGTAAGGATGGACTCCTCTACTGACTTCAATTCTTTCTTTCCTTTGCAATCAACCCTGCTAGATTCTAGGTTTTCCTCTGAAGAAGAGGTATCGATCATAGTGACCTCTGTTGTGTTCAATTTAGGGTTCAGAAGCTTTTTCATATTCAGCCTCAGTTTATTTTTAGGTCTGGTTTTTAGTCTCCATCTTGAGGCTAGTTATTTCACCATATTCAAAGTTCTTCCTTGATGTCTAACTGTGGATAACTCCATAGCTTTAACTTTGGTCTTCTTTTTCTTTGACCTCTCTGATTTATCCTCTTGACTATAGCATTTTTTGTGTGTGTCAACCCTATACTCAGCATGGACTCTCAACTCATCTCCTTCTAGCAAATATCCCTCATCTTCAGATAAAATAGTGATAGGGCTTCTTTGTTGGACATTGTCCTCGTCTTCCTTCATTGCAACCTTCTCTGTGACAACAATTTTCTCATTTATGAAAGTTTCTACTGGTGCCCTATTTTACACACGCTTATCTTCCTCTTTTGTAAATAGTGAACATTTGCCCTTATTATCAACTGAAGGCTACTGATGTTCATACTCTTCCTTTGAAGGCTTTGTTTCTTCTTTAAGTTTAACTTCCCTTTTATCTTCAGACTTAGCTTTCTGCCCTAGTTTCCTAACTAGGGTTTTCCCTTTTTCTACATTTTTTTTGGTTTGCTGCTCTTCCTGCTTAATTTGGAAACCAGACCAAAAAAGAAACAATCCCATGTCTTCCCTTCTCTTTGTAGAGCAGTGCTGATAACGAGCTTGATCAAACCATGATGGAAGATGGATTGTGTAGTGTGATCATGATGTTTCTTAAATCTACTTGACATCTTCTGCAGACTTTTAAACAAAAAGAAAGGAAGACTCATTCTGGATTCACCAACCAGATGCTGTAAGAACCTAAAATGATATTTGAATACATAAGCATATCTCCCTTCACGGGTGATATAGCTTTGTAGGAATTTAAAGGGGCTCCACCCACTCATCTCTGAAATTCTAGATTAGTATTCCTTTGCTCCAGTCTGGAATAATGCCAGGTATAAGATACCTTCGGGCATTGAAGGTGAATGGAACCTTTTTGAACCACAACTCTCCTTCATTTCGGACTCCTGTGGCTTCAGCAATCAACTCCATAGTCAACTTAAACTTTAGAGTATCAAATACTACCATTTCCTAGTTATAGCTTTGGCCAAATTTATAAGAGACCTCAGTGTTATAGCCATCAATCTTCTTGAAGAAATCCAACCACCCAGCATTCTGGAAAAGCTCTGTACAACCTGGGAATTGGTCAATCCAATTCAGTTCAGTGGGCTCAACCCTATTGGTTTTGCCACTTTTCCCCATCTACTTTCAATGACTGAATTTTGTGTACATTTAGGGCCTTGTTAATGACCCAACAACTCTTTTTTTCTCAAGCTTCTAGAGTTTTGATAGTCATCTCTCTTCGATTCTCCTTGGTTGTTTTCTCTTAATTTTTTAACAGTCTGTTTTTGTTTTTAAGGCAGGGAAAGTTTTACACCAGGTTTGAGTAATTTAGGTCAATAGAGTGCCAAAAAATCTTCAACCAAACTGTTGCTGAAATTAACTATCATCCAAGATGTTCATATCGAAGCTAGACCATCTCTAGAATGTATGAAAACATCTGTGTGTTATGGCTCTGCTCGAATAGTACCCTTGGATCCTTTTAATGCCACTTATGAGCTATCTACTTGAAAAAAGGATTTTGCATTAGTGCTCTCAAATTCCTACTTCTTAGATCAACTGGTGATTGCTTAACTAGTGGATGGAAAGATATAAGAGCAATATTATGTCTGCTAACTTTCTGCTTCAACTTTCATTCAGCACATACAAACAGTCAGCTTCTAGCACCTACTCAGACAAGGTCTACATGCAGCTGACATGCTCAGCTTACTTATTCCATTGGTTAGAAGTAATCAGTAAATCTGTGAAACCTTAGTCGTCACAAACTGAACAGAGCTTCACCTTACCATATTTTCAGGTCTTGATAGAGTAATTGTTCAATGAAACTACTATTTTTCAACTTATCACTTTCCAAAGCATCTAAAACCCTTTTAGACTGATATTTGATCGTGGGGAGATTGTTAACAGCATGAATTAAAGCCTTCCTTAAGCATTTTTAACATAACAAGCTTTAAAGGAGAAACCCCCAATTTAGCTGCCACGATTAGGTTTACGTGGAATACCTAATTTCTAACCTACTCTAGACGTTTAAAATCAATCCTTGACCTATCTGACCACTGAAATTAACTATCCAAGTGTCTTCAGGTATTCAATTTGCTTCCAGCTGCCGCATTGAGAAAGCCCTAAATCTTCTCTGTAACTGCAAATTCCAGATTGTTAGCGGTTGTTCCTGTTCCACTTCACCTCTTCCTTCATGATGCATATGTGGATAACTTCCTTCCCATTAAACTCAGCTCATTTGTTGATCTGTCATCATTTTCCCAACTCTAACTGATGATTTTCCACGATCTCTTTCATGTCATAAACCACACCTGTTTGCATGGTCATTACTGAAGAAACACGTATCAAAACCTTTGACGCATGTGATTAGTCATCTAGAAACCAAAATCGTGGGAGAAATTTTCTTAAAAATTGGTGATTTCGGCGCCCGTGATATTCTTGTAGCGCCGCAGTGTAAACTTTTCGTCATTGCGCTACAAGAATATTTCAAATTCAATTTTGGTGTTGTTTTAATCATTGATTCCTCTTTGAATGAGGTTTAAATGATAAACTATGATCATGATGTTTTTTGTGAACTAATTAATCCATATAATGTCCTATAAAACCCTTCAGAACCTAAGGAAACAAACCATAATGAAAATCGAAAGCAAAAAATCAAAATCAAAATTTCATTTAAAACCAAAAATTTCCTATAGTAAGCAAATGAGAAAATTTAAGCATATGAACAAACCTAAAATAAAAATCACAATCAAAATATAAAATTGAAGAAAACAAGTTCATGACTTAACAGGTAACTTCGTAAAAACCCAAATCACGTAATTCTGAAAGGAAGGATCATGTTGATGTTTTAATGATGTTGATGTTCTTATGATAATGATGATGTTTCTGATTGAAAGATCAGATGTTGCTGATGATGATGATGTTGCTGACGATGATGATGTTCTCTAATCGAAAGATCAGAATATGATGATGATGATGTTTCTCTGATCAAAATATCAGAAGTTGCTGATGATGATGTTCTCTTATCGAAAGATCAGAGTATGATGATGATGATGTTTTTTGATCGAAAGATCAGAAGTTGCTTATGATTATGATGCTTCTGATGATGATGATGTTTTCTGATTGAAATATCAGAATGCGATGATGATGATGATGTTTCTGATCAAAATATTAGAATGTGATGATGATGAGATCCTGATGATGATGATGTCTTATTATCAAAGTATGATGATGATGACGTACTGATCAAAAGATCAGAATATGATGATGAGTTGATGTTAGAGTATGATGATGTTTGGTTGATGATGGTTCTGATCGAAAGATCAGAGGCTGATGATAATGATGAGTCTGGTTGAAATATTAGAGTATCATGATGATGTTGTTGGTGATCGAAAGGTCAGGGTGCTAAAGATGTTGCTGATCGAAAGGTCAAAGTGCTGAAGATGTTGCTGCTGATTGAAGAGTCAAGATGCTGCTGATCGAAACAGTCAAAGTAGTGATGATGTTGAAGACTAAAGATTGAAGATGAAGGCTACATGATGTTTAAAAGCTTCCAATGATTTATAGATGTATCACCCTGATGATGTTGATGATGTCCTCTATCTCTCTCCTATTATTGTTGTTGTTGATGTTGTTATAGAATACCCTTCTCATTAAGGGGGAGTGTTGAAATATTGTAACTTCGAAGAATATTCTATATGTATTTCTTTGTGGTCCTCGATGGTCCTACAGGGAGAACCGCTTGTATTAATTTGTACCCTGATGCTCCTAATTGAAAGAACTAATAAGAGTCATGAGGCAGTCCCCTCTAATTGTAAAGGTGGGTCATTAGCACCCCAGTGTGGTTACTTGAGCCTACATGTGTAACTCGAGCCTACATGATTAACTCAAGACTACATGACAAATGAGTTAACTTAAGTGAATGGATGAATATAAATAGAGGTGTAGTGCTTCTCATTTGGAACACACATTCTCACTTGTGTAGCACATTAGTGGAGAAGAGAAGTAGCTGGGGAAGGAGGAGGATTAGGCTTTGATCTCCTTGCTGGTTTTATCTTTTATCTTTTTGGGACATCTATATTGAGGAAGCTTTTGCTGGGTTTTTCCCTTTAGGGTTTTCCCAAGATAAATATTTGTGTTCATTTTGTATGGTTGTGCTTGTCTATCTTTCAGTGATCTTGTTTATATGCTTTTGTTATGAAAATGAAATGAAATACTGATGTCTTAGCTAAGCATATGAAAATTTAACAATATATTCCCTAAAATACATAAAGAGACATGGTAAATCCCTTTCCTCTATCCGAAATATCAAATTTGGTCGTCCAAGAACATCAATAAACACCTTATAGTTTTGATGAAACTTCCTAGTCCAAGTGTTAAAGTAAGGTATAGAAGCTTCCCATGCTTTTAACTAATATTTCCTCTTCAGTGGATGGTTCATTATACAATCAAGACAATAAAGTTCAACAATAGGCTCTACAAACATGAAGATACATAGGTAGGTTGATGTGTTTGATTAAACATGCCAATCACATACTATAATACATGATATAATCGAGTGAAAATTTTGCAACCATAAAATCCATTATACACAATTGTGCATTTAAAGTCTCTCATGGGTATATAGAAAGAGGGAATAGAACTAAAATAACATCAAGTGAAATCCATACATGGCCCAAATTACATATAAACAAAGATATGCTAAATAAAATTTAGAGTCCTAAAAACATCACGCTACAACAAATAATTACATATGTAACAAAATCGTTTCCTATACTAGGATTTTATTCATAAATAACACATTATGCCACCTATTCTAGGGTCTAGTCATTGCCTCTACCCGCAATCTGGAGCTGGTCTTGCAAGAGCATTAGTCAGCACCTCACAATTTTGATGAAAATTGATAATCCAAGCCTTAAGATAAGCTAGAGGAGTCGCGAAATCAACATATGCACATAAGACATTTTGTGTACACATGCATATGGAAATTGGAATTAATACTTGAATTTATAACATAAATTTAAAATGAATAAAATGTTAAATGTTTATTCTCTATTGTAAAATTCAAGATCAATTTTTAAATTTACATCATAGATTTAGTTTATGTTGTTATTTGTCGTACATTAGTTATATAGTTTTCATTTCTTAGAGATGTCATTATATCATGTGTTTATACTTCTAAGGATATTTTATTTGTATTTATGATTACAGTGGCTACTATGGATAACAATGTTGAGATACTCAGGGTTATTGGCCATCTAAGAGAGATTGGTTCTGCTTGGAGGGGTGGAGATGAGATGCACCACTCCTTGTCAAATTCATTGTTGAGTACTGTTGATACGATCGCAAGATTCAATGATGCTTTGTATAGCATCACATCGTACAGGGAGAGGAAAATACAACAGTACGGTGATGGGTTGAGATATAACAAGGTAAAGAAGCTGCAAATAACAAAAGAACACATCTATACATTGTTTAGACTGACTTGGACGGAAGACATTCTGGAGATCACTAGGTCACATATTTCTATTGAGTGGTGCAACTTTCCACCCATTAGAGACCATTGGATGGATAGGTGGTACATGGTATTTGACATTTCCCGCACAACAATATGGAAGTACCATTGTACTTCCTCAAAAAGTTGTATGCAGAGATTGTGATGGGGAAACATGTCAACTATTTTGACATGTTGGGCTTTGAGGGAGTTGGTAGGGGGATGCCCCAACACCAACCTAATGCTAGGTATAGAGATTTAAATCCATAGATACCTGCACCTGGTTCCCAGCTACCAAGGGTAGACACCCATCCCGCACATGACATGGCTTCCCAAACACATTAGGCATTTTTTACTCTAGATAAGATGGTCTCTCAACACACGACCACTATTGACTAGACAACACTCTATTCCTCTGCTAGGGTACAACCACCAACTTATGGTGGTCTAGGAACATCTACAGATGGGAATAGACTAACATCCCATGTGTCTCAGAGCGAGCCACATGTGTGCACATCATGTGGTCAACCCTGTTATGGTCCTGGACCTAGACATGGTACCTTTACGATGACTGGTGCTCACGTAAGGACATTGTTAAAACTCTATTATTGTTCAATTTTTCATTTTTGTGTACTATATGTAACATATTAAAAGATTAGTAATATATGCAATGTTTACTCTTGTAGGAGATTGATGCCTCTCAGGGAGGTGGTGGTGCACTAGGGGTGGTTGTACCCAGGGCCCAAACGACCACCATTGAGGTAATATTTAAAAATTTGTGATTTTGTTAATACATATGATTGTGTTAATGCATGTGTTAGTCTTGATTAATTTGTTAAATTGTCTAATATTTACAATTTTTGAAGTTGAAAGAACCCCACTTAGAACGTGATGCTAGAGACATTGATCTCAAAGAAATACTCCAAGGTGGAACTTAGGATTACTTCAAGAATGTAAGTACATGGTTAATGAATGAATTTGTTCGAATTATTTAAATTTCTTACTGTACACTCCTTTATAGATTGCTAATATTTATAGTTTTTAAATTTGTAGATGCTATCAGCATCTGCAGAGGGGCAAGAAATTGATGGAAGCGGTCACTCCCATGGGGGAGATATGCCTGAGGAAGGGGTAAGTACATTACAACATGTTAGTTTTTCAGTACATATTATTCCATCCATTCAACTCCATGTCTAAATATGGTAACACTTTATGACTACAGACATCATCACAAATCCCTGCACTGCCTCTTTGGTTTGGATCTCCCCGTAGTCCAAACGGAGATAGGGGGGATTTTTACATCATACCACCCTCTTACTTGAAAAGAGTAGGTGTGTATGACGATCAAGTTACTCATCCCATGGTAATGTACACACTTCCAATAATAGTTGTAGGTTCGCCTTGAATTCACGTCACAACTAGTTTTTCTTAATGTTATTTTCACATCTTTACAGCATTAGGATGTAGAGTCATCCATGCCAGACCTTAGTGGGGTTGTTGATGTTGTGGTTGAAGCTACATCTACAATAGGGATAATTAACACTCAAGTACATCTACTTGAATATTTGTAATTGTACAGTTCATTTGTGTTGTTTATGGATATGCATGATGTCTAACTATTTTATCATTTGGTGAATGTAGCCACATGTTGGTCCATTAGTGCATGCAACTCAGGTTGATGTTCAACATACGACTCCCCTTACAATTGAAGAGTCCTAGCCTCTTCACCCAGAAATGCTTTTTTTGGTAAGATGTTCATTTTTTACATAATTGATTAGTACTTTCTCATTCATGTACATGTTGATAGTTCTTGAGATAATTGGCATTTTTTTTTTTAATTCGTAGAGAAGCATTGCAAAGAGACTCTCTGGAAGGAGGAGGACACCAGAGGAACCTACAACCCTGACGGATGCAGTGAGTCTTTGTTTTATGTGCAATTGAGTCATGTTTTAAATTTTCAAACTTTGTTATTGTTGGGAAGTACTAGTTCAATTACTTGATTAAGAAATATTGTCATTTATTTACAGTCGCCAGAGATACACAATGGTCGTCAAAAGAGGAAACAAGCATCAGGGTCCGGGAAGAACACAAGAAATTTATATTTTTGATGTGTTAGTCCAGGAAAAATATGTATTTTTATGTACAATATGGATTTAGGGTATATGGGCGTGGTCCATGATAGATGTACTTTTTTTTTGCACATGTACATCAAAGATTTTTTTGATACATGTACATTGACACGCCATAGATGGGAGTTCTATTTTTGTATTATAACTTTCATGATGTAAAAAATATTTCATATCAAGGATCTTGAGATCTTCATGGTTCAATCTTTTTAGTGTGCTTATACACGTGTAGCCAAGAATGTTTCTATGTGTAATGTTCTTGATTTTTTTATAGATGTTACAATTGCATGGAGATATCACTTATAAATTTGAGAACAATGAACAATTACAATATTACATAATGACAAAAATGTACATTTCAATTTTTTTTTACCACAATCCGATTGCATATACAATGTTATATTAACAATGTTAAATTGTATTCACAAAGATGGAACATACCTAATACACGTAAGAACAGCTAAGAAAATAATCCAACTAAGTGGAATACAAAAGCACCTTACCCACACAACAACCTAACAAACTTTTAAAGGATGCACATAGTTGACACACCTAAGTGATGCACGTGTGTGGTCTACATCAATAAAATTAGTGTTTGACCTCATCTATAATCTTCAAATACATAACCTTTTTTCTTTCGTGCGTGGGAAACCTGTGTCAACTATTCTTCGTTGATAACCATTGAATCAATTGGAAAATAATTGCCCTCAGATTCATTTAATGAGACAACGAGGATCTCCTTCCCATCTAAGCAATGTGTCAGCCAATTGTCAATGCGCCATTCATTGTGTCTAAGGGAAACCACTTTGTATATATGCCCTGCATAAAATAAAGTGCACACCTAGGAGTGAGCTAACTAAACACAACTAGTCATGAAACATTTCAAAGATATCAACATAATAGTTGAACTTGCTTGTATGAGATCTGAAATGTGGTCGCAGTCATGTGAAATACTCGATTGGACCTCCTCCAACTAAGATAATTCTACAGTTATTTTTCGAAGAATGGGGAGTGATACAGGATCCCCTCTTTCAACCCAATCTGTGGATTCATAGTAGTCCCATTCACCACTACTACATGGATGACAAAAACAAGTTTTCCTTAACCACATTTCAATGATAGCATTGTGTGACATCATAAATAAATGGAATGCATGAGGTCCTTCGACGGTCTTACACTCATATAGGTGTGATCAATCTACAACGACCACCTTCAAAAAATATCTATGTACATGTGCTTTTTGAGATGATTGGTCTTCGTGCCTTCTATCTCCGTGCCCCATCACTGAAGAACACCATGCAATAATGGTCTCTGAATCTTGGATGAGAGAAATAGTTGTGATTTTCATGTCTTTCCTACGTAATGAGGTCTTGATGCATGCACCTACTCCATCATGTTGCCCTTTTCCCTGTCCGGTCTCAAAATAGCTCCAAATATGTAGCACCTTGTGCCTCTCATGAAGAGTACACAACCATTGGAAGACACAGGAATTTTTAAATTGCTCTACACAACCATTAGACCAAATCCAATGTTGTTCCATCTATATGACATTATCCTCCAAGTGTTTGTAGAACAATTGAAAGTTGTGTTGTACAAAATCCAAGTCATGACACATGTCCTCACTTATGTAAAAGTGATACTGCTTCAATATAACAATTTTATCTTCAATACTATCTTCCCCATGTTTATGAGGTGATATGGACCATTATGCTGACCTCGTCTGAGTGATAATATTGACTCTGAATCTTGCTATGTGGTTGATAAGTATAGTTTTCCACAAAATCGACCACTAGTAATATAGTTCTAATAGAAAATGTATCCCTGCACGTTGTAAACTCCTCATCTTGCCAACGATCCGCATGTACATGCTTTACATATTGTCGTGTCTTTTCAAAGAATTCCTCCATGAAGTTGCATACTAGTACGTGGTAGATCAACAATAAATATGTACAGATCAATAGGTTGTTACATATATGAAGTAGCAATAGATGAAGGAAAAAATACTATTGAGCAATTGGTTACTAATCTGAGAGGTGACCAATTGTATTTGTTTTCTTTCATTCCCTCCACCGATATCATACATGACATATTTGAATGACTGCAAGTTCACTTCATGTCTCCCAAGTTGATGCTTATCAGTGACATGTATGCATTTGTCCAAAAATGCCATTCCACCACACCGTGGGCATGTCCCATCTACGCAAAGCCTTTAATGAAATGTGCAACCTTCCATTCTTCTATACAACATGCTATGGATAAACTCTCTATATGATGTCGGTGGCAATGTAGTTGAGCATTCTTGCACAAGAGTCTTATGCAAACCACACAATATATGTATATATGTGTCATAATAATAACCGTACTCAATGTGATATCAACAACAATATGTGTTACGAGTTGTGTTTATTTTAACATACCATGGTTTACATTTCTTGAAGGAACTTTGGCCCAAGTTCATTATGTTCATGCCTAAATATCTAATATAACTTTGTCTATGTCATGCCAAGAAAATGTTTAATGTGGGGCTCACGATCCCTTAAACCCCTTCTCAATTTTAGTACATCTTTTTGGTTGGATGAAGGTATACTATTGTCACACCAAAACTCCTACACCAGTCCCTTTACCATAGTCTTTTGCTTCCCCTTGTCTTCAAACGTCTTTGGTAACAACTCAATGTGAAATCTCCAATGCTTTCATTCCACATGCCATTTTTTACCACAATGAGGACATGTAGGATTATCTACCTATTTATTTACTATAGATCTATTTTTAGTCGTATCTTTTCCTTTCTACCACTTCTTGAACTTTGGTGGCTTCTTTTACACATTCTCCATACCATGTTTCACCTTGCTAGCTTCAAGGTGAGTAACTTGTACTAACACTTCATCAATGTTAGTAGGATTACACATTAAAATAGTATGATGAAAATAAGATTGCAGTTTCACGAGTGTGTAATGGAATTTCCAATGCTAAAGTTTGATTCTTATGTTCTTGAGTATAAGGTTGAACACTTTTCCCTTTAATTCTCTTAGACTTAACCATGCAATCATTGATGTTTGAGCATCTTCCAAAGGATATAATCGTTTCCTGAATACAAACATAAATTCAACCCAAGAAGAAATGATTTTACAGTGTTGTACCATATATGTACTGAAATCTACATTATAATGAGGATAAAGAGAATGAACATTATTTTGTGATGGTTATTATCTTTTGTGTATATTGACATTAACTCTAAATGCTAAGAGATGATTAAACATAATGCACACATTTTTGTCATGGTTATTATTTTGGGTATTAAAAAATAGTAATTTAAGTTGATATTAATATTTAGATCTTAAAAATATTTTTTAAACAAAAATAGTTACAAAGTATATATTTTTACTAAGTTTAATTTTAAAATTAAATTACACTTTAGCAATGCTCTTCTTTTTCTTTATTTTAAATTTTGATAATGTGAAGCATTTTAAAATAACCATAACTTTGAAGAAAATATTTTTTGCTCTAAATTCTTATAGCAGAGATGGAATTACAATTCCTCATAATATTTGGATTAACTTTCAGATTTGAATATATATATATATATATATATATATATATATTATATGAAAAAAAAGTATAATAAAAACAAAAAAATGTATTTCTCTATCAAAATAGAAAAATGAGTGGGTATAATGGTTAAGAGCATGTGTTTCCTCTTAGGATGCCACATGTTCAAATAGAGAGGAGGGTAGTGTATGTATAACTCTCTAAACTTTAGCAGCAAACAAGGGATATATATTATATGAAAAAAAATTATAATAAAAACAAAAAAATGTATTTCTCTATCAAAATAGAAAAATGAGTGGGTATAATGGTTAAGAGCATGTGTTTCCTCTTAGGATGCCACATGTTCAAATAGAGAGGAGGGTAGTGTATGTATAACTCTCTAAACTTTAGCAGCAAACAAGGGGGTCTCATACACCAATTTGGTGTCTAGCTTGGGGGACCTTTAAAATAATAATAATAATAATAATAATAATAATAATAATAAAAGTTATTATTATTATTGTTATCATAGAAATAGGTAAAACATTCTTAAGAATCTTGTAAATTATGTTTTATACATAATGACTTAATATCTTTTGAGAAAATAAATACTACATTTTTAAAGTTAAATAACATTTTTTTTTCTTTTAAATCCCTTAAAAAAATATTGATGGCAATGTGGACCTATGTATCTATGACCAATCTCATCAACATTGCCCATTACTAATGGAATTTGAGGAAGTTTTGATGGTTATGGGGCATTTTTTCCATGTGCTAACTATTAACCCAAAAAAACCCTTAGTGGGCTCTACATGGCCTACACCACCCAAGGACACCCATGCACTACTCTCATTTCACTTCATTCGACCCCCACACCTTCAAAAAGGCATAAGAATGAGCAAAAGGGATTAAAACCCCCCAAAAAGAGCCTATATAGTTCGGCTAGGGGCTAAAGCCTCCAAAAAGGGCCTAAAACCCCTCAAAAGAGCTAAAAACCCCAAAAGGAGCTAAAGATAGGGGAAGGGGCTAAAAGCCCAAAAAGGGGGCTTAAAACCCTAAAATGCCCCAAAAAAACTACAAATAGAGGGGTTGGGGTGACTCTCAAAACACTTCTCCCTTGCACAGTGTTATGCTGCGAGTGGATGCCTTGAGACCCTTTGTCTCTCAAGCCACCCACACTCCCTCTTCTCCATCTTTCATTGAGCCATAGCTCTTCCATCCAAGAGAGGTGCTTCTCCAAGCCACTGAATGGTGGCCCATTTCCAGCTATTCCATTTATCTTCTTTATGTTTTACTTTCTTTTTTGTCAGTTTTTACTGCATTTGGCCTGGAGTATTCTATCCTTTTGTCCTATAGACTGAAGGTAGCCATTCCTGCAGTGTAGCAAGGAAGAAATCCCTGTTACACTAACTACCAAACAATTTTTCAAAACTTATTTTTGATTTGTAATGATTTTTATAAGTTAGTTTGAGTGAGATTGAATTTTGAAAGTAGCTCTTAAACTCAAATTTTAATTGCAAGCAATCATAAATGCATATTTATTTTTAATAGGTAATTTTCTTAGATTTGTATTAGTCCAACCAGTAGAGATGAAATGAAAGTCCAACTGTCCTGGTGACTAAGAGATTCATAAATAATATAATAATAATTAACAGGTGACTAAGAGATTCATAAATAATATAATAATAATTAACAGAAACAGGAACGCAAGCTGACTGCACGCGGAGCGCAAACTAACTGCACGCGGATTGAGATTAACGGACTGGGCGCTTTTTGGATTGGTATCAACGGCCTGCTCGCTTCCCACAGTCCACTCGATATAATATTGTGTTATATTTTATATAAAATTATCTAAATGGGCCGTTGAATTCGATTATTTCGAAGCATTACATACTCTATATATTTGAATGGGACCGTATTTTATAAAAAATTATCTAAATGGGCAGCTCGTTGAATTCGATTATTTCGAAGCATAACAGACTGAACGGCTTAGGGTCCTAATATATTCGGCATATTTAGGTTCCTAATATATGCGATATGCTACATGGATCTGTATATATTTGAATGGGACCGTATTTGTGTAACTGAAGGGGATAAATTCATAATAAATTCGGCCTAATTAAGGATTATAATAAATTTAGGGCTACCATAGATCTCTATATGTGTAGAGCGAAAGAGCGATAGAGAGTGCCAACATATTGTAGAGTATACAGATCAAGTGGAGGACGTTATTTTAGCTGAAGGATTTCAGGGACAATTATGGCTGGAAGAATAGAAGAAAAAACATGTTGGTGTTGAAGGTGCCCGTTCATAGATGTTCACCAAATGCCAGTGATTATCCATCATAATCATCCACCAAAGGCTATTGAAGTAGAAAATAAAGATTTCAAGGAGTTCGTGCAAAAGCGCACAAGTGCTAGCAAGGATGATAATGCCAATGACAAGACGTCAACAGATCCTTCAGTCGTCATTGCAGCACCACCAACTCATGAGCCTCCAGCAAATGAAGTCTATTCCGCACTGCAATCACCTACACCTAAAAACTTTAGCTTGGAGACGCAAGCAACCCAGCGCGCCCATCAACTTTCAGATCCAATCCCTAGATCTGATATCTCACCAATCTCGTCTCCAGTGATGAGTTTCTCAGATCATTTTTTGCATTATCTTTTGAACAATACAAATGCTGATGTTATGAGCTGGGAAGATGATGATCTTATGAGCTTGGAGACGGTAGCGACCAAGCCTGCCCTTCAACTTTCAGATCCAATCCCTACATCTGATATCTCCCCAATCCCGTCTCCAGGGATGCGTTTCTCACATAATTGCCTTAAAAATCATTTGAGCAGGGAAGATGTTATGAGCTTGGAGACGCCAGCGAACCGAGCCCGTCCATCAATTTTCAGTGCCAATCCATCAACTTTCAGAGACTGGGATGAGTTATACAGATCTTCTGAACAATACAAATGATGATCTTCTCGATCACAACTTTATCTGGGAAGAGGCGGAGGCGTCAAGAACTCACAAACCCAACCCCCACCCGTGATATCTTTCCTGGTATGGGTTTTGCAGGTAATCTGTATGATGGTTTTCTTTGGGTTTTACATAATACGTTATTATAATGATTTAGGAATTTGTGAGAAATAGTGTTAGATCTGTCCATTGGGTTTTATATTTGTTTTTCGAGGGATGGGTTTTCATAATACGTTATTATAATGATTTATGAATTTGTTAGAAATAATGTTAGATCGGTTCATATTTGAGTGAAATCGTTTTATATCTAATGGGTATCTAGCTTATGAAGTTATATACTGGTTTTATCTGATAAAGCTATCTAGCTTATAAAGCTATAAACAAGCTTATAAAGCTATAAAAGGGTACCATGGCCAAATATGTGTATACTATGTTCAAAGGATGAAGAAACTATAGATCACTTGCTGGTGAAGTGTAGTTTTATTAAACTTGTTGGAAGGAAGTATTGCAGTCACTTAATATTTATGAGAATTGGGACTTTCAAACCTTTGGTTCTAGCCTAAAAAGCAGGTATTATTATTGTTATTAGCTATAACTATTTGTCAGCGTCTCTTTGTTGCGGTGTGTGGCTTTACAAAACCATGTTATTTTTGAAGATGCCCCAAAAAAATTACTTAGAATCAGGCTCAAATATTACCACCAGCTCAAATATTACTACCATGTGCAAGGAATTATACAAAGAAGCCAGTGTTGGACTTTCTAGAACTATTTCAACACAAATATTTCCAGATAACATTTTTATAGGATATTTTGATTGGTATCACATGATGATATTTGTGGAGTTAGTATAACAATGAGAATCATAGAACATATCTTTACATTGTGGAGAGGATGTGGATAGTGATGGAATTGTGGGGCTTATTATATTTTGTACTTCATAGATGAATTTATGAAATTCATATTTAACCATACTTTAAATTACTCACTGATTGAGTAAAAGATAAAATAATTCTACCATTGGCTTTATAAGAAAATTGGTTTGAAAGGATAAGAAAGATCAAATATTCATTTGATAATCTTGTGTTTACTCAAGCTCACTATCTTTAAAGCTATCACTTGAGAAGGAGAAAGGAGTCACAAAGGAGTCACATTATAGGAGGAAATGCTAAGAAGAATAGCTGTGTTTTTTATCTTCTTTAAGTTCTGTTTACAAACAACTTTGTGGAAGACTTTAATATTCTCATATTTTATATTTCTTTCATTTTTGGAAGAAACATATTAACTCTTTCGTGATAAAGGCATTCTGTTTAAGTTTCAATGTGATTATATTTAGAAGAGGAAGTACTTCTCTTGTTTTTTTTTTTGATAAGTCTATCAAATTTGAACATGAGCACTCAAGACTTTATATAATTTTTGAGTCATTTTTTCAATAACAAGATACATGTTTTGTTTTTTAAGTGAATAAAAAACAATTGAAGAGAACAAGTTCTTCTATAAGTAATGATTTTTAGATCTACCAAATTGTTTGTTCATGTATACTCAAGAATTTATGTTCATTTATGTTGAAAAAAAATTGGTCCCTCATGGAGAATTTTTTTTTTCATTTTGTTTATTGGCCTCCATATTGAGTAAATCTTATTACAATTCTTTCCAACTCATTTACAATTATGTTTAATTCATAGGATGCTATATCAATCTTTATCAAATATAGTTTCTTGAAAAAACTATGTCTAAATCCCATTTTCTATCCCCAACTTCTTCATTTTTGTCAACATTCTCAAAATAATTCTTCCACATCATCAATGGATAATAGTATCCATTGAGTGATGTCCACCACTGCTTAATAGATCTATGACCTCTCAAGCCACTTTAGAAGTGTTTGGAGGATAGTTGTTATTTTTTGTGTTTACAAACAAAATGATCTAGAAGACTTTAATGTTCTCATATTCTCTATTTCCTTCTTTTTGTGAAGAGACAAAATAACTCTAGTGTGATGTATCATATGTTGTTAGGTTAGATCATTGCTTATAGAATGATATCTTTTTGTTTTAGTTTCAATGTGCTTACATTTAGAAGAGGAAGAATTCATTTTTCTTTGGACAAATCTTGAGATTTGAGGAGTTATCCATACTCAGCAAACTGAACTGAAATGGTTTCAAAACTTTATGTATATAATCTTTGGCTTGATTTTTGAATATCAAAATAGATTCTTTTTTAGTTTCATAAAAGATAATGGAACGGAACAAGTTGTCTAGTCAACTCTCAATTGCCAATTTAATAAGTATTGAAAACTTCATGTGTTTTGTTCATCAAAGTAAAATGTTTGTACATTAAATAACAATCTTTAGATATGCAAAATTGTTAATCTATACTAAATAAAGTGTCTTCATATATTTAAAAAAAACTGTGGTCCCTATATGCACAAGCTTATTTTTCTTCTTCTTTCTTGTACACTTTACTATGTACATCTTATGTTAATTCTTGTGACCTCTTGAACATTCATCAATTTCACTATTCTTTTTACTTCATAAGTTGTTATATCAATATTTATCACTTTTAGTTGTTGCAAAAATAATGTCCAAATTCAATTTGTTTTCCTCAACTTCTAAATTGTTGTCAAACTACTCAAAAGAATCTTCCACTTCACCAATGGGTAATAGTACCTCACATTTCTTTCGAGATCCATATTTCTCTTAAGCTATGTCCACTATTAGTAAGTAACTCTATGATCTCTCAAGGAAGCTTTCAAGCATATGGAGGATAGTTGTTCTTTTTGTGTTTACAAACAAATGATTTAAGACTGATTCACATATTTTTTATTTCATTTTTTGTTTGTTTGATGAGACAACATAAATCTTTTGTGATGTCTATTATGTTCTTATGTTAGATCAATGTATTTGGGAGGAAGCCTTTTTGTTAAAGTTTCAAGCTGACTAGACTTAGAATAGGAAGTAGGCATCTTATTTTTGTTTTGATAAATCTGTCATATTTGAGGAGTGCTCCAAAACTAGAAATAGAAGTGATATATTTTTTTGGTTAATAAACACGAATACATTATATTACTTATGATACAAAAATGATATCACAATCAAACCTCCCAGGTGGAAGACTCACCGAGGACCATTTTCAGCTAGATTTAGACTATATTCTCCCCTGATTACGAGACCCGTTCCTCTCCTTGTTGCGAAGGAAACATGACCAACCCACACACTTACATACATTAAAACAAAGGTATTCATTCAATTCACTAATTTTCCAGCACCAACACCCTTAATTCTTCATCATCAAATGCAAATGAAGGTTTAACTCCTTTCCTTGTAGTACCATTCCACCTTATTGATTTCTATTATGATTTTGTTATCATGATGCACAAAATTTTTGTTAAGATTTCATTATTCTCATATCCAATGTTTTTTTCAAATATCTTTGCTTCTATGAGGATGTCACTATTTTGATGTAGCGTGTTCTGTCTCGATAGATGGTTTGTGGATGCTTCTATCCTAATGTCACTATTTCGATGTGCCACATTACCTCGGGTTCAATATGTTATCACTATTTTTATGAACATTGCACAATCTTGAATGTCTCACATATGTTGCTACTTTGCATTCAATACATCAGTACTATTTTAGTTAATATTTCCAAAGATTGGCCAAATTTCCAATGTGTACCTCATGTGGCATCTAATTTAATAAGAAATTAGTAGGAATCTGTGCTAGGTAACACAAACATGGACTTCAAGAGGGAAGTTTGAGTTTGACCCAACCTGAGGATCCCCACCCAAGAGTAAATGAAGAAAGGAGTCTCAGAGTAAATGGAGAAAGGAGCGTGAGGATCCCCATCCACTAGTAAATGGAGAAAGGAGCTTGAGGATCCCCCCACAAGAATAAATGGATAAAGGAGCCGAGGATCCCTGCCCAAGAGTAAATGGAGAAAGGAGCCTAAATAAATAATTACTACCCACTTCAATAGCAAAGAGACTAAAAATGTTACCTACAAAGAGGCCTGAAAGAAGGTCAGTGGAGTCAAAGTTCCATGATTTAGTGGAGAGACTCGCACAAAAAGAGGAAAGATTAGAGAAAGAGAAGGATCAACAAACCACAAAAGTGTTCGACTATGCATCAGATAAGTTGAAATTTATTTCATGAGATCTTTCCAAGAATCATATTGGATCCATTCCGGGAGTTGAGGTTGGAGATGTATTCCATTCTCAAAGGCTGCTAAGCATGATAGGCTTGCATTGAATTATACAAGCGGCTATGTATTATCTAAAGCTCTATATATTATCTAAAGCGTGAAGAAATAGGCTACATGGTGCCATTGGCTACTTGAATAACAATGCTCATAGCCAATGGCACCATGTAGCAAGTTTCTTCTAGATTTAGATAATATATACCTCCTTGTAGAGGTCTATGCAAGCCTATCATGCACAACAACCTTTGAGATTGGAATACATCTCCAACCTCAACTCCCGAAATGGATCCGATATGCTTCTTGGAAACTTCTTGCCAAATAAATTTCAACTTATCTGATGCATAGGCGAACACTTTTATGGTTTGTCTATCCTCCTCTTTCTCCAATATTTCCTATTTATGTATGAGTCTATGGACTAAATCATGGAACTTTGACACCACTCACCTCCTTTCATGAGCCTCTTTGTAGGAAACATTTTTCATCTCTTTGCTATTGAAGTTGGCAGTAAGTATTTCTTCAGGCTCCTTTCTCCATTTACTCTTAGGTAGGGGATCCTCAGCTCCTTTCTCCATTTACTCTTGGAGGGAGGATCCTCAAGCTCCTTTGTCCATTTACTCTTGGGCAGGGATCCTCAATATCCTTTCTCCATTTACTCGAACTTGCCTCTTGAATTGCATGTTTGCATTCACTAGCATGAACGCCTACTAATTTAATATTATAATTGATATCTGATTTCAATGTGCTTTCTCTTATCGTGAAACATGATATGTTTCTTCATCTTAATACAAATATGATTATCAAAAAGGATATCAATAGCATATATCTCACCATCGAATAGTCTTGCTAACGTCTTTCGAAGCCATACTACTTCGCTTCTTGTTGAATATGCTACAATGTATTCATCCTATGCCGTACTAAGCAAAAGACTCGTATGCTTTGTACTGAACGAAGAGATCATGCATGATCCAATACTAAAACAACATCATGATGTGATTTTTCTATCTTTGGCAATTCTTCCCTAATCTGAATCTGTATATCCATGTAATTTGATCTCTCCACTAGATTCATATATGGGCCAACAATATAAAGTTCCCTTTAGATACCTCAGCACATGTTTTTCCCCAATAAAGTGAATGTCTCTTAAAAGAGGAAGTAGGCATCTTATTTTTGTTTTGATAAATATGTCATAATTTGAGGAGTGCTCCAAAATTAGAAAATAGAATTGATATTTTTTTTTGTTAATAAGCAGGAATATATTCTATTACATATGATACAAAAATTATATTACTATCAAACCTATCCAGCTGGAACATTCACCCATGATCATTTTCAGCTAGATTTAGACTATATTCTCCCTTGATTCCTAGACCCCTCCCCTCCTTGTTGACAAGGAAAGAGGGCCAACCCACACACTTACACACATCGAAACAAAGGTATTTATGTGACACTTGGTATTCAATTCACTGGATTCTCGAGCATCAACTAGAAGGAAGCACCAACACCCTTAATTCTTCTTCATCAAACGCAAATGAAGGTTTAACTCCTTTGCTTGTAGTACCTTCCACCTTATCAATTTCTATTATGATTTTGTTATCATGACACACAACATTTTTGTTAAGATTTCATTATTGTCACATCAAATGTTTTTTTTTTATATCTTTCCTTCTATGAGGATGTCACTATTTTTATGTAGCATGTTCTGTCTCGATAGATGGTTTGTGGATGCTTCTATCGTGAAGTCACTATTTAGATGTGTGACATTACCTCGGGTTCAATATGCTATCACTATTTTTATGAACATTGCAAAATCTTGAATGTCTGATATATGTTGCTACTTTTCATTCAATACATCGGTACTATTTCATTTAATATTTCCACAGAGTGGCTAAATTTCCAATGTGGACCTCATGTGGCATCTAATTTAATAAGAAATTAGTAAGCATCTATGCCAGGGAAAACAAACATTCACTTCAACATGCACTTTTGAGTCTGACCCAACCTGAGGCTCCCCACCCAAGAGTAAATGAAGAAAGTAGTGTGAGAGTAAATGGAGAAAGGAGCTTGAGGATCCCCGCCTAGGAGTAAATGGACAAAGGAGCTTGAGGATCCCCTGCCCCAGATTAAATGGAGAAAGGAGCTGAGGATCCCCATCCCAAGAGTAAACGGAGAAAGGATCCTAAAGAAATACTTACTTCCAAATTCAATATCAAAAAGATGAGAGATGTTTCCTACAAAGAGGCCTATGAAAGGAGGTAAGTGGTGTCAAAGTTCCATTATTTAGTCTAGAGACATGCACATAAACAAGAAATATTGGAGAAAGAGGACGATTGACAAACCATAAAAGAGTTCGACTATGCATCAGATAAGTTGAAATTTCCAAGAATCATATCGGATCTATTCCAGGAGTTGAGGTTGGAGATGTATTACAATCTCGAAGGCTGCTAAGCATGATAGGCTTGCATAGACCTATACAATGAGGTGTATTTTATCTAAATCCTGAAGAAATATGCTACATGGTGCCATTGGCTACAGAAATAACAATGCTCGTATCCAATGGCACCATGTAGTGAGTTTCTTGAAGCTTTAGATAATATATACCTCCTTGTAGAGGTATATACAAGCCTATCATGGTCAGTAGCATTCGAGACTGGAATACATCTTCAACCTCAACTCCCGGAATGGATCCGATATGATTCTTGGAAAGATCTTTCCAAAGAAATTTCAACTTATCTCATGCATAGTCGAACACTTTTATGGTTTGTCGATCGTCCTCTTTCTCCAATCTTTCCTGTTTATGTGCGAGTCCCTAGACTAAATCATGGAACTAGTCTAACACTTTTATGGTTTGTCTATCCTCTTAGTTCTCCAATATTTCTTGTTTATGTGCGAGTCTCTAGACTAGATCATGGAACTTTGACACCACTCACCTCCTTTCATGGGCCTCTTTGTAGGAAACATCTTTTATCTCTTTTCTATTGAAGTTGGAAGTAAGTATTTCTTCAGGCTCCTGTCTCCATTTAGTCTTGGGAGGGGGATCCTCAACTCCTTTCTCCATTTACTCTTGGGCAGGGGATCCTCAAGCTCCTTTGTCCATTTACTGCTAGGCAGGGATCCTCAAGCTCCTTTCTCCATTTACTCTTAGACTTGTTTCTCCATTTACTCTTGGGCATGGATCCTCAGGTCGGGTCAAACTCAATCCTACCTCTTTAATTGCATGTTTGCTTTCACTGGCACAGACACCTGCTAATTTAATATTATAATTGATATTTAATTTCAATGTGCTTTGTCTTATTGTGAAACATGATATTTTTCGTCATCTTAATACAAATCTGATTATCACAAAGGATATCAATAGCATATATCTCTCCATTGAATAGTCCTGCTAACGTCTTTTGAAGCCATACTACTTCACTACATGTTGAATATGCTACAATGTATTCATCCTATGCCATACTAAGTGCAATACTGGTATGCTTTCTACTAAACCAAGAGATCATGCATGATCCCATATTAAAACAACATCCTGATGTGATTTTTCTATCTTTGGCAGTTCTTCCCCAATCTGAATGTGTATATCCATGTAATTTGATCTCTCCGCTAGATGCATATCTGAGCCAATAATCTAAAGTTCCCTTTAGATACCTCATCACATGTTTTTCCTCAATAAAGTGAATGTCTCTAGGATTCACCATATACTAACTTAAGGTTTTTACTGCAAAACATATATCTAATCTTCTATTGGTTAAGTACACCAGTGAACCAATAAAATGGCTATATAAGGTGGCATGAACTCCTTGTGAAGTATCGACATTCAATAGCTTCAGACATATTATTATAAAATACCACTGATACCTCGATGCCAATATATGTGAAAAAGGGATAATTTTTTTTTTCGCTGTTATCACAACATGAGTCAACACCGAGACACCATGAATCAATTTAATTAAACATCTCCTTTAATAATTATAATTTCTACTTCACGTAATTAACTTTCTAACATAATATAATCATCGAAAAATAACCAAATTTCTCTTGTATTAAGGACACTCATAAGATACCACTTCACTATTTACATCATGGTTATCATAAGAAGGAAGTATATAAGAAAAACATAGAGAACAGAAAATAATCCACATCAAAGCACATGAGGACAAAACAATGAGCATGGTTCACCCCATCCTTGGGGTTACGTCCACCAAATATGTTAGTTATATTATTTCTTTATTGAAGAGAAGTATTACAAAGTGGTGGCACATCCATTGCCATATTTCCTTACTTCAAGTATCTTTGCAAAGAGACATTTCAAATTACCAATTTCCCTCTTTGTAGGGCCTTGCAATGAGCTCGAAAGTCATCCATAGATCCTTCCTTTAACCAAAACATTCAGAACCCAAATCTATTAGTATCGTGGAATAATGGACTTATAGTCAATCCTAAAGGTTGTAATTCTAACCTTCACTTATTCTCGACATGCAAATGGAGACTACTTAATGGTTTTCATCCCACTAAGGGATACAGATATTCCCAATATACATATCATGTATCCTCTATGGTGCTTGATAAAAAACAATACTTAAAAACTGTAGAACAATCTAACTTGTAAACATCACTGACAGTAATATCACAGTATCTCTTTACCATATATAAGGGATGGTATTTTTGGTTATGGTATTTGTTACCTTCAACAACCATTCATTTACCAAGTGACCATAACAATGATGTGCAGATTGTCAAAACAATATGTCATACAAGTTATCTTCAAATCTTCAATACCTGAGTAAGCACACACACACACACACACACACACACACACACACACACACACACACACACACACACACATATATATACATTCTGAAAACATTAATCAAGCTTCAAGAAAAATTGGTAAAGGGAGGCCACAATGGGGCAAGCCCCCTTGACCCCCGTCATCCCCTAAGACAGTCGTTCTTGTGAAAAGACAATTCTATGTTTTGGGAAAATTAGTCAAACCCAAAATTCATAAAAGATGAATGGTGCATCAGAAATGAGATCCGCAAGTTACTAAGTGTTCATCATTGTATGCACTGACTTCGCCCAATAGAAATGTTTTCCTAAATCTTCCTAGACTTGCTCCTACAGGTGGCTGAAGTTGGAACCTAGACAAAAATACAGTTGTGTGTAAAAATGCAGAGATTTGGTGAAAATTGTCATTTTCACACCCAAAATCAAAATGGAGCATGGAGATAGGTATTGGAAAGCATATCCAGCAGAGAACAATGGAGAACCACTAGAGTTTGAATGAGGAGCTGAAAAGTACTAGTGGTTGTTTTGACAAACAAAGTTGCTATCAATTGGACAAATCTGGAAAATTGCATGCCCAGAGGTAGCAAGGACTATGAAGGCTAACCAGCTGTTGTGTGGAAGAGGAGTTCCATGCAAGGATGTGGGACTTGAAAAGGGAAGTTTCCTTAAACCCTATCTTTCTGATTATAACTACATTTCCTAAGTTTTATGCATGAAATGCATGAGTATATGCTTTGCATACATAGGATATTGAGAATTATACATGTATAATGAACCACTAATGATAGTTATTGCATTGGTGTTGGAATTAGTAGAAAAACCAATGACAACATGGACCTGGCTGGATATGTTGCTAATTCTGGAAAATGTGACTAGCAACCCTCTGGAGGAACGGATAAGGCAACCAGTCCATAATCAAAAGTTGGTGAGCAAATTCTGCAATCCTCTATGAGATACCGACTAAACTAGTAATGTCGAAGGTGTAAGTAGGATCCGTGCAGGTAATGGTTTAATTTTGACAATTTCCAAGGAGTGATAAAGGTAAGATACCTCATACCATGTGGATATTTGAATGTTATACTACGTTCATATAAAAAGGTCCCATGCTTGTATATATTGATTGAGCTTAGTAGCCCAAGGAAAGTAAGTACTGATGATCTTGATTATAGTAATGCATCCTATATGAAGTAGTCATGGTTAGGTCATGCATGATATGTGTGAATGCATAGTGGTCCTGAATCGATGCAAGGTAGCATTGAGTGGGTATGCATTAAAAAGATTTTATAAATCTTGTAGTTATGCATTGAATCTATGCATATGAAGGGTGTGAGTGACTGATTGCATAAGTATAGGTGCAAATGTTGTGATGCATTGCATGAATACATTGAGATGAGTTCATGTGATATTATGGATAACTAATGACTGAAATAATGAATTGATGATAATTCTAGAATCCTTTCAAGAGCTGTCATGAATGCAGGATAGTAAGTGCATAAAGAGGGTAGTCGTGATCAATTGGCTTCTGGAAATGTTCTATAGAAGAGCAAGGTGGTACAAATGATACACTTGGGAAGTAAGGAGTATCTAAACTTTTCATTTAAATTGCACAATGATGTGACTATACCCTGTAATTTAAAGGATGATAATGATTGCGTGAAGGAAACGGGTTTTGGTAATATTGATATGATGAAAACTGGAAGTATTTCAATTTTATAATTCTCAAAATGCTTCAGTGATTGTTGCAGCAATGGAAAAAGTTATATGCATCAAGGCTTACCAAGTGTTTGGCTAATTGAAGTTCAGATTTTAGGTAGATTGTTTGGGGCATGGAAATGTGGGTAAGACCATGACAAAGGCCGAAATCTACCACGTGAAAGAGCCAAACCTCATGAGAAGAGTCTCATGGCTATGAAAATAGGTTGTATGCATAATGGGTTGTTAAATTTGAGTTGTGAATTTCAGATTTAAGAAATTGCTGACAACTGCTAATCATGATTGGCTTGCATAAGATTGTATCAGGAGGATGCATTGTAAAGGGGTATTCATATTATGCTACTAAGCATAAAATTATAATGGGAATAGTGGTGTTGCTTACAAAAGACCCACAAAGGAGGATCACCTCATTGCTAAGCAAATCAATTTTTGTAGTAGACAGAGTTGCAAATTCATATTGAATTTGATTATCGATGTCATTGCTTGGTTATGGAACAATCAATTTGGATTGTATTATCAGATAATGATTGACTGTTTGGCTATTTTATGAATGTGCCAGGGGTACACACTACAGGAATATCATGTGTGATGGCCTGCAGGAGCCAAACTTCATGGGAAGGTTTTCCCTTATCTTGGAAATGGGTTTCGGGTGAAACTCCATTGGACATTTTCGAAATGTCTCATCTGCACTACATGTTTGGTAAGCAACATGAGTGAGATGGTATAGATCATGTCGGTAAGACATGTGTGGATATGAAATGTCAAAAGGATTTGGGATGGCTAACCGAGGGACTGTCAACTCGAAGAAGGGAGCCCCATTCCTCCTTAATGAAGGAATACTGCGTTGGAAAATGGATAAGTGTTATGTGACCCTTGCTAAGAATATGTATGTCAAATTATTAAAATTCCATATGTAGAACATGTTTTTATTTTATTCCCATGATGACAGATTGCTTGAGTATGAATAGGGCCTACATGGCACACATCGAAAAAAGGGTGCACACTTTTTCCGATGTCAAGTCATGAAAGGGTTTTCAATATTGACTACACCCTAGGGAGTGGATGCACTCTTGGTGTCTTAATACTTGATAGTGAATGATATGAAATATGATTATAGTTTTAGAGAAATAACGCTGATGAGTTTTCTTATATTGCTTGTGTTGACAGGCTAAATAGATGCAGTTGGGTGTTGCACCCTAAAGAGAAAAGGCAAACGCTTGTTGTGAGGGGTTGCGGAGTAAGGGTTATTGTTGATATAAGTGTATGTTGATATAAGTGTATGTTGGTATAAGTGCACGTTGGGTTTTTATATGCCTGGGGATCCGTAGTAGATCCTAGACCTGGAAATGGTCGTGGTAAAGTTCCAAGCCTAGTCAACATGAGGATCTACTAGCTCGACATTAATTATTTGATGTTGTGGAGTAGCTGGCATGCTGACCTAACATCCAAGTCCATAGCTGATCCCAAGGCTTGCAAATCAAAGAAGGATCCGGTGGACCAACGAGGAAATGGACAATACAGATAAGTATTGGATTGTTTTGCTTATGAATATACATGTGTATATGATTTGGTTATGATGTTTTAATCCCTTGTTCTAGAGATAAAACCAATGAGAATAAAATAAACATGTGAATCTATTCAATGTTTGGATATAGGTATCGCTGGGAGCGAGGACTATGAGAGCATCCTAAGGGTGCATGTGGAGATGTGACTATCCCAGAAAGCTCAGAATGAGGGGCAATGAAGGAGGTGCTAGTGAGACTGTGAAGTTCCTAGCAGTCGAGGAAACCATGTGGGGAGGTCTCGAATAGATCGAAGACACTAAGTGTCATGAAAAATAGGGATTGGTCCAACATTCACGTTGAAGTGAAAGAGGCTGAGAGCATGAAAAGCCACAGCGATCGTGTGGGTTCCCGGATGGAAAAAAACAAGGAGGGGAAAAAACTCTTGCTGCTCTCTATTGCCCTTTTAATTATATATATACATATATATTTATGCATTGTGAAAACAAAAGATTGTTGAATGCATGTATGACTAAAAAAGGAATGTGTGGATTTGCTTAAAGTAAATTATGAATGCTGTAATAGTTAATTCCCTACCCAAGAATGGACATGAATGGGCTCATGTGCTTGTTGGGAAGGCATGAAAAATATGAAAGTCTCCTTGATGAGACTTGGACTATCATGCCAATTGGGAAATTAACTGACTAATTTTAATATCTATATTATGCTTGGCCTGACATAATTTCAATGGTACATTTCACAGGTGAGAAAAGTGAAACCTAGTGGTGCACATTGATCATGGCAGCAGATCAAAAGTTGCTGGACTTGGCTGGAAGTCTCCTTCAAATGATTCCCAGGACCCAAGAAAATCTTGGGGAGATGCTCACGATACAGAAAAGGTAGAATGAAATGAACCACTAGATTTTGCAAGACTCTATTGGTTTGCAAAAGGAGGTGAAAAGCCTTATGGGAGCAATCAGAAAAGGAAATGAAGGTGGATCAGTAATGGGACATCCGTCCAAGCAATCTATTAAGAAATGGTCTAGGCATGAAGACTTAAAGGAAATTGAGCAGGAAAAGATGAAGCAGCCAGTGAAATGCTGGGAATGCGGAGGACATCATTTATGCTAGGACTGCCCGATGAGGGAACATGAAGAGGGAAACAGTCGCAAAGTTCATAGACTTCGAGATAAACTGAAAGCTAAGAACCAACAAGAGAATTTCATGGAAGCTGAGGGGCTTGGTCCTGAACGTTCAAGGTAAATAATTGATCGTGGGACAAATCTGTAAAATTTTGAAATTTTGGATGTGTAAATTGTATATGTATTCCTATGTATTGGAACACCGGAGATGGTGTTATTCCAAGGGGGAGGGGAATGTAACACCCCGGTTTTGACCCCGTTTGGAAAGGAGCTAAAGGCAAAATCCCCACCATCGATTTGGTTGTGTATGTTCCAGCAATAGGGATAGTTGCCGATGGTATATCATGCTATCCAGCACATTTTAGTTTGGCATCATATAAATATAGACATCAATTAAAATCAACCTATAGCCATCTACGACGATGCAACGTTAAAATGAAAATGGCATGATTCCAAAGGATAAGGGTGGGTGGGGGGAATTGTCTAACCATGGGAGCCATTGGGAAAGTGCCATGTGTCAACCACCGTCTTGTCTCTTTCAGCCACCAAGTCATTTGGGAGAGGCGTTAGTTGAGGGCAGTTACTGCTTGAGGAAACACGGGCATGGGGGGTGTCAGTTTGGCAGGCTGCTATTAGTTCTGATGGTACACATACCCAGCAGCAGAAGCCATCGTTTCTCTCACGCCTGGTCTTCATCTTCATGATTGTGATCTGGGAAATTCCATCCTCACAGAGAGAGACATTCTGTTTTCTTCACACACAGTTTTCCCATCATTTTTCCTCACGCACCGGTCGGGGTTCTCCTTTGGTTTTGTGCACATAGCGAGCTAGAAAAGCAGCCTCAAGGGCATGATTTCTGTTGTGTATGTGAAATAGCCGTGGTTTTCATCCACAATTTGGGCTTGCTGTTGGTTTAACCCATGATTTGGGTTGCTGTCGTTCTTCCCATGATTTTTGCATGCTGTTGAGAGTCCGATTTCTTTTTCCATCTCGGACTATGTCTTTTCCCCTTGCACAGAAGTTGAGAGTTGTTCTTCCCCATTTCTATCTGTGTCACTTTCTTCAACGTTTGCATTGAGGAACTGTGTGCTGTGGATTCATGGATGTGGGTTGCCTATTGATTGCCACATCCGCTGGTTGAGTTTCCCATGTCTATGCTGGGATTTCTGGTTCTTCCCCTACTATGGACTGTGTAAGGTTGCCACAGTTATATTGTGAGTTTGGGTTGTTGATGTACCCTGGTTTTGGGTTTTTTTTTAGTTGTTTGGCCATGCTAGGGCCAAGAACAACCTTGAGTGGCCTTGTGGACCTGAACTGTGTTTCACCTTTTGTTTGGGATTGTCACCTGGTTGTCTTTGCCTTCTTCACATAGATGTGAATGGATTGCTTTGCTGCGGTATGCAGTGGTTGGTCTTCGGACTGCAGTGGTTGGCTTGGCTATGTTTTGTGTAATCTTGGTTATGTGTAAGCCTGCATTGACCCTTATTCCTTGAGGAATCATGCCTAGCTAAGGGGTGGCAGTGTTGCTAAGAGATTGATGAGCACTCTGGCCTATGGTTGGGTGGAAGGCTGCAGCGATGTAGCTGGTTGTGGGGTGAGTTATTCATTAAAATATAATTACTTCTGACTATTTCATCTCTGCAATTATATCTACTGTTCCATGAATTATGATGAACATGTTAAATGCTATAATGTGTATGTTGCTTCCGCTAAATGTTGAGTAACTATGTATCCTTGTATGTTTTATGCATCTTAGTATGCATTACGTTAAGTTTTTAATATCATCATTTATCCCTGTTTGTGTTCATGGGGGTTGTTTGCCTGTTTGTTTGGTGTTAGTAGCGTCCTCTTCGCTAGTCGGAGGGTCGAGGACATTACAACATTCATCAACTCAAATATCAATATCTTTAGACATATTTACTTGTTTGTTATTTGGATAATTACTGTGAAGGGACATTCCAACTTTACACCACATATATGTGTGGTAAGCTAGGGATATAGGTATTTCGATAACATCAGTGATTCCAAGTGAACTACTTACCATCATTTTACATCTCAACTACTTATCTTAGGTCTGACGACGTTCTTGTTCATCCAATAAGAGTCTCTATATTTAATGCAATATTTTAATATAACGAGAATCATTATCTATTTTATGCACAAGACACTTTACCATTCACTTTGGCTACACTGTAGCCTAATTTCATAGGTAATCTAGCTAGTCTCTTTCTTTTTGTAGGTTTCATATATTCATATTTATATTCAATTACGGTCCAAGTGGGACTTCCATAATTCATCACCTGCAAAAATATCAATGCTTTGTGAGTTACCATAATATACATGTAATATCATTTCAATTGTGAAGGCATAAAAATATCATAATCCCTACTCGACATATTCTTTCTTCCAGAGCCTAGAAGCTCCACCTCAAACAAAACTTTTAATATTTCTAAGCGTACTTGATGTTTATATGCCTAATTGCTCAACATCGTATCCACGTGGTAACTCGATATTTCCAATGTTCCATAGCTTATGATCAAGGTATGTCTACCTAATCCCTCTAGACCTAAGTGACTACATTATACATCCAACATAACTTGATAATCTAGTATTAAAGCATGTATAGACCATCTCAAATATTCTATAACTAAATTGCTTTAGACTGAACATTCTCAAAATGATATAGTTAGTATATTCAGGTACTTTAATAGAAATTTTCCAAATTTCGAAAACTTCTTATAAAGTATATTCTCAACATATCAAATTATCGAATCTATGTTTTCCCAAAAATTCAATATAACTAATCAAATGTTATTGTCTTGGTATCTTTCCATAATAGACAAGGAATCATTCAGGATCTAGACGTTACTTTTTCCACTAAGGATTTCATCGTTGCCTCTGATCCCCATGTGATGCTGCTAATTGTAACCATGTGCACCTGCATTATTTGCTCACAACTTCTTGCCCAAAATAAGTTGCATCATACTCTCATAAGAAAATTATATAATTACAAGTTCGTATTTGACTGCGACGAAATATACTTGTGTATCATATCAAGTATTTACTTCCTCTTCAATATATTTTCTTGATGTGTTAATATTATGCACTTAATCTTATTAAAAACAATTTCTACTTGTACTTCACTCATCAATACGTATGTAAAACAACATAAGTATATCTTGCATAGATATGTTGCATCAAGACTAATACTATCTTCATTTCTCATTCCCCAATCAAACAAATAACCTTTCCTATATTTCAGTTCATGCAACTAACGTCATGCATTGCACATAATTCTAAGAAAACCCATGCAACCAGTTCACTTCGATGATCTTAACATTATGCAATATTTCTTTTTATAGCGTGAAAACAAGTAATTATAATATCTCATATTCAAGTCATATAGTTCACAACATACATGTATGTCGATGAGTCCATTAGGTCCGAGCGTTGTAAACATTGCTCTCATAACATATGTAAAATACCACTGATTCCTCGATGCCATTATGTGTGGAAAAGGGATAAAAAAATTGTTTCGTTGTTATCACAACATGAGTCAACAATGAGACACCATGAATGAATTTATTTAAACATCTCCTTTAATAATTATAATTTCTACTTCACATAATTAACAGTCTAACATAATATAATCATTGAAAAATAACCAAACTTCTCTTGTATGAAGGACAATCATAAGATACCACTTCACTATTTACATCATGGTTATCATAAGAAGGAAGTATATAAGAAAAACATAGAGAACAAAAAATAATCCACATCAAAGCACGTGAGGACAAAACAATGTATGTGGTTCACCCCATCCTTGGGCTTACGTCCACCAAATATGTTAGCTATATTATTATTTTATTAAAGAGAAGTATTACAAAGTGGTGGCGCATCCATTTCCATATTTCCTTACTTCAAATATCTTTGCAAAGAGACATTTCAAATTACCAATTGCCCTGTTTGTAGGGCCTTGCGATGAGCTCGAAAGTCATCCATGGATCCCTGTCTTTAACCAAAACATTTAGAACCCAAATCTGTTAGTATCCTGGAATAACTGACTTATACTCAATCCTAAAGGTTGTAATTCTAACCTTCACTTCTTCTTGACTTGCAAATGGAGACTAATTAATGGTTTTCATCCCAGTAAGGGATACGGATATTCCCAATATACATACCATGTATCCTCTATGGTGCTTGATACAAAACAATACTTATAAACTGTAAAACAATGTAACTTGTAAACATCACTGATAGTAATATCACAGTATCTCTTTACCATATATAAGGGATGGCATTTGTGGTTATGGTATTTGTTACCTTCAACAACCGTTCATTTACCAAGTCACCATAATAATGATGTGTAGATTGTCAAAACAATATGTCATACAAGTTATCTTTAGATCTTCAATACCAGAGTAAGCGCGTGCACACACACACACACACACACACATATATACATTCTACAAACATTAATCAAGCTTCAAGAAAAATAGGTAAAGTGCATATACTAAGCCAAGAGATTCTCCCATGCTTTATTGTGAGGATGATTCCAAATCCTATACAGTATACTACCTTTACATCATAAGTGGTATCGAAATTTACTCAGTATTTATAATCTGAAAACTCATACACAGAGGTATAACACAGATCGAGTTTGAAGTAAAACTTAAGAGTATTCCGAACCAACACGTAGATAAAAATTCACAATGCATAGCATACTGAAGGATAAAATGTAGAATGGGGAGGACTCCCAGAACTGTATGTAAGAAAATTGTAAGTAGAACTCTCAAAGATGTGAAATGTAGACCTTGGTTACTGGTTTCATATAACTTTAAGAGAGGATGCATGCAAAAAACGTGGACTGATGAAGAAAAACACATGCATAAAATCATAATGGCACAAGCTGGTTCCATCCCAATATTCTTGGAACCTATTTCCATATATCTTTAAGAGAGGATGCATACAGAAATCGTGGACCGATGATGAAAAAAGCATGCATAAAATCATAATGGCACATGTTGGTTCCTTTCCCAATATTCTTGGACGCTGGTTCCATTCCCATGGGGACTGATGAAGAAAAATGCATGCAAGAATTGTAATGGCACAAGCTGTCATTTAGCGAAGACTACGGATTCCATGTCTGGTTTAAGATAAAAGCATACATGTTTTTGTTTTTACCAAGTCGAGATATGCAATGAAAATTCCACTACTAATGCATCCATGGATTGGGCTAGACCCATATACAAAAATGATCCAGTATATAAAACTAAATAGCAGGTCTTGGATCTATTTAGATCTTAATATCTAAATCGAAACACATGCAAGGAAAATCAATCCATGGAGTCGGATGCAAGACGATCCTAATATAATGTACATGTAGGTTTGTAAATCAAACTATGGAGTTTATTTTGTCCATACACATGCTTGGGAATTATCCATTACTCCATTACCAAAATATTTATTATTCATATTTCATCCAAAGCGCATTCATCCATTTTCTCCAATCCAATACAAAATCAGATAATGATCTTTTGAAGAAATCGCATAGGAAAAATATATAAATACCACATCAAAAGAACATACAGGTCAATCCCGCAAACTTAAAGGGAAAGGTTCACAGGCTTAAATCCAAAAATGCAGGCATGAAAACATGAACCTACCTTACTCCGTACCACACACCTATAAAAAATATCAAAGGCTCATTCACTCGAAGGAACACTAGCTAGACACACATCAGATGAATTTTTCAGTTGTTTTCTCCAGAGGCCACCACCTACATGGTATCTCATTCACTTGTAATTCAGCAATATTTTTAAGCACAAATTATACTATAACAGGCTGCATCACAGCGTTGAATGAACCCAAAGTCAAATCACTTGAAATAGTTTTCCTCCTTCAGAGAAAACATACCNTTGTAATTCAGCAATATTTTTAAGCACAAATTATACTATAACAGGCTGCATCACAGCGTTGAATGAACCCAAAGTCAAATCACTTGAAATAGTTTTCCTCCTTCAGAAAAAACATACCGCCACACCAAAATCAAGAACGACCAGGATAAAAGAGTGTAAAGATCATTCGCCCAGCACTGCCATAGTGAGAAATTTATTCTCATCAAAAACCTAGTGCTTCCATGATTAGTGCTTACAAATTCCCATAACACACCCACAATGGGCGTCAACAAGGCAAAGAAAAAACCTCCATAATTAACGTCTCTTCCACAGTTAATGTCAGTCAAGGTGAGTAATTAATAGTCAGCTACCGTAATGCAAGTACGGGTTTTCCACAATGCCCCAAAATTTGTAATGCATCCTCAATATTCGATACAAGTTCAGGCATCTC
>LPNX010364034.1:1498291-1525682 GCA_001517045.1 Pseudotsuga menziesii | reverse complement strand
TATATATATATATATATATATATATATATGTTGGTTGTGTTGGGATTGGACTTTGAAGGACATGATTCATGAAATGTTTTGTGTTGGGAATGGACCCTGAAGCACATGATCAATGAGAAGTTTTGTGTTGAGCGTAAAGCTATGGAACACATGAAAATATAATTGGAAATGTTGCACATAAACTCTGGAGCATTCCATGTTGATGTTGAGTATAAGCTCTCTAGCCTCAGATCCTTGGCCATTGTATCCCTAGGTGTATCATATAAGTACATCCTAACATTTATTGTTGAGCGAGAGCTCTGGAATTGCACTATGTTTGTAACTCCCTGTTACAAGCGTTTAGTATCGGATCTGGTAAGTGCTAGGGGTTGCTAAAAAGATTAAAATCACCTCCAAGTGAAAATGACTTGAGAATAATATTGATCTCAACATACTTATTTTTTAAAAATTAAATTGTAACATCCCTTGCCACCTCTACCCAAAACTCACAGTGAAAAGTACACATCACTGTAAGTACCGACTCTAAAACTCCATCAATCTATGAATATAATTGGTAGGGATTAAGTACTGAAAGCTTCGAACGACAAGAAACATATAGTGTAAGTGAACTGCATTGTAATTATTTATTCTGACTTATTAAAAAGAATCTAGATGTAGTCGATAGACTCNTACTGAAAGCTTCGAACGACAAGAAACATATAGTGTAAGTGAACTGCATTGTAATTATTTATTCTGACTTATTAAAAAGAATCTAGATGTAGTCGATAGAATCAGGATACTAAAAGTGACTTGGCAAATAATGATTGGGGACGAATCCATTGAGGGGAGAGGTTAAGACTTAACAAAACCTTGGGAACCCATTAATAAGGACCGAGTGCCATCATGGGTCCCTCGATGACAGAATAAAGTGAGTTTGCTTATTATTTAATTTATGTGTATGATCTCTATGCATAAAGGAGAACCAATAAGCAGGAGGAAAACTATTTAACACTGGGGAGAACATGTGATTGTTACTACCTCTATGTCTTTGCACTTGATACTCGTTTTCCCTAATATATCATATTCTATGAATGCAATAAAAATTTTCTAGTTTTAAAAGAAAAAGGGATAAAATAGAAGCGAGCTTTAAGAATATTTCTACTAAGCACATTCTTTTAAATGTACTAGGAAAAGTAAAATAGGGACTTGTTTAGTCAATACCCTTTACCAATTAAAACATATTTTGGTGCGCCAATCATTAATCCACGCACTTTCTTTTCAAGGGGAATAAAGGAACAGGTTATTGTGATATATATATATATATATATATATATATCATTGAAAACAATAATTTAGTAGAGGATAAGAAAAAAAGGGCAAAAGGAAAATAATAAATAACTAAAACATTTCCTTATTGATCTTTAACTAAAGCCGAGAGACTCGATGCATGCCCGAGGGAAATTTATTTCACAACGAAAAGGGCAGGGGAAAATTAAGTATTATTCGAAATAACCAGCAGAATTATCGCAACTCTAGGGATATTTCAGGAGAACTCGCAAGCTCACTTGAAACCACCAGAGACTTGATGCTCCAAGCTTGCATGTAATTTGACTGCAATTTGGGAAATCATGGGGAGTGTTCTTTCACATAAGTGTGGCCTACATTTTCTAGTTTGCCTGAAAGTATTGTGGACCCCTTATTTTTTTTATGTCTACTTTAAAGTATAGTTCCAGGCAGTGTCTGACTGATAACCATAACGTTTGCCTTGCCTTTTGTGATCTTAATGAAGCATGCGCCTATGATTTGGTTTTTTGAGAAAAAACCTAGGCATGAATTATTCTTGGGTTGATCTGGTTTTGAGCTTCTACTAGGTTTTGCGATTTGATGAATATAATCATGTCTTATTTCTCTGTTGATGAGAAAAGAGCATGTATAATTTTTATGTATTTGGGGTTTGATAAACTTTAAGCATTTCACTCTTCAACGAACTCATATCTGAAATTATCTTGGTTTGCTATTGTCATCTATGGAATATTTATGTGCTGTGTCTACAGTCTCTTATCAATGATCAAAAGGTGAAATAATTCATGATCTTTGAAATTTTTGTCCCTGTATGCTATGCATCATTGTGCAAATTATATGTTTTACATATTATAGGTAGGCATGCGAGTTTTATTGATGCTTCGAGTGGGTTCCATGCATGGGTGATTGAAGGTTCTGGGTAATTACTGCAAGCTTGCATTTATGTGTTGGGCGATCTTCATAGGCCTGCGATTTGCATATTCTATGCATGCCCTACGACTAGCATAATAGGTATTTTGGGTTGTGAAGAATATGTGTTAATATATGTTTTAGTCATTGCTGCGTTTTAAAAATAAATCACTGGCATGTATTCTTAATAAGAATAAGTCAGATCCACATCTTGTTTTAGAAAATAGGTTGGACCTTAAACCACTTATGGAAATGCGATTACTTATATATATGTGTGTGTGTGATATTGATAACACCCACCCTGTATCTCGATTGAACTGAATCTGTGGAATAGGATGAGTTTGATTATGACTCGGTTTTGAAATCATTGGATGTGAAGTGATGTATCTATGTATTTATATATATATATATATATGTGCCATTACCCTGCCATAATGGGGAGCATTTTTTCTTTGACTGCTTAATAAATATGAAGAAGGAATATGGCAAGTAGAGCATCATTCCAAGCTTTACTCACAAACACTGTTTAAAGGCCCTTGAATAGATATGAGATGGGAATTTTGAAGGACTTGTACATTACCTATACCTTTCTTCGGTCGTCCTATTTTGGTAGCTAAACCTTGTTTGGGTTTTCCCAATGTTTCAAAGACTTTTGCATAATTTCTAGGGTGTGAGGTAAATCTATAAAATACTTTGAGAGTGTTAACCTTACCTTCTTGGATTCGTCGCCCAGCTCGGGGTGGATCTAGGTTATAAAACCTATGCTGGATAAAGCCAGTCGTTGGGAGGAAAGTCGGGGTAGAGATTTCAGTCACCTGAGTCATATTGATTACTATTTCTCATGTAATTATTATATGTTTCATTTAAGGAAAAGGGTTGTGTTCTATGCATGAGCAGTATGATTTACTAAAAAGGGTAGTATGATTCGTGCTTAACCTATTTTCTTAAATTAGTTGTGTTGGGATTAGGGCAGACCGGGGTTCTTATACTTTTATCTTTGCACCAACAAACAGACCCACCGTGTTGGCCCTTTCGGCAACAACCTGCGAACAGGTTGCAGTTTCACCTGAAATAGCTATGGGGTGCCACAGAATCAGCTTTCTACAGGAAAAAGAGGGATATTACTGTACCTTTAGCCTTAAAAAAGAATAATTATGCAGTACAGAGCTTTGACATTCACTTAAATAGCTTCGCAGTATAGATAAATTTCTACAGGAAAAAGAGGGATATTACTGTACCTTTAGCCTTAAAAAAGAATAATTATGCAGTACAGAGCTTTGACATTCACTTAAATAGCTTCGCAGTATAGATAAAAAGACAGTTTCTTGCTTAACCCTTAGCTGGGAATTCACAGCGAAGCTAATACTTAGCAGTTTATCTTACTTTATCATTCATATACTTATCAAATGCATAAAAACATAACATGAACACAACAAAAAGAACCACCACAACACAAGATATACATGGTTCACCCCCAGTGTAGGGGCTACATCCACAGAACTGTGTTTTATATTCAACAATTTACAAAACACACAGTTCTAATCTGCATACTCAGCCGCAGATCTTCTCAACATCCCAAAACTGTGCACTTAGCTACAAAACCTTTCTTCCAAAACCCTCTGTGCACTCAGCTGCATAGCTCATCCACGCACTCAGCTGGGACTTAACCTTAAACCCAAAATAGGCCTTAGGTTCTTCACATCACATTATCACACACAAAAACCTACTTGACTCCTTTACATAAGTTCCTATTTATACAAGTGCACTATTACAATACCATGGGCTTAAACCATGGGTACCCAAAAACCATGGGAAATTTACAAAAACAACGGCTTCGACCCAACCCTAAAGCCCCTAAGACTATTTTGGACCCCAACTCTGCTTACAAGCTTCGCACCAAAACCACGGAGTTGCCAAAATTAAGGACCTTCAAGGTCCAAGCCCTAGCATACCCCTAAGACTCACCAGTGTCCCGTCCTGGGACACTCTGCTGCTTTTCTTATGGAAGAATCTTGTTGGCGAAGATAGTAAATTGCTTGTTGAGGCTGGGCATGATATCTTTGGATACTTGCTCCTTCTCTACTATCTCCTGTAATGTTGCTGCAGATGTTTCGTTGGCCTTTTCATGTGCAAATGTGTCATACTCCTTCAAAACTTTGAGCTGGTTGTCCACAACAGTGCTCAAATCCAAGGCCTCATTAATAAGGGGATGCACAGAGTTCACCAACAATGTTTCTTTCCTTCTGCAAGACTCAATTTCTTGTTGGATCTCATTGCTATGCTTCACCTTAATCATCTTCTGCATAGGAGGGAGTGTCTTAATTTCTGCTTTCACTACATGCAGCTCTGTCTGTCGCTGCATGATGGTTTCTTGCAACTTTTTGACTTTTGGGTTGTCCTGCAAGTTTTCCCAGGCCTCGACACTTTCGTTCAGCAGATTTGATGCACTACTCATAAGATCTGAGATCTTTGTTGCTGAGGCATAAATATCTCTGCGACGCTATTCCCTGACCTCTCGCGGACTCTCAGGAATGATGAAAAGTTGAAGCTCCGCAATCTGAGCCTCATGTTCTGCTTTCATCTTCTCTATCTTGCTTCCAGACTGTTGTGCATAGTATTTCAGTTTGACTATTCTTTGTTCCAGTTCTTCTTCACCCTGCATGTCAAAGTCAGGGAGACTTTGACACGCCTCATCCAATACTCGGGCTAGTGTAGCCTGCTTGCTTTCTGCTTCCCTCTTCTTCTGCTCAGATTCTTCCAACTGCACTGTGAGGCTCTCACTCTACTTTGTGGTATTCTCTAACTACATGTGTGAGTAGCTCTCCGTTCTCGAATCTCGTTCATCATTTCCAATTGACAAAGATGCAGCTCCGACATAGACAACTTGGTGTAGTCTATCTCAACTGTCATGCTCATTTGTGATCGAGATGCTGCGTCAGTTATTATCANCATCATTTCCAATTGACAAAGATGCAGCTCCGACATAGACAACTTGGTGTAGTCTATCTCAACTGTCATGCTCATTTGTGATCGAGATGCTGCGTCAGTTATTATAAGGGCTGCAATTGGTACTTGCCCTTTGTTTTTTTTGGCGGGCCATTATCTCATATCTAGCTGCACACTTACTGGGGCATTGCTTGCTGTAGTACCATTTGCTGATCTTTCCGCTAACTCCTTCAGTTCTATAATTCACTGTGCTACGCCAGCGAGCGCATCAAGGTGTGTAGCTACAAACTTTTCCCACTTGCTGGATAATACTTCTATGGACTTCGTCAGAGCCTGATCAAGCTTGTCAATAGTCAAAACGGGCTCTTCGATGATATTCTTTCCCTTCAATGCCTTAGCTTTCTTTCGAGGCTGAGGCTTAGTCACTTCCTCTACTTCGGGAGACTTGTGCTTATCTGGGTGATTAGGGTCTGAGATGGTTTTGACTGATTCCTTTTCTTCTTCATCAACTCTATCATCTCCACCCTGGTCACCTTCGCTCTGCTATGACTCATCTTGTTCTTCGCTTTCTTCTGGTGGGTCACTCTACAGCAGCTGACTAGGACATGTGCCCACATCTATCATTGGGGGGACTGGTATGTTGGCCTTTTTCCCACGTCCTTCATCCATTCAGCCAGCCACTACTAGAATACTGGGACGATGTCTTCCTGGTTCACCACATATGGAAACTTCCAGCATGTATGCTTGTTATCTGTGCGGGCCTTGATGAAGACATTGTGCATGTCAGCCTTGAAGTTGGCCACTCTAGCNTCCTGGTTCACCACATATGGAAACTTCCAGCATGTATGCTTGTTATCTGTGCGGGCCTTGATGAAGACATTGTGCATGTCAGCCTTGAAGTTGGCCACTCTATCATACTGAGAGAATAGCTTATTACTGAGTCGCGGTGTTTTCAAAATCTCATAGGAAATATTCATCACATAGAAGGAGAACACGCAGTTCGTTATCTGCTGTAAGGCTTTATCCTGTGAAACCCAAAGAGATGTGTACCTCGCTACACCGGGCATCTATGGAGGCACATCGACAAACTGCGCCTCAGTAGGTTCTCTCCATCCTACTAGTGCAATAAGCACTAACAACCATGAGTAATTAAAGGGTCTACCTTTCTCTTGCGCATCGCGGACATCTTCGAGGAATTCCCTAGCAATGTACTCTGCCCATTTGTAACTGTAGCCTTCGGCATAGTTCGCAGCAATACTGACAATCGAGGCAGGTACTTCATTCAGTCTGCACTTTCGCATTAATTTGCATGCTAGGAGCTCTGTGGTGAAGCGGATGTTTTGGTGCCAAATTGTTGAGGTTTGATACCCTTGATTTCCTTTTTTCAGGCCGAAGTGGTCCTTCATGTGTTGCGCTAGCTTCGTATCCTCATTTTTTCCGACAAACTCAATCCCAGGATCAGGCCCTTCCTTCGGCAAGCCTGTAATCCTATGAATCAGTTCTCCATCAATAGCCATTTTCTGGCTTCCTATCCATTGGTTCCCATCATGCACCAACGCCAATAGTTTCTTAACCACCATGGTAACCTGTGTGCTGCAACCAAAGTGGGGGACATTTAGCATCTTCAACAAGCCATCTTGATCCAAGCCAGCATCCCACCGTTTGACTTCCAATAACGTTGTTTCGACCTNACCTGTGTGCTGCAACCAAAGTGGGGGACATTTAGCATCTTCAACAAGCCATCTTGATCCAAGCCAGCATCCCACCGTTTGACTTCCAATAACGTTGTTTCGGCCTCTAGATAATGGAAAGAGTGCAATTATTTCCCTGGTGCAAACTATGGAAACTTCCCACGATCAGTCGTATCGTGGTCTACGTACTTGAGCCGGTCTAATTTTCCTATCATCATTTAGACCAACTACACACCCTATGGCAGTGAAGGGGTGCGTAACATGAACTTGGCTGTCTACCAAGGTGGCTGAAATCTTGGTTGAATAGGTGGAAGATATGGTGGAAACTGCAATGTAACGTTATCATATTCACCAAAGTATTCAAAACCTTCAGGTGGGAGCTCTGCTGACCAGGAGGATTCATCTCGGGATCCTTTGGTTGATTTCCTGATGGTTTGTGCCTTTCTTCGTTCTGCTTAGTACAAACTTCTGCCTTAAATTTCTTTCCGGTCGATCATGTCTCCATTGGTTGATTCAGCGCTGGGGGAGTCTCTTCGCAAGGTGTAGATGCAGGTGGATTGCTCATAAGGTTCTATAGACCCCTCTATCTGAATTCTCTCAATAATTCCTGGACTTCACGATCAGATGACCTGGACTCAACTCAAGAAAGTGCATAATGCAAAATTCACAGGTCTAGGTGTCTTCTTATAGAATCCAACGACCAAATCTACCATAACTGTGCATTAAAGACACCAAATCTGACCGAGCGGCGGTAGATCTTGTCCAAACGGCGCTAGATTTCCCAAAATCTCATCATTACAGGAAGTTAATGCAGTTAACGTACTGACACCACCAAATCTGATTCTTTTCCAACGATTGCATTTTAAGCTTCGACAGACCTCTCTTCTTCGGCACAACCACTAACTTCAGCTTCGCCACAATGAGGATCTTTGACACATCCTATCACAAGTTTCAACAGAGGTTCGAGCTTCGACCCACGACAGAATTTCTTCCACAATCTTCAATACTTCATGAATTTTTCAACAATCTGCTGAAGCTCTCTGAGAACAACTTCATTATAGTCTAGCACACAATTTCAATTGTTCTTGGTACTTACACTCTTCTTCTTGGTATCACTTCTGATCAGGGGGTACAGGCTTGTCCCTGTACTTCTTTAATATACTTCCATTAACCATGGAGGGTGAAATTTCTCCATTCAATTTAGTTAACTGAACTGCACCACCATTAGTAACTTTTTGAACTATGTATGGTCCTTTCCAATGTGTCTTGATCTTACCTGGGAAATTCATGAATTTACTGTCATACAAGAGCATAAGATCACCATTCTGAAAATGCTTCTTTTTAATGTGTCTATCATGCCATGATTTTTCTCTAGCTTTATGTACTTGTTGTTGGAAACCTGCAATGAATCTGTCTTCTTCTAGTTCTAGTAGCTTTTCCAGCCTTTCATTCAACATAGCTGGATCATCCATCTCTATGAAGGAAATAATTCTGAGGCTAGGAACAATGTACTCCATGGGCATAACTACTTCCTGTCCATATACCAGCCTAAAAGGTGTATGACTTGTCAACTTCTTGCAAGTGGTTCTATAAGCCCATAATACTGCTGGAATTCTAAGATCCCAATCATTTATGTTAACATTGCAAACCTTCATCAGAGCATGCTCAAGAATCTTATTAAAGGCTTCAACAGTTCCATTTGCTTGAGGATGGTAGGAAGTACTCTTCTAATGATATACTTGAAATTCTTCGGTCAATGCTTCAATAGTCTTATTCAGAAAATGTGATCCTTGATCACTCATAATAATTCTAGGGCATCCAAACCTCGACCAGATGTTATCAAATATGAACTTTGCAGTTATAGCAATGCTACAGTCCTTGACTAGTTGAGCTTCGGCCCAACGAGTAAGGTAATCAGTTGCTGTAATAATGTATCCTGCTCCAGATTTCTCTACAAGGGGATTGATTGGTCCAACAAAATCAATAGCCCATTTGTCAAATGCTTGTAAAGTTACCTATGGAACTAGAGGAATCTCATCCCTCCTGGATGGTTTACCTATCCTCTGACAGATATCGCAGCTATGGAAATACTCTCTTGCATCCTTATGAATCGTAGGCCACCACAATCCAGCTGTCAGAATTTTTTGTGCTATAGCTTTTCCTGCATAATGATCTCCTACTACTCCAAAGTGTTCCTCAGCAAAAATCAATGGCTGTTCATGCTCCAGGACACATCTGCACAGTATTTCATCCGGTCCCATCTTGTATAGATGTCCTACTATCAAGTTAAAGTCAACTATCTAACAACTAGCTGCTTCTTCTGCTGTGTTGTCATCTCAGAGGATGAAAAACCTGTAGACAAGTACTGAACAATATCTTGAAAATAGTCATCAACCATCTGAACGAAAAACAACTGGTCATCAGGAAGACCTTCGTCCAACCTAGTAGGTTGTTCTCCTGAGTCAAGCCTCGACAAGTGGTCAAGCCCTAGGTTAAGTCTTTCTGGCTTAACTATGATCTCAAAGCCATACTCTTGAAACAAAATCAGCCATCTACATATCCTTCCACCTAACATAGGCTTGTTAACCAAATACTTCAAAGCAGAATGGTTAGTGAACATCTTAAAATGAGATCCTAACCAATAATGTCAAAATTTTTGCAAAGCATAAACCATAGCTAGACCTTCTCGTTCTATCGTAGTATAATTATTTTCTGCTGTGGACAATTTTCTACTTCCAAAAGCAATAGGGTGATCAATATTACCTTCACCTGACTAAGCCAATACCACACCTAAAGCAATGGAAGATGCATCAACATGAACATGAAACTCCTTAATCCAGTAAAGGAATACTAAGATAGGGGCAGTTACCATCTTTTCTTTCAAAATATCCAAGCTTTCCTGACATTCAGGTGTCCACTCAAACTTAATATATTTCTTCAATTTCTTTTCCATAGGGGCAGTAATTTGAGCATGTCCTTTAATGAATTTCCTGTAATATCCAGTATGACCAAGCGTAGTGTGAAGATGCTTAACAGACTTCAGATGTGGCAAGTTCACAATAATGGCTATATTCGCAGGATCCACCATCAATCCTTGCTTGCATACAATGTGACCTAGCATAATTCGAAAGGGTGCACAAAAGATACACTTCTTCAGGTTCAATGAAATATGATGTTGTCTACACTTGTCCAGCATAAGTCTTAAACCGGCTATATGATCTTTCAATAAACCAAAGATAGTCCAATCATCAAAGTAGACTTTCAAGAACTTATGAATAAATTCCTTAAATGCATATATGACTACTCTGGAAAACATAGCAGGTGTGTTCTTCAATCCAAAGGGCATAATAGTATACTGAAAAGATCCCATTTCTGTAGCGAAGGTTGTTTTATGTCGATCCTCTCAAGCAATTCTGATCTAATGGTAACCTGAAAATCAATCAGTGAAGGAATACACTTCTTGGCCTCCGACATTGTCTAAAACTTCATCTTTGAAGGTAATAGGAAAAGGATCATGTAAACAGGCATCGTTTAGCTTCCTCAGGTCAACACAGATTCTAATTTCTCCCTTGGTCTTCTTTTATTGTACCACCATAGGACTGACCCATTCGGACTCTTCGACAGGCTCAATAATTCCTGTAGCGAGCATCTTATTCAGCTCCATCCTAACTTTTTCTTTATATTTAGGGTTCAGCCTATAAGGGAGCTACTTCATAGGCTTCACATCATCTTTCAAAGGGATTTTTATCACTCCTATATCACCAAGGATACCTTTCATTTCTGAGAATTTCGTCAAAAATAAGTCCTGATACTCATGGAAAAGTTCAGTCACTTTGCTTACCATTTCTTTGTCGCAATAATATCCAATGGTAGCGTACTTAGGCATTTCTTTTGATCCAATGTTTACTTTCCTTGTCTTCAAGGGCTGAGTTACTTTAGATGATTCGACTACTGGTCCATGTACTTCGCAATGTCCTTCTGACTCAGGAATATTAATGTTGCGAGGGTCATCGTCTTCGTCAATGGCGAGGTTATAGCATTCTACTGCATTAGCTTCTTGTTCCTTCCAATCAAGTTGGTACTCGGCTATTTCTTTATCATCAAACAACTTAGTATGGAGCAACCTAATAGCTATGTCCAAAGCAGGTCAAACCTCATTAATAGAAAATGTGAGCACAAAACTATCAGCAAGGCTAACCCAACTTACAGTACAATGGCGAAGCTCCACCTCCGCATACCAGTTCTTTGCTATGGGTTCCAGAGTGTGTACAAACCTATGTACCCATTTTTCATAAGGTACATGCTTCCATGCTTCATAACACTGCTCCAAATGTTCTTGAGGGCTAGTCTTACCATTAAATCTGCTTCGTACATCCTGAAGTTGATCCATGAATCTCAAGCAAAGAAAATTTTGACAAGCTCTCCAACTATGAATATACTTTTTATGACCATTCCACCATCTGGCAGATACGGCTCTGAATACTAAATCTAGAGTCTCCATTTTCTATGAATCTGGTACTTACTCTGTGAATTGTACAGTAAAATATTCTGGGTCTGTCAAGCCATCAAAAGTAGGTAAGATTCTGGGTCTATTTCTCATGTAATTATTATATGCTTCATTTAAGGAAAAGGGTTGTGTTCTATGCATGAGCAGTATGATTTATTGAAAAGGGTAGTATGATCCCTGCTTAACCTATTTTCTTAAATTATTTGTGTTGGGCTTAGGGTAGACCCGGGCTCTTATACTTTTATCTTCACACCAACAAATAGACCCACAGTGTTGGCCCTTTCGGCAACAACCTGCGAACAAGTTGCAATCTCACCCGAAACAGCTATGGGGTGCCACAGAATTAGGTTTCTACAGGCAAAAGAGGGATATTACTGTACCTTTAGCCTTAACAAAAATAATTATGGAATACAGAGCTTCAACATTCACTTAAATAGCTTTGTAGTATAGACAAAAAGACAGTTTCTTGCTTTACCCTTAGCTGGGAATTCACAGCGAAGTTAATACTTAGCAGTTTATCTTACTTTATCATTCATCTACTTATCAAATGCTTAAAAACATAAGCGGGACAAAATAAACAGAACCACCACAACACAAGATATACGTGGTTCACCCCTAGTGTAGGGGCTACATCCACAGAAAAACGTTTTATATTCAACAATTTACAAAACACATAGTTCTAATCTATGCACTCAGCTAAAGATCTTCTCAACATCACAAAACTACGCACTTAGCTACAGAACCTTTCTTCCAAAACCATTTGCACACTCAGCTGCAAAGGTCGTCCACGCAGTCAGCTAGGACTTAACCTTAAACCCAAATAGGCCTTAGCTTCTTCGCATCACATTATCATACACAAAAAATTACTTGACTCCTTTACATAAGTGCCTATTTATACAAGTGCATTATTACAATATCATGGGCTTAAACCATGGGGCATTTACAAAAAGAGGGGCTTCGACCCAACCCCGAAGCCCCTAAGACTATTTTGGACTGCAACTCCGCTTACAAGCTTCGCACCAAAACCGTGGAGTTGCCAAAATTAAGGACCTTGAAGGTCTTAGCCCCAACAAGTTGTAATGATGATAATACATTGAAATGCTTAATCATTTATGAGGTTATCTATTTTGTCGGCAAGTTGTGATTGCAGGGAATGTTTTGCAAGGGGCAAATGGAAAATTAGTTGGCTTTGCATGATAGTATAGAATATGTCAATTATATAACTTATGCATATCTGAGACAAGTAGTTTGACTTAGTATAGATTTTCATAGATGCATCAATGTATGACTAATTAACCCTGTTTGTTTTATTGTGCAGCCGACACAGAGATTTTTGTGTTCCCTCTTGTGAGATCACGGAAAAAACAATTATAAGGCTCTTGCTATGAAATGTTTAAAAGTACCTAAGGAACAAGATGATTTACGGATCGTCCTTTCATGGAACGATTATGTGATCAGTAGGTTTTATATTTTTTGTTCCAAGTATGTCATACTCATTGTTATCAATGAAAATAACAGAGTATCCTAATGTATGTATATCGAGTTTTTGTAGTGAGCTAGTGTCTTAAAGAGGTACTTGAATATCCATGTAAATGAAGGGTAATATTAGGCGTGCGAACTTAAAGCAAATAGCACAACATTTATATTTAGTTTGAATATTATTTCCTATTTCGTCGTATCAAAATATTCCTACGAATTAAGGTCATTAATCAATAGGACAAATTAAACTCGCATACCAGAGGATTATGAATTTTCATTGAAAGATATTTTTCCATAGCATGTACATGGGTAGGTTGGCTTAGTTTGTTACATATGGTATCAGAGCCAGCTACAACACTAGACCCTTAAGAATGGGATAACATGATAGTTTTGCAAGATTAGATTTGGAAGAAATTGCAGTAGTTCGTACTCTCTCTTGATTTCGTCTTTTGTAGAACGATTCATAGAAATGAGAAAGGTAAACTTTTGTGCCCGCCATATGGGCACCTGCTGAGTTCCATGGCGAGCACTGTACAGGTAATAGTTTAGTTTATTTAAATTGTTGATATTGAAAAAAATCTATAAATTGATTTTGCTATGTTCTCAATAGATTAGCATTGATGGTCTGGAAGCCATCAATCATGTGTCTAGAAATAGTGTTTGTGACTCAAATGTGCATGACTAAATTTTATATTTTTAGTTTATGCATACCACATTATGCATAAAGAAGTAATTCCTTCTATTGTAATGATATTTGAATTGGTGGGCATTGATAAAAAGCTCCCCATTAGACATTGAATCAATTGTAACTACTGTGCGGGGTTTTTATTTATTTATGTTTGAGAGGTCCATGCATTTTATAGGGTATATTTTCACTTTGAGAGATTTATCTCTTGTACTGTCTCTTGATATGCGTTTACCCAGAGAGGTAAATTCTATTATATAGGTTTGAGAGATGCATTTTACATTTGTTTCCCACAATCGAATTCTATCTATACTTGATGCTTGATGGACCTAGGTAGACTGTAACTTTTGGTTGTTCATTGGATTCTTTTACTGATTTTACATTATCTTGATTTTGATTTGGATTTCATTTTCACTTCCGTAAGGGTGGAGTGACAATGACACCTTCAGGTGATTAGTTCCTCCTATATAAATTGATTATAACATTTAAACGAATGCCTCCACCATTTATTTGCTATTTTCTTTTTCACAGGGGTGAAGTTACAGTGGCACTTCTTATGATTTAATTCCTCATGTTTTAAAATGATGCCTTTGTTTTTGTCAAAATGGAAATTGCAGAAAGGTACTCTCCTTAAATATCCTTACATTTTAGAATTGTAAAATTATATATTCAATATATAGTACAAGGCATGAGAATCTAAAGTAAATATTAATTTTGTTAGCAATTTCCAGCAGTATTTTTGGAGGATGTCTATAGTCGAGAACCATTGAGTTGCTAAAAGTCACACATTGGGAGGATCTATAAACTTTGATAGAATTGTAGCAATGGCAACATCAGGTGAAACTTAGTTTTGAATTGGTAAGGTTGAAATCAAGAGATTCGGATAAAATTGATTCCATCCCCTATTGAATGTTTACTCCTTGCTTCACAAGTGGGATGTATTTCTGATGATTTTGTAGAACTTGTATTTCTTTAATGACTTATTGCAGCATCGAAAACGAACAAAAATTACAATTAAATAACTGTGAGAGTTGTAACACCCCATTCTTGACCCCATTGCATTACATGTATATGATGTATATATTGTAAGTAATCATGGTGCGATGCTAAAGGCCAAGGCCCCACCATTGATTGGTTATGCTATGTTTCAGATTTAAATTGTCACCGATGGTATATCAGAGCATACGACATATATAAAGTTTATCGTCATGTAAATATGCATCTTTAATTAAAATGAACCCCGACCAACTATGATCGTGGAAACTAAATTGAGAAGGGGCGTGATTTTCACAAGGATAACGATGGGGAAATGTCAAACCTTGAGCCATGAGAAAAGCCATGTGTCATCTTTCCTTGTTTTACTCTAACCACCACCATTAAGAACTGATGCTGTTAGCTAGGGAAGTTATGGCTGGGAGTGGAGTGTGGCAGGACTGCCAGTCCTTTCCCACACACACACTCCACCAACGAAATGAACCTCACGATGGGTAGAGGAATGACTATGCCTCTCATTCCACGCACTCAAGGACGCCATACTTCCCTAGTCTGTTCATCCACAAACATAAGCAGAGCTGCTCATCCTCACGCAGGGACCATTGTCTATTCATTATTCTCACGCAAAGGCTGGGAGACTGTAATTTCTTCCCCAGTATGGTCTGTGTAAGTTTTTCCCCGGTGGCTTCGATTGTGCCAAATGGGTTGTTGTTCCCCATGTTTGTTAGTAGTGTATGCTCATACGTTTTGGGACTATTGTTTTCCCCTGTTAAGCTGTAATTGCTGACTAATTGCCTGCATGCAATGGTGGGTCTTCGGACTGTGTTGGGAGCAGGGATGGGGGCTTGGTTTTCTTGATAAACCTGGTGTGTTTGGAAACCACATAGACAGAGCTATAGGGTTGGATTTCTTCTCCACAACCCCTGAATAGCACTGGAAGGGAATGCAGGGCCTCAGGGAATGTGTAGCAGAGAAGGGACTGATTCCTTGTGTTGTGTGTGTGTGGGTGTCTTAGAAGTCAGGCTAATTCTTGTGTAGGTGTTCCTGGCTATGTAATGGGCTCACCAACTTAGCATTTAGCCTTTCCCAACTCCTTGATGGCCTGATAAACCTGACCATGTTGGCTTTGTTATTTTGTTGATGGCCTGATAAACCCAACTGTGTTGGCTTGGCTATGTGTTGTGTATCCTTGGCTATGTGCAAGCTTGCTTGTTCCCTATTCCTTGGAGAATCATGCCCAGCATGGAGGTGGCAACATTGCTGAGAGATTAAGGAGCACGTTGGCCTATGGTTGGGTGGAACGTTGCAGTGCCGTAGCTGGTTATGGAACGAGATGTTCATAGGATAAGTAATCTTACCTAGTTTACTTCTGTAATATTATTTACTGTTAATGATTATGATGAACATGTTGAATGAATGCTGGTATGAATGTAGGTTGCTTCCGCTGTGTATGATAGATATTTTCATCTGTGTATGTTCTACTTCAATGCATCTTGTTTTTAGCATTTTTATGAATTCAGATGTTCATGGGGCCGGTAGCTCGGATGGTTAATACCATGGTAGTGTCCTCTTCACCAGTCAGAGGGTCAAGGACCCTCTGACCTCCATCGTCCCCCTCAGACAGACGTTCCTCGATGAAGGAAATCTTATGTTTGGGAAAACTTGTAATTTTATAATTTTTCCAAGAGAGGGTAAGTAATGCTGGTTTATATCAATGTTATGCATCTAACTCTTGTGTTACTAACATGTTTGCAGAATCATAGTCACCTTCAAGGGTAGTATTCCGGGTAGTGCAATTGATAAGCCAGAGGTGGTATAGTCATTAGAACCCATGATGGGTATGATGCTCGGGATTCTTACAAGTGAGCAGAAGATTCCATGGGAGAAAATGTCCGTAATAGAAATGATGACATAGAGTCTAATGGAAGGAGATTCCAAGAGACACCGTCAGATGTTGTAGCCACCACGAGAAGCTTGATCAAATCCCAAGAAGAGAAGCATCAGTTGAATGCTGCAATGTTGCAGAGTTTGATAGAATTGTAGAGAATGACAGACTCCGTGACGAGGTACAACAAGGCAAAAAGGAAGTAAGAGCAGTACAAGTAGAAGGAGAAGGACTTCTAGTGGATCATCTCATTCTGAAGAATCCAGCGAGGATTCATGCTCTTATTCTCATAAAAGGAAAAGGAAGAGGCACCATAGGGATTGCTCTCAAGATCAATTTAAGAAAGCTAAACCTCATGCATTTGATGGTGAGGTAAAGACTGGACAAGAGGCTGAAGCTTGGATTCATTGAATAAAGAAGTACTTTCAAGTGCATGATTATTCAAGAAACATGATGGCAAGAGTTTCCATATTCAATCTAAATGGAAGAGCATCCATTTGGTGGGAACACTTCAAGCAAGTAAGGAAGATCAGTGAAAGGAGACTTAAGTGGAAACAGTTCAAGAAGTATTTCAAGTAGAAATACCTTTCTGACAGGTATTATGATGACAAGATTAAGGAGTTCCATAAGTTGAGATTAGGACAACAAACCATGGAAGAGTATGCAAATAAGTTTTTGGAGCTATTAAGGTATGTTCGGTACATCAGAGATGAAAAAGTGAAGGTCCAATGCTTTCTGAGTGGATTACCTCAGTCTTACAAAGATAGAATTGAGTTTTATGAACCTAGAACTCTTGAAGAAGCAATTAGGAAGGCTAAGTATTGCTATGAGAAAATCAAAGGTAAGCCTGGTTACCATAAGGCATTGAAGGATAAGAAGAATGAGAAGTTTGACCAAAGAAAGAAAGGTTTCAAACCTTCTAACTTCATGAATTAGCAAAAGCAACCATCCCAAGTTGCGAATAAGCTAGTTGGAGTGGCAGGAGAAAAACCTACGGATCCACAATAGAATAGAGACCACTTCAATGTTGGAAATGTGGAGGACCCCACATGCGCAAAAATTCTCCACTGCACAATGAGAGTGGAAGGCCAGCTTATAACATTCAAGAAGCAGAAACAGTGGGTCAAGTAGCGTGGGAAGTCCCTAGGATTTATGCAGCACTGGAGGACCACTAGGTAGACCACCAGTCAACTATGGTTGAAGTAGCAGGTAAGATTGTTGAGCAATCTGTTTCTATTTTGATTGACTCTGGTTCTACTCACAGTTACATTACTCCTAGATTAGTGGAGATTTGTGCTTTTAAGAAAGTAAATCATAGGAAATCTTGGTTAGTCCAGCTAGCCAATGGAACTAAGAGAAATGTCATTGAAGTGGTAGAGAAATGTCCATTGGTCATGAATGGATTGGTCATGTTTGTAGATATGAATGTTATACCTCTTGGTTCCTATGATGTTCTCATTGGAATCGATTGGTTAGAATCTTATAGGGTGAAGCTTGACTATTACAATAAGACTTTTGAATGCAGGGATGAAGAAGGGAACCTAGTAGTTGTGAAAGGTATTCCAAAGGTGATTTCAGTACAACAAGTTTCAACAATGTAGTTGAAGAAGTTATGTAGGAAGGGTTGTCAGTTGTATGCAGCTCATATTTTGGAGACATCAGGAGATGAAACTCCAAGGTTGGAGGACTATCAGTTGTTACAGGGATTCAGGGATGTGTTTCTTGATGAGATTCCCAGGCTTCCTCCAAAGTGAGACATTGATTTCACTATTGAACTTGTGCCAGTAGCAGCACCAGTGTCCAAGGAACCCTATAGGATGAGTACACCAAAGATGCTAGAATTGAAGATGAAACTACAAGAGTTGTTGGAAAAGAAGTATATTTGGCCGAGTGTGTCTCCTTGGGGAGCACTAGTTCTGTTTGTAAAGAAGAAAGATGGTACACTCAGGTTATGTATTGATTACAGGTAGCTGAGCAAGGTTACTGTGAAGAATAAATATCCTTTGCCTAGGATTGATGACCTCTTTGATCAAATGAGAGGAGCAAAGGTATTTTCCAAGATTGACTTGAGGTCTGGTTACCATCAAGTGAGAATCAAGGATGAAGACATTCATAAGACAGCCTTCAGGACAAGGTATGGGCATTATGCGTTCGTAGTGGTACCATTTGGTCTCACGAATGCACCTGCTACATTTATGTGCCTTATGAATAGTGTCTTCAGCAAGTATTTGGACAAGTTTGTTCTTGTTTTCCTTGATGACATTCTTGTTTATCCTAAGAATGAGGAAGAACATGGAGAGCATTTGAGATTGACATTGAAATTTCTCAGTGAGCATCAATTGTATGCAAAACTGAGCAAGTGTGACTTCTGTAGATATAGGATTCAGTATTTGGGTCACATTATCTCAGAGGAGGGTATATCTATGGACCCTGAAAAGATTGAAGCCATTATGAATTGGCCTACTCCAAGAAATGTGACAGATGTAAGATATTTTATGGGACTTGCAGGATACTACAGGAGATTCATTGAGGGATTTTCCAAAGTTGCACATGCCATCACTTCTTTGCAAAAGAAGGGGATGAAGTTCGAATGGACATCGAGGTGTGAAGAAAGCTTCTAGCAGTTGAAGAACCTTCTCACGAGTGCACCTATATTGAAATTTGCAGATCCAAAAAAAGATTTTGTGGTGTGTACCAATGCATGCAGACAAGGACTTGGAGGAGTCCTTATGTAGGACAACCATGTGATATGTTATGAGTCAACAAAGCTGAAGGAACATGAGAATAATTATGCCAGTCATGATATATAGTTTGCAACCATAGTACATGCTCTCAATATGTGGAAGCATTACTTGATGGGAAGGAGATTTGAGCTCGAAACAAACCATTGTGGTCTGAGGTATTTGTTTGATCAGCCTACTATGAATGCTAGGAAAGCAAGATGGCTAGAATTTCTATGTGAGTTTGATTTTGAAATCAAGCACATAAAGGGAAAGGAAAATAAGGTAGATGATGCACTCAACAAGAAGATGCAGGAAATGCATGTGGCATCTCTTAGTATTTGTCAATCAGTTTGAGGCAGCATATTGTTAGTCATGCTGCTGGAGATGAATTGTATCAGCAGGTAAAAGACAGATTGCAGCAGCAAGGTCTTGAGAAAAGCTATGAGGGATATGAATTGGAAGAAGATGGACTTCTAACTTATAAAGGTAGAATTTATATTCCAGACGTAGCCGATTTAAGGAGAATTGTTATGGATGAAATCCATCAAGCTCCGTATTCTGGTCACCCTCGATATTAGAAGACAATTGCTACAGCTAGGAAGTAGTACTTTTGGAAAGGAATGGAAAAGGACATGGATGAATAAATTTCAAGGTGTATGAAATGTGAGCAGGTAAATGTTGAACATCAACATCTAGTAGGTTTGTTGCAGCCTTTTCCAATTCCAGAATGGAAATGGGAAGTTATTTCCATGGATTTTATTACAGGATTGCCGATGACTTGGAGACAACATGATTCCATCATGGTTATGGTGGACAAGTTGACAAAGGCAGTGCATTTTATACCAATTAAGTCTACGCATAAGAATGATGACATTGCAAAGATCTTCATGAAGGATATATTCAAATTGCATGGATTTCCAAAATCAATAGTCTCTGACAGAGATGTCAAGTTCACTTCCAACTTTTGGAAGGGGTTGTTTGCAAATTTGGGTACAAAGCTAAAATTCAGCACTACCTACCATCCTCAGATAGATGGGCAGATATAGAAAGTTAATCAGGTGCTTGAATATATGCTTTGCATGTACGTGATGGACAAACCAACCAAGTGGGAAGATTACTTACACTTGGTAGAGTTTGCTTACAACATTGGACATCAGGCATCCTTGGGGATGAGTCCATATGAATACTTGTATGAAAGAAGGTGTAGAACACCTGTGACTTGGGATAATCTAGTGAACAGGATTGTGCTTGGAGAAAGAGGTTGTAAAGATCAGGCAAAATCTGAAAGCAGCACAGGACATACAGAAAAGCTACGCAGATAAGCATAGGGTGAACTGGGAGTTCAATGTTGGGGATCATGTTTACCTCAGAGTGAGGGCAAGGAAGAGTTCCTTGAAGCTTGGAAGTTGTGCCAAGTTGTCACCAAGATATTGTGGGCCATTTGAAGTGCTTGAAAGAATAGGGCCAATTGCATATAGAATTGCATTGCCTGCTAGCACTAGAGCTCATAATGTTTTTCATGTTTCTTTGCTTAAGAGATATGTACATGATCCTAACCATATGATAAATTGGGATGCGATTCAGGTGGAACCCGAGGGAGATTTCTGAATCAAGCCAATGTGCATCCTCGACAGGAAGGTCACAATGCCCTGGAACCAAGCCATAGGGCAAGTAAAAGTGCAATGGGAGCACTACAGACCTGAAGAGGCTACATGGGAGCTGGAGGATGCCATGCGATTGGCACATCCATTTTTGTTCAATTCTACGAAACACTGAGGCTATACAAGTGTAGCATTTTGTTCAATTTTGTAAAGCACTGAGGACAGTGCTATTGAAGAGGGAGGGGAATGTAACACCCTAGTTTTGACCCTGTTGCATTAGATGTATATGATGTATATATTGTAAATAATCATGGTGCAGAGCTAAAGGCCAAGGCCCCACCATTCATTGGTTATGCTATGTTTCAGATTTAAGTTGTCACTGATGGTATATCGAGGCATGTAGCGTATATTAAGTTTATCATCATGTAAATATGCATCTTTAATTAAAATTAACCCCAACCAGCTACGATCGCGGCAACTAAACTGAGAAGGGGAATGACTTTCACAAGGACAAGGGTGGGGGAAATGTCAAACCTTGAGCCATGAGAAAATCCATGTGTCATCTTTCCTTGTTTTACTCCAACCACCACCATTAAGAACTCATGCTATTAGATGGGGCAGTTATGGCTAGGAGTGGAGTGTGGAAGGAATGTCAGTCCTTTCCCACATGCACACTCCACCAGCGAAATTGACCTCACGATGGGCAGAGGAATGACTATGCCTCTCATTCCATGCGCTCTAGGATGCCATACTTCCCTGGTCTATTCATCCATAGGCATAAGTGAAGCTATTCATCCTCATGCAGTGACCATTGTCTATTCATTATTCTCATGCACAGGCTGGGAGACTATAATTTCTTCCCTAGTATGTTATGTGTAATTTTTTTTCTAGCGGCTTCGATTGTGCCAAACAAGCTGTTGTTCCCCACGTTTGTTAGTAGTGTATGCTAATACATTTTGGGAATCTTGTTTTCCCCTGTTAAGCTGTAATTGTTGACTAATTTCCTATGTACAATGGTGGGTCTTTGGACTGTGCTGGGAGCAAGGATGGGGGCTTGGTTTTCTTGATAAACCTAGTGTGTTTGGAAACCACACAGACAGAGATAGAGGGCTGGATTTCTTCTCCACAACCCCTGAATAGCACTAGAAGGGCATGCAGGGCCTGAGGGACTGTGTAGCAGACAAGGGACTGATTCCTTGTGTTGGGTGTGTGTGGGTATCTTTGAAGTCAGGCTAGTTCTGGTGTAGGTCTTCCTAGCTCTATAATGGGCTCACCAGCTTAGCATTCAGCCTTTCCCAACTCCTTGATGGCTTGATAAACCTGACCATGTTGGCTTGGCTATCTTGTTGACGGCCTGATAAACCCAACTATGTTGGCTTGGCTGTGTTTTGTGTATCCTTGGCTATGTGTAAGCTTTCTTGTTCCCTATTCCTTGGAGAATCATGCCCAGCTCGATGGTGGCATCGTTGCTGAGAAATTAAGGAGCACGCTAGCCTATGGTTGGGTGGAACGTTGCAGTGACATATCTGGTTGCGGAACGAGATCTTCATAAGATAAGTAATCTCACCTAACTTACTTCTGCAATCTTATTTACTATTAATGATTGTGATGAACATGTTGAATGAATGCTGGTATGAATGTAGGTTGCTTCCGCTGTGTATGATAGATATTTGCATCTGTGTATGTTCTACTTCAATGCATCTTATTTTCAATATTTTTATGAATTCACATGTTCATGGGGTTGGTATCCCAGATGGTTAACGCCATGGTAGTGTCCTCTTCACCGGTCAGAGGGTTGAGGACATTACAAGAGTTACCCCCTGTGACCTTTTTGACACTTTAGGATGAAGAGCAATTGCAGCCTAATGTTGCTTTGTGTAGCTTGACAATTGTGGAAGGCGTCCTTTCTTTTGGTTGATGAGGGTCAATCACAGATGGTGGGTGACAGAAGGAAATTGCATATGCTAAATAAATTATGGAGCTAAACTTGTGCACCATAATCAATTGCTAGAGATTATTGTGCTACTAAACTTGTGCATCATAATCAATGGTCAGAATTTCTAGCTTTATCATGACCCGTACTAATTATTATTGATTTTCTTTAATCGCAGCATTAAACAAGGACAGGTCCTGCAAATTAAAGTTGTGGTAGTTATTGTCAAGGATAGATGAGAAGTGACAGAAGCAATACTGCACGCTAAATAAGTTGCAGCTTTAAACATGTGCCTCATAAATCATGTAGACAATTGCTAGAGAACCTAGTTGTAGTGTGGCACTTGTTGATTTCTATTCACCCATAGTATAGACTCATTGTTATAAGAAGCATATTTTCACTTTTTTTGGAATGGCACACATTGTTAAAGATATTTGGATATATTTACCATTTAAGATAATCTGGTGGGATACTATGAGTGGTTGAATGTTTTGTGTTTTATGTAGTAGGTCTTGTGATTGATCCTGGGGTTGCTGCCTCTATTGTATGCATTAATTGATGTCCTTACCAGCTAACCATTGTAATCAATGTTTATGAGATTATAGTGGGTACCATCCACATACAACAGAGAAGTGCCAAGGGGCTGTCTAAAGTTTTCTTTTGAAAAAAATTACCACTATAGATCCAATTCCATATTTTATGTGGTTTCTTGCGAATTGTATTCTTGTAAGAAATTGAATTTTTTTTTTTTATGGCTTCTTGTGATCTCCTTCTTGCCAATTCTAGTGTTAAATGACTCTTATCTGATGAATGAGAAGTAAGGCATGACTTATGCTAAAAATTTTGATGTTCTTTGAATTAATAAAATGATAAACTTACCACCTGTGGAGTGATTACAGGCATGGGAAATTGTGGCCCTAAGGAGTGCTAAAGCTCCAGGACTGTAATGAGTTAAGAAGATATGAGAAAAATCTCATGTGCATAAAGTTGTCACCACGAGGAAGTGGTGATGGAGGTAGTGGATGAAAGCTACATGTTTCCCTCGAGATAGCGAGGGACCACTGTGCATTCTGGGGACACCTAGATGTAAGAAATTATGGTTAAGACTCATTTCACACACATTGAGAGGATTGCCACAAAAGTGGGGGACTCTGTGAAGAGAATAACCTCAAGGCACTATGGGGTGTGCGAGAATGAAAGTGTCTCAGCTTGGTGAAGCACCCTGAAGAGCACAAAAAGGAGATATGCCTAATGAAGGGTATCGTCCTTATGTTGGGTGGCTTGAATAAGTACTTGGAGTACTGTTAGCACTTGGTGTGCTGGGATGGAGGACATCCAGAGAATGGAATAATAGCGAAGCACCCTGAATAGCATAAGAAGGAGATACGCCTAAGGAAGGGTATTGTCCTTGTATTGGGTGGCTTGAATTGGCACACGGAGTACTGCTAGCACTTTAAGTACTGGGATGGAGGACATCCAGAGAAGAGAATAGTGCCAGGAACAGGTATGTGCATTACAAGTAAACTGGTACCTATGAGGTAATATGTCTATTTATTGGCAAATATAACTGACATGTATATTGGAACCACTATGGATTATGAAATATTGTATAGTGTTGGATTCTGAGATACAATGTTATCAAATGTCGATGTTAGTAGACATGCATATATATGTTTAAAAATGCAGGTTGGTGACCTAATCCCATCTATCAATAGGGATTAAGAAATACAAAAGTAAGCAATCAGAACCTAAAGAAAGAATGGAGACGAGGTTTGGAAAACAGGTAACACCGAGGATCGTGTTAATTCGAAGGGGGAGGGGATGTAACATGCCTCGCCACCTCGACCCAAAACTCACTATGAAAAGTACACATCGCTGTAGGTACCGAATCTAAAACTATGTCAAGATGTGAATATAATTGGTAGGGATTAAATACTGAAAGCTTCGAATGACAAGAAACATATAGTGTAAGTGAACTGCATTGTAAGTATTTATTCTGACTTATTAAAAAGGCTCTAGATGCAGTCGATAGACTTAGGAGACTGAAAGTGACTCGACAAATAATGATTAGGGACGTATAAATTGAGGGGAAAGTTTAAGACTTAACAAAACCTTAGGAACCCATTAATAAGGACCGAGTGCCATCATGAGGACTTCGGTGACAGACAAAAAGTTAGTTTGCTTATTATTTAAATTATGTGTATGATCTCTATGAAAAAAGGAGAACTGATAAGCATGACGAAAACTATTTAACACTGGGGAGAACACACAATTGTTACTACCTCTATGTCTTTGCGCTTGATACTCTTTTTCCCTAATAGATCATATTCTATGAATGCAATAAAAGTTTTCCAACTTTAAAAGAATAAGGGATAAAATAGAAGCGATCTTTAAGAATATTATTACTAAGCATATTCTTTTAAATGTACTAGGAAAACTAAAATAGGGACTTGTTTAGTCAATACCATTTACCAATTAAAACATATTTTGGTGTGCCAATCATTAATCCACACACTCTCTTTTCAAGTGGAATAAAGTCATGGGTTACTATGATATATATATCATCATTGAGAACAATAATTTAGCAGAAGATAAGAAAAAAAAAGGGAAAAAGGGAAATAATAAATAACTAAAACATTTCCTTATTGATCTTTAACTAAAGTTGAGAGACTCGACGCATGCCTCAGGGTGATTTATTTCACAACAAAAAGGGCAGGGGAAAATTAATGATTACTCGGAATAACCAGCAGAATAATTGCAACTCTAGGGCTATTTCAGGAGGACATGCAGGCTCACTTGAAACCACTGGGGACTTGACGATCCAATCTTGCATGTAATCCGAATGTAATTTGGGAAATTGTGGTGGGTGTTCTTTTGCATAAGTGTGGCCTACATTTTCTGGTTTACCTAAAAGTATTGCTGACCCATTATTTTCTTGATTTCTACTTTAAAGTATAATTGCAGGAAATGTCTAACTGATAACCGTAACGTTTTCCTTGCCTTTTGCGATCTTAATGAAGCATGGGCCTATGATTTGGCGTTTTGAGAAAAAACCTAGGCATGCATTCTTCCTGGGTTGATCTGGCTTTGAGCTTCTGCAGGGTTTTGGGATTTGATGAATATAATCATGTCTTCTTTCTCTGTTGATGGGATAGGAGCATGTATCATTTTTATTTATTTGGGGTTTGATAAAATTTAAACATCTAACTCTTCAGCGAACTCATATCTGAAATTATCTTGGTTTGCTACTTTCATATGTGGAATATTTATGTGTTGTGTCTACAGTCTCTTATCAATGATCGAAAGGTGAAATAATCCGCGATCTCTAAAAAATTTGTCCTTGTATGATATGCATTTTACATATTATACTTAGGCATGCAAGTTGCATTGATGATTTGGGTGGGTTCCATGCACGGGTGATTGAAGGTTCTGGGTAATTATTGTGAGTTTGCATTTATGTGTTGGGAAATATTCATAAGCCTGCGATTTGCATATTCTGTGCATGCCCTGCGACTAGCATAATAGGTATTTTGGGTTGTGAACAATATGTGTTGATACATGTTTTAGTCATGTCTGCGTTTTAAAAATAAATCATTGGCATGTATTCTTAATAAGAATAAGTCAAATCCACATCTTGTTTCGGAAAATAGGTTGGACCTTAAACCACTTATGGAAATGTGATTACTTATATATGTGTGTGTGTGTGTGTGTGTGTGTGTGTATTGATAACTCCCACCCTGTATCTCAATTGAACTGAATCTGTGGAATAGGATGAGTTTGATTAAGACTCGATTTTGAAATCATTGGATGTGAAGTGATGTATCTATGTATTGTTATGTGTGTGTGTGTGTGTGTGCCATTACCCTACCATAATGGGGATCATTTCTTGCTTTCACTTCTTAATAAATATGAAGAAGGAATACGACAAGTAGAACATCATTGTAATATTTACTCACAAACACGATTTAAATACCCTTGAATAGATCTGAGATGGGAATTTTGAAGGACTTGTATGTGACCTAAACCTTTCTTTGGTCGTCCTATTTTGGCATTTGCAAATTAGAGTTTGGTATCTAAACCTTGTGTGGGTTTTCCCAATGTTTCAAAGACCTCTGCATAGTTTCCATGGCATGAGGAAAATCTCTAAAATACTTTGACAGTGTTAACCTTACCTTCTTGGATTTGTTCTTAAATTGATAATGCTTGTTATTTAAAAGTGTGCAGGTTCAACCATTAAAGGAGCTTCACGAAGATAAATTACAGGTATGAGTTCTTAGTATGTCAAACTTCATTTCTAGGGTAAATGTTGGGTGCTTTATGTAAAATATTTTATATATATTATTAACCCTAGAATTGATTGGTTCTATCCATATCTCCTAGGGTTACATTTCTTAAAATCTAACCCTAGATTGTCTATGCTCTCTTCTAGATTATATAATGAATATGTTAGATGAATGTTTTCCAAGGAATTTACTAACCCTATGTAATTGATGTTCTGCATAGATTCTGCTAGGGTTTGTATTCCTTTCAATACTTCCCAGGGTGGTAAATATTATCATAGGATGTATATAGCTATGTTTCCATATCTAAAGTTTGTTTCTATATTCATTTCCATATTTAGAAATTAATACTATAAACTAGGTAAATCCAGAATTGTTGTTTATTGTTCACCTATTATTTATATCTCTAGTGACATATTACATTTGTAAGTAGAGACATGTTCCAGATTATAGTAGATTTAATCATATGAGTAAGTTT
>LPNX010364034.1:1455812-1483190 GCA_001517045.1 Pseudotsuga menziesii | reverse complement strand
AAAGTTAATATATCAACCATTGCAGTTCAATTAAAATTTGTGATTGGAGTTGAAGTTAAGTCAAAGTTGTATCATCATTGGACTTAACCTAATAGTTATAATTTTTTTTCCTAAAGAATGTGTCAATTACTTGTTCTAATAGTTAATCTAACATAAAACCACTTAAATTGTGGTTGTTAAGCTCATAGTTGAAGTTAAGCTCATAGTTGTATCATCATGTTGGAGTTAAGCTAATAGTTGTATTTAATAGTTAATTTAAAAGTTAATATAAATCTATTGTAGTTAATAAAAGAGCTTCGAGTTATCCTGACTTCTAGCTTCCAAATGGAGTTGGACTAAGCCTTATGCACATTAATTGGACTCCCAATTGGTAGGTGGAGTTCGAGTGTCACATTAGTTGCACATTACCATGCCACTAAGTGTAGTTATCACATGAGTTTAGAGGAATTTATTAGGAGTTCAGAGGATTTTATTAGGAATTATACTATCACACGAAGTGTACTTTACTTCAACTCCCAACTGTAAAATGCAGTTTAACTAATTAGCTCGACTTCGAGCTGCTAGATGGAGTTCAACTGTCACATAAACTACACATTACCATGCCATTAATTTTAGTTATCACATGAGCTATTTTTTATTTTTTATAATTGTTTATAAAGGAGTTCGAACAATTAATACTTAATTTAAAAGTTAATATAAATCTATTGTGGTTAATAAAAGAGCTCTGAGTTATCTTGGACTAAGCCTTATGCACATTAACTAAACTCCCAGTTGGTAGGTGGAGTTCGAGTGTCACATGAGTTGCACAATACCATGCTACTAAGTGTAGTTATCACATGAGTTCAGAGGAATTTATTAGGAGTTCGACTCTTACATGACTGCACATTAACTAGACTCCTAGATGCCAAATGCAGTTGGACTAAGCCGTAAGTAATTAGAGTTGAAGTTAAGCTAATAGTTGTATCTATTAGTTAATCTAATGTAAATCTATTGTAGTTAATAAAAGAGCTATGAGTTATCGTGACTTCTAGCTTCCAAATGGAGTTAGGCTAAGCCTTATGCACATTAAGTGGAATGCCAATTGGTAGGTGGAGTTCGAGTGTCACATGAGTTGCACAATACCATGCCACTAAGTGTAGTTATCACACGAGTTCAAAGGAATTTATTAAGAGTTCGAACTATTTTATTTGGAGTTCGACTCTTACATGACTGCACATTAGCTAGACTCCTAATGCACTTGGACTAAGCCGTAAGTAATTAGAGTTGTAGTTAAGCTAATAGTTTTAGAATCATTGGAGAACATAATAGTTGCATATCATTTTGATCACAAGATAACTATAATGATCATTTTTTATTAAAATGTGAATATCAAATTATAGTTTTTTAACTCAAAAATTTAGAAAAAAAAGGTCTTACATCAAACTTAAATAGTTCTATATTTAAATATTAGATATATACTTGGACTTTTACTTTAAGCTGCAACTTATCCCATCAAAAGGGCCTAAAAAAATTGTATTTCTCCCAGTTTTTAGGCTTTACATGCTTAGTTGGCTAAAACAAATGTTCAAAACACAAACATATTGCAGAGAAATTTTAATCTAAAGAGACTGAGCCATCCATCAATATATTTTCCTATATCACCTCTTGGAAAAATAACGTGCCAAAGTCACAAGACGCTGCCAATTTTGACAACCTGTTAACTTCTCTATTGAAGATTCTTGAAACGTGCAAATAGGAAAGTTGATTGAAGGAAATTTCCAACATCTTTATCCTTCTACACCAACCTTTCAAATTTATGACCTGCAAAATGAAGTTTCCTTTTTCCCACTCTATTACAATCATGGAGTTTCCATTGATAATCAAAGAGTCAATTCCACATTTCCTAGCAACGAAGATAATTCCCCAAAGGCCAAGGAGCTATGATATTGTGTTACTCCCAACATCACCTCCCATCCATAAATTAAAAAGACGTTGATCGTTTAATTTCAACACCATTCCACATCCACATTTCCCTTCCTTCGCCTAACCATAAAAAAAACCAACAACTGCATAAGGAGAAAAAAAAATTGTGAACCACTTTTTGAGAGGTTTTCCTTTTAATACTCACAAAGTATTAATAGAGTGAGAGCCTCTTTGAAGCACAAAGACTAGCATTTGGATTAACATTCTCAAGTAAAGCCTTGTTCTGAACCTTTCAGATATGCCATAAAATAAAAATGGGGAGAATTATGAAGGAAAAAACTGTTTTATACCATATTTTGAATTTTTCATGCAAAGCATCTTCTCCCCAATCAAAAGCCAGGTTCAAATCTTCAACAACAAAGAACCAAATAGTTTTGCTGAAACCACACTCAACAAATGATCAAATGTCTCATCTCCTCTTTTACAGATGGGGCATAAACTCGGATCCTGCCACCTTTTTTTAAAAAGTTTTGCCAAGTTAGAACTTTATTTTCCATAAGCAGTGAGAAGAAACATTTCACTTTTGAGGGAAGGGACCATTTCCATTGTAAATTGTTCCACCACTTGAAATTGTAAGTTGGCAGGGACTTAATAATAGCATTATATGCCTCTTTTACTGAAATCTATTCAGTTGCCTTATTCCAATGCCATAAAATTATGTCTTCCTCGACACTTAGTATAATGTCAACCACCTTATAAGTGTTGATATACTTATCCCAAATCTCTACCCGTATTCCAGAAAAAACCCAAGTCTTTCAATGCAAACCAATAGTCACCTTTGAAAACTACCCAATCATGTCTTTTAATTCTATTTAGAGTTGTCAATTCTAAGATCTCAAGGTGGTTGATGATCTCTTCTGGTAATTTGTAATTTCCATTCGCTCCCACATAAGGGTCAATGCCAACTCTGACTTGTTTTCCATTCCCTATATCCCAAGCCAACCATCTTTTTAGCCAAAAGAAGTTTTTTATGAAACTATTCCAAATTATAGAGAAGTTATTGTTATCAAACTTTTCCAGTCTAAGTCAATCTGCCCCAGTCAATACCTTTTCAATATTTTGCTTTGCATACCTTACCCCACAGACTATTACCTGAAATGTTTTTCCAAAAACTTTTTAAGCAAAGAGCACTGTTAGAGAGCATTGTTAGACCAATCCAATTTTTTTTATGTTCCATCCTCCCATCCTTTTTGGAAGAGCTAGTCGATCCCAAGAAACAAGATGAAAAGAGTTGTTATTCCCTGCCCCTCTCCATAGAAAATTGAAAATCTTGGACTGAATAGCCTTTAAGATTGATTTTGGAACCATCGTAAGAGAAAACCAATAAACTGAAATACTGGATAAAACTGCATGCACCAAAGTTAATCTAAAAGCCCAATAACTTATCTTTTTATCAATCCTCTTAACTAACCAAATCCAATCCAAATTCCTGTAACAATTAGGTTTCAGAAAGCGAAGAAAATCAGAAAAAAGGGAAAAAATGGGGTAAAGATTATAAAATTTATACAAATAAATTAAAAAATTAATATTAATTAAAAGAATAACAAAAAAAGTTAAAAGAATTAAGGTTTTGCAATAATATCAACTAAAATGTAAATAGATTAAATGAAAAACTAAAGGTAAAGAATTTAAAAAAGAAAAAGAAAAGAAAAGCAACAAGGGATGAATCAATTAGAACTTTAATCTAACTTGAGAGAAGATAAGAAATAAAAGGAAGTAGTAAAAAAATTAAAGTAAAATAAAATTAGAGAGGGAAGAAAGTCAAGTCAAGCAAAGGAGCGAAGAAGGAGAATAAGAAAAGAATAAAATTCAAGCTATAACATGGTTAAGATGATGGACAAGTGGTTTTCATGATTGACTTAGATTGTAACCATCATCACTATTAAAATTGTTGAGATTCTTTTGAATTTCAAGCACTTATCTTATAAGACGTGGGATGTAATGAGAGGTGCGAGCAAGGAGTTTGGTTTGATAAAAGCAAATGAGGTGTTTAGGTTTAAAATAGTGCTCTACAATGGCATATTTTAAGAGACGATTATGATTTGTGTCAGCGATGTGCTCTTTGAGGCGGCCTTGAATGGACCTGCTGGTGTTGGGAGATTGTTGGGTAGACTGGCACAAAGATATTTTGGTTGTCATTGATGGCAATACAGATTCAGTTCAGAAGGACAGAAGCACAAGCTTGAAAGAGATGCATGCAAACTTGGTTTTTTCACCAAGTTGGAAAGTTTTTGTTTTGTTGCAGCAGCGGGTGATTTTCAAAGTTTGGAGCCGCTATGGCGGACGATTGTTTGGTTCTGAGCCGCTACAGCGGATGGAGTTTTGGGTTCATGCCGCAACGACGCCGGATGGAGTTTTTGTTCTTGTGGCGGATGGTTGTTTGGTTTTGAGCCGCTACAGCGGACAGAGCTTTGATTTCATGCCACAACAGTGGCAGATGGAGTTTTGTTTTTGTGGTGGATGGTTGTTTGGTTCCGAGCCGCTACGTCAAACGAAGTTTTGGTTTCGTGCCGCAATGATGATGGATGGAGTTTTAGTTTTGTGGCGGATGGAGTTTTGGTTTCGAGCCGCTATGGTGGATGGTTCCTGCGGATAAGTTCCCATCTTTCGAGCCGCTATGGTGGATGGTTCCTGCGGATAAGTTCCCATCTTTCGAGCCGCTATGGCAAATAATGCCCACAGATGGTTCCCGGCTTCCTAGTCGCAACGACGGGCGGAGGACTTATCGTTTTCGAGCCGCAAACGACCGAAGAATTTCTACGGTGGATGGCTTATTTTGTTCATGACCGCTACGGCGGTAGACTTCCCAAGTTCATGGCTGCTACGACGGAAGGAAAAGGAACTTTGTGAAGCGCTTAAAGGTGTAAATCATAAAGATGTCAGAAAATGTTACAGGTATAATCTAACGGCTACCGACAGTTATAGAATGATAACTGATTCTTGATCAGGGATAGGAAATCTTGGGAAGTTGAAGCATTTGAGGTGTACGTGTATAAAGGTGAGCTGAAGCGAACTGCATAGTGTTAGCCGTTCAAAGGAGATACTGAACTCTGGAAGAAAAGAAGAATGATCGAAAGAAGAGACAGAGAGAAGAGCAGAGCACAGACCAAAGGCCAAACAATGAACGAAGTAGAGAATGTGTAGCAGAGCAGAACAAATGAGGAGCAGAGATAAAGAAAACCAGTAGAAGAATGAAGACAAATGTCGAGTATAGCAGAATGAAAGCAGAGTAGAATAACAAAACAAAGATGAAGTGGTAAGCATCGTTACATCAGTATCATTGTATTGTAATGTTTCAAAGTAATTCTATCAAAATAGGGTGGTAGGGAGGTGCTAGGGAGGACCGTTGTCCTCAATATTCAGTGGGTGTTGAAGAAATTTGAGAGTTGGTGCTCTCTACAAGTCGGTGCTTGTATTTCAGAGGTTGTAGCCTCATTTGAGTAGGAGCTCAGAGAAGATGTATAGAAGTTGAATATTTCCTGACATCCTAAGAAGAAGAGGTTTTTCCCTTTATGGGTTTCCTCATGAAATATGTGTCTTTGTGTATTTTGTGTGCTTGAATGATGATGGTTTGCTTTACATATTAAATCTGTTGCAATGGAGTTTCTGCTAGTAAAGAATGAATATAGAATTCCTCATAACATATTGATTGTCATAAAGCTTCAAGAATAAAAGTTTTAAGATTGTACAAAATTGTTTAAGCACATAAATTAACTGATTACCCCCCCCCCCCTCAGTTGATTGACTACTGTCAGCAATTGGTATCAGAGCCAGACCCTTTAGTTTAAGGAAGATCTGATAAGCTTAAACATGACAAGTCATGACGGTTCAACCAATAAAGCTCCTCTGTTTGATGGAACAAATTTTACTTTTTGGAAAGTTAGAATGAGAACATACCTAATGTCCTTAGGTGTTGATGTTTGGGAAGTGGTAGAAACTGGATATACGAAACCGATTGTTCTAGCTTCCAAAGATGATAAGCTAGAGTTTAGTTTTAATGCAAAGGCAATGAATGCTATACTGAGTGGTATTTCAGAAGCTGAGTTTGTAAAGGTAATGCATTTTGAATTTGCAAAAGAAATGTGGGATAAACTCATTAGTAGCTATGAAGGAAATGAAAAAGTAAAAGATGCCAAACTTCAGACTTATAGACTGAAATTTGAACAACTAAAGATGAATGAGGATGAGATTGTTAGTAAATATTTTTTAAGAGTTGAAGAGCTTGTGAATGCCATGAAGGGTCTTTGTGAGAAGATTGGTGAAGCTCCTCTTGTTCAAAATATTTTGAGATCTCTACCTGATAAGTTCAATCCAAAAGTCTCTGCAATAGAAGAAATGAATGATATGAAAACCTTATCTATTGACCAACTTCTAGGAACTTTAACTGCCTATGAAATGAGGATCAATAAAGATAAATCTATCGTTAGGGAAGCTTCTTTTAAAGCAGACAAACATGTAGATTCTGAAATGGAAGAGATTGAGGCAAAATTTGTAAGAATACTGAAAATTGGATCAGGAAAATATAAAGGGAAGTTGCCTTTTAAATGTTACAACCGTGGTAAGGTAGGGCACTTTGCATCTAAATGCCCTTATAAGGAAAAATATTAGAATTCTCTTGATGAAGAGAAACACACATTTAAGAGATACAATAAAAACAATAAATACAAAAAGAAAAGTTTGTGTGCAAATGATGTTGATCCCTCAAAAGTTACATACAATGAGTAATCTTGTGAAGATAAAATGAATGATTTTATGCTTATGGCCATAGAAGATCTTGAAGATGAATATGCTGGAAGTGATATGAATGATGAAGATGCTGTAGTTGATATGGAAGGTGAGTTGATTAGTGCATTGGAAGAAATTGACAGACTCAGACTAAAGAAGAGAAAACAAAAACAATTGCTAATACAGTATGAAAAGAATGTTAAAGAACCTAGTACATATTGTATCTTGTTAAAGGTAGAACTAGAAGAAGCAAATAAAATAAGCGATGTTCTAAAAGAAAAATTATCACAGAAAAAAGATGCGATGTGAAGCATCGGAGGAAGAAGTAGTGAAATTCAGAAAAGAATTGGAGAAATTTCAATCTCTCTATCATCAAAACTTGTCAAGTATTAAAGCTTCAGAAGAACTAAATAACATCCTGAGTAAGCAAAGATATTCTTTGAACAAGACTGGTATAGGTTATGAAAAAGGTACAAGTAGCAGCCAATTAGAAAACAACCAAACAACTAAGGTGATTAACTTTCAAAACAACAATCAACCAGAGTACACAAAGTCAACAAATTTCATCAAAGCTTAAGCGAATAAAAACAACAGTGAAGTTAAACTAATGAGTGGTGAAGATGATATATCTACAGGAACAGATAACAGTTCTCTGCAGTCAAGAAAGCATGAAGAAGAGGTAAAGAACAAAATGACAAGGCAATATATTTCAAGAAAACAACCAAGATTCAGGTACCAAATTTTTTTCAATGGTTACTGTTATTGTTGTTCTGACTTTGGTCATAAAGCTGTAAATTGTGTTTTTAACTTTAGAAACATACAACGAAGAATGTTTAGCAATAACCAAATGCTTCAAAATACATTGAAACAGTCAATGAGCAAACAAGAGCATCATTCTATTCCATCTCCAACTAGAAGAAGAGTTCATGCTAGAAATATCAATTCTTTTGAGCTATTGTACAACATGCCAGAATGTTATTTTGTCATAATTTTGGACACAAAGCCATAGAATGCTATTTAAAGAATTATGAATCAGATTCAAGAGTAGATTATTCAGTTAAAAAGGCAAAAGTATGGAAGAAGAAAGAAAACAACCAATGTGGGTTAGTGCTTTCTGCTCAAAGACAAAAGGACCCCTGGTATATTGATAGTGGATGTTCCAAACACATGACTGGGGATAACAACAAATTTCTATCTCTGAGCAAACACAAATCAGGAGATGTAACTTTTGGAAATGATGCTCCAAGGAAAATCAGAGGCAAAGGGTTGGTAAGTCTAAATAGTAAAGGAAAAGCTCAAGATGTATTGTTTGTAGATGGCTTGAAGCATAATCTTCTTAGTGTCAGTCAGGTATGTGACAAAGGATGTGAAATTGTTTTCACCTCTAAAGAGTGCGAAATAAAATCTGTATCTCCAGGACAATTGGTTGCCAAAGGTATAAGAATAGAAAACCATGTCTATGTTTTGAAAGAAGATAAGGAAGAGTGTCATCTAAGCAAGTATGATGAGAGTTGGCTATGGCATAGAAGACTTAGACATTTGAATTTTGATCATTTAATCAAGCTTAGAAACAATGGAGCAGTAAAAGATTTTCCTAAGATATCAAAGCCATATGATTCTGTATGTAAACCCTGTCAAATGGGAAAACTGACTTGAACTCGGTTTAAATCCAAAAGCTTCAGATCAACAGATAAACCTCTTCAATTAGTGCATGTGGATTTATGTGGATCATCAAGAAAGGAAGGCAAAGGAAAATAAAACTATTTTATGTTGGTTATTGATGATTATTCTAGACTAATATGGGTTGCTTTCCTGAAAGAAAAATCTAAAGCATTTGAAAAATTCAAAGTATTTAAGGGTATGACTTAGAATCAAACAGGAAGAAGATTAAAAGCAGTAAGATCTGATAGAGGAGGAGAGTTATGTTCGAGGGACTTCAAAGAATTCTGTGATGAACAAGGAATCAAAAGAGAATATACAATTCCAGGAACTCCACAACAAAATGGAGTAGTTGAGAGACAAAATAGACCAGTTTAGCAGATGGCAAGGTCAATGATGAATGAAAGAAATCTTTCTTAGACATTCTGGGTAGAGGCAATTCACACATCTATTCATATTCTTAACAAAGCCCACTTAAGGCCAAACAGTGATAAAACTCCTTATGAATTGTGGTTTGGGAGACCTGCTTTAATCAAGCACTTTAAAATCTTTGGAAGTAAATGCTATATCATAAACAATGATGAACATCTTGGCAAATATGATGATAGGGTTGATGAAGGTATCTTTTTGGGGTATGCTACAAATAGTAAAGGATACATATGCTATAATAAGAGGTTACATAAAATGGTTGACAGCATTGACATTAAAATTGATGAAGGTATGCATGTCAAAGACATTTAGATAAGCAGTGTTGAATCAAATACAGAGGATACAACTGAATATGAAGAAGAATAGGTCCAAGAATAAAAAAAGGAAGACTCTGAGTCAGATCATGAAGGTACAGATTCACAACAACAATCAATAAAACCCTCTTCAAGAATTATTCGAAAAAATCATCCTAAAAGTCAGATTATTAGTAGCAAGAATGAAGGTGTACATACAAGAAGAATGTTGCTCAAGGATTCAGAACAATCTCACATTGATTTTCTGTCTATAGAAGAACCCAAGATTTTTTATGAAGCCAGTAAAGATGAAGATTCGATAAAAGCCATGAATGAAGAGCTTGATCATATTGAAAAGAATAATACTTGGGAAATTGTTCTTACACCAACAGACAAGAATGTGATTAGTTCCAAATGGGCATTTAAAATTAAAATGAATGAACAAGGACAAATTGTGAGGAATAAAGCTAGATTGGTCTGTAAAGGGTATGCTCAAATTGAAGGACAAGAATTTGATGAAACCTTTGCACCTATGGCAAGAATGGAAGCTATCAGAATGTTTCTTGCTTATTCCTGTCACAAGAAGTTCAAAATTTATCAGATGGATGTCAAGTCAGCATTCCTCAATGGAGATTTAGAAGAAGAAGTCTATATGGAACAACCTGAAGGATTCTCACTAACAGACAATCCTGATCATGTTTGCAAACTAAAGAAGGCTCTATATGGATTGAAACAAGCACCAAGAGCCTGGTACTATAGATTAGACAAATATTTACAAGAAAAAGGATTCAAGAAAGGCACTGTTGATAGTAATATGTACATCAAATCAGAAGGTGATGATTTATTAGTTGTTTTGGTTTATGTTGATGGTATTATTTTTGGGTGTACTAATGATTCTTCTGTTCAATGGTTTGCTAATGCCATGTAATTTGAGTTTGAAATGTCCATGATTGGAGAACTGTCATATTTTCTCGGTCTTCAAATCACTCAGAGTTCTGAAGGTCTATTTATCTCTCGAAAGAAGTATCTGAAAGAGATGTTGAAGAGATTTCATATGGAGGATTCTTCACCTGTTAGTACCCCTAGATTGTTGGCTACAAGCTTAGCAAAGATGATATTTCACCTGATGTTGATCAAAGAACATATAGGTCAATGATAGGTAGTCTTCTGTACATCACTACATCTCGTCCTGATATTATGCATGCTGTTGGAATGGTAGGAAGATTTTAGTCTGCTCCTAAACAAAGTCACTTGGTAGTTGTGAAGAGAATTTTCAAATATCTGAAAGGCACAATGACTTATGGTCTCTGGTATCCTAGAAATCAAAATTTTCAGCTAATTGCATATTCAAATGTTGACTGGGCAAATTTTTTGGATGAGAGAAAGAGCACAAGTGGAGGTGCATTCTTCTTAGGTGATTCATTAGTGGCATGGATGAGTAAAAAGAAAGGTTCAATATCCTTGTCTACTACTAAAGCTGAATACATTGTTGCTGCCATCTGCTGTACACATGTACTATGGATGATTCAGAGTCTTGCAGATTTGGAGGTAAAATATACTGAACCCATCCCCATTCATTGTGACAACACAAGTGTTATTAGTGTCTGAGAACCCTGTCTTGCATTCTAAGACTAAGCACATTCCTACTAAGTATCATTTTATGAGAGAGAAAGTCACAAACATAGTGGTTTAATTGAATTTCATTTCTTATAAGGATCATACTGCTGATATTTTTACTAAACCTTTATTAAAGACTCAGTTTGAATATTTCCGCTAGAAATTGGGTGTCATACCCGATTCCAACTGACCTCCTCGCTTTGATAGGGGGAGCTTATGTTTGTTTAACATTTGCTAGGAGTTTTGAAATGAATTCAAGTTATTTCTTCATAAACAAGTATTGAGTCTATCTTGATAGGGGAGCTGTTTTGTACAAAGTATTTTTGACATTGATGTCAAAGGGGGAGAAGTTCATGTTATCTTGCAAAAATCAGTTGACAAATAAGAAGAAGGTGTTTCCAGAAGTTTTGGGTTGCCATCAATGCCAAAGGGGGATATTGTTGGGAGATTGTTGGCTAGACTGGCACAGAGATATTCTAGTTGTCATTGATGGAAATATAGATTCAGTTTGGAAGGACAGAAGCACAAGCTTGAAAGAGATGCATGCAAACTTGGGTTTTTCACTAAGTCAAAAAGTTTTTGTTTTGTTGCAGTAGCGGGCGATTTTCAAAGTTTGGAGTCGCTGCGGTGGACGGTTGTTTGGTTCCGAGCCGCTACAGCGGACGGAGTTTTGGGTTCGTGCTGCAACGACGGCGGATGGAGTTTTTGTTCTTATGGTGGATAGTTGTTTGGGTTCGAGCCACTACAGCAGATTGAGATTTGGTTTCATGTCGCAACGATGACGGATGGAGTTTTGTTTTTTCGGCGGATGATTGTTTGGTTCTGAGCCGCTATGACGGATAGAGTTTTGGGTTCATGCCGCAACGACGACGGATGGAGTTTTGGTTTTGATGTAGATGGATTTTTGGTTTCGAGATGCTATGGCGGATGGTTCCCACGGATAAGTTCCCAGCTTTCAAGCTTATACGGTGGATAATCCCCGCGGATGGATCCCGACTTCTGAGTTGCAACGACAAGAGAAGGAATTATCATTTTCGAGCCGCAAACGACAAGCAAATTTCTATGGTGGATGGCTTCTTTTGTTTATGATAGATACAGCGGTAGAATTCCCAAGTTCATGGCCGCTACAATGGAAGGCAAAGGAACTTTGTGAAGCGCTTAAAGGCGTAAATCATGAAGATGTCAGAAAACGTTACAAATATAATCTAACGGTTACAGGCAGTTATATAATGATAACTGATTCTTGATCAGGGATACGAAAGGTTGGGAAGCTAAAGCATTTGAGGTGTACGTGTATAAAGGTGAGGTAAAGCGAACTGTGTAGTGTTAGCTGTTCAGAGGAGATACTGAACTCTAGAAGAAAAGAAGAATGATCCGAAGAAGAGACAGAGAGAAGAGAAGAGCACAGACCAAAGGCCAGACAATGAACAAAGCAGAGAATGTGTAGCAGAGTAGAACAAATGAGGAGAAGAGATAAAGAAAACCAGTAGAAGAATGAAGACAAATGTCGAGTATAGTAGAATGAAAGCAGATTAGAAGAACAGAACATAGATGAAGTGGTAAGCATCGTTACGTCAGTATCATTGTATTGTAATGTTTCAAAGTAATTCTATCAAAATAGAGTGGTAGGGAGGTGCTAAAGAGGACTGTTGTCCTCAAGATTCAGTGGGTGCTGAAGAACTTTGAGAGTTGGTGCTCTCTACAAGTTGATGCTTGTATTTCAAAGGTTTTAGCCTCATTTGAGTAGGAGCTCAAAGAAAGAGAAGATGTACAGAAGTTGAAGCTTGCCTAACATCCTAAGAAGGAGAGGTTTTTCCCTTTATGGGTTTCCTCATGAAATCTGTGTCTTTGTGTATTTTGTGTGTTTGAATGATGATGGTTTCCTTTACATGTTAAATCTGTTGCAATGGAGTTTCTGCTAGTAAAGAATGAATATAGAATTCATCATAACATATTGAATGTCATAAAACTTTAAGGATACAAGTTTTAAGATTGTATAAAATTGTTTAAGCACGGAAATTAACTGATTCACCCCCCCCCTCCCTCAGTTAATTGACTACTCTCAACAGCTGGTGTGTCCAATGTAGGATTTGCCACATTAACATGAAATTTGATACAACCCTTGGAAGAGGAGGGGGTTGGATTTGGCTTTAATGCTTCAAAATAGTTGCTTCAACGTTTTGTGAGGTTTGAAGACACTTCTAATATTTTTCTTGATTAAAAGTTTAGAAATGCAATCAATAATGCCTTTGAGGAAAGCAGGAGAGACTAAAACGAGAAAGGCGGGTGTTGGTTGGGGAGGTTTAGGTTTGGGTTTGGGTTTGGGATGAATGATGGAGTGGAAAGTTTTGTTAATTTGGTTAATCGAGTAACAATTGGAAAGGAAGATCATAGTTAGATGAGACCTTTCTTCAATAAAGTATTGGGGTAAAAAATGCAAATAGCTCTAAATTAAGGAATTGGCTGAAAATGGTTGGATTCTCTGTTGATGTTGAGGTTGAATTGAGACAGCAGGCAAGCTTTATTTGCCAAAGCATCTGCAGTTTTATTTAACTCAAGCAGAATGTGAAAAGATGCAACCCTTTCAAACTCTTCCAAAATACTCTGAATTCTCTGCAAATATTTATTCAAAACAAAATTATTAAAACGATCTTCTGAATTTAATACTTTGATCAACATCTCTGAATCTCCAAAAAATTGAATTGACTTATATCCATTCTCCTTTGCAATCTGGCATGCCTTAAGGAGACTATAACTTTCAGGCTGCTTATTCGACATGTTTCGAAGTCCCTAACTAGAAATGGATTCAATCAATCCATCAAGAGATATAACCAAACCCCCAGCTCCTGAGATCCCAGGATTCCCCTTGGATGCACCATCAAAGAAGATTGTCACTGAAGGGGATCTTATCCCCCATGCATTAAATGCAACAACATTGCAAGACACACATGAGGAGGGGGAGTAGAGTGGTTTGATACAGACCGTCTTTCTCGATCCCAATGGACAGGAAACCAACCACGCTGAAATCTTAGAAGATAGGGATGAAGGGGACGACAATTTACAAGCTAACTCAATGATAAGAAAATTGATTTTAAGGGAAACAATCAGGGGAGTCGTAGGAAAATTATTAAAAATATAATTGTTTCTAGCAAGCCACAATTTCCACCAAATGTATTTTGAAAACAATTCCGGAGTTTGGACCATTCGGTAGTTTTATCTCTTGTTTCTGGACTCTGTTCTTTCTAGGAGATATAGAGAGATACGACGACAGTTTGGAAAGGGACAGAAACGTTCAAGCCATTAAGGACTAACTCCCACAACGATTGAATAAAGACACTATCAATGAAGATGTGGTCTATCATTTCATAGGCTGAGTTACAAAAGCAGCACCTAAAAGGTCCATGGAATCTGAGTTTGATCAAATTTTCACCAGTCAACACCTTATTGTACATGAGAAGCCATGTGAAGAAGTTCACCTTGGGAAGGTAGTAAGAAGACCAAACTGTTTTCCAAAACGCAGGGGATAGACTAGAGACATGAGGAGTTTGTAATTCGGTGAAGTCTTAAGTAGCTGAATAAGTTCCAGTTTGGCCCCATCCCCATTTATCTTTATAAGATCAATGAACTGGAGCAAGACCTGAAAGAGAAATGAGCAATTTTTTTTTTTGGAGATGAGATGATCTGGAAGCTCAGGAAAGGACCGATCTTCCCAATTTCCAGCGTTGTCCCAATAACAAATATCAGCCAGCCGAAGCAGGCCTTTATTAGTTAACCAGTCCTTAATCTCTTCTAATGAGATGACAGAGGAAAGAGGAAAATTTCCTGAAATTTTATCATCCCATAGAAGGATCCTCTTCCCATTGTCATGGATTCTATAGAGCTATTGGTTAAAATTATTGATTCATCTTCTGCATAAATTCCAAATTGTTGTGCCTGTGGGAGTATTTGAAGTTTTTACATTTCTCAAAGAGCCGCCCTTTAGATATTTCATCCAAAAGATCTTACTAACCAGGTGGTTTTTATCTGTGTATAGCTGCTAAAAGAGTTTACCTCCCAGCGCCAGATTAACCAATCTAGGGTCGCGAATTTGCAATCCACCTTCTGAAATAGATCTTTTAAGAATATCCCAACTTACCAGATGCATCTTATTCTAGTTGCCTTTACCTCCATTCCAAAGAAAGTCTCGCAAAAGTTTGGAAATCTGAGATGTGACAGACTTAGGAGAAAGCATCAAAGAGGATTGAAAGATGGGAAGATATGAAAGAACAACCTTTATCAAAATCAATTTTCCAACCTTGGTTAACCACTTTGCACCCCAAGAAGCAATTTTGGCTTTTATCTTAGCTATAACTTCGAGCCAAAGAGAATAAGGGCTTGATCCAATAGTTAGAGGCAATACCAAATATTTAATCTTCTCCCACTTATCAAAACTAGGGAAACCCAAGGAATTGTCTATTTGAAGAACTGTCGAATGATCTACATTCCAACCATAAACAACACTTTTTTTTTGTTGTTGATCAAAGCTCCTGAAATAGGCAGAATATTTGAAGAATTTTATTAAAGTCCCGAGCAATCTTTAATGAGGCCCCTCCTAGAAGGAGAGAATCATCCACAAAGAATGCATGGTTTATTGGGTCCACTCCCCTTGCAATCTTAATGCTTGGAATGTAACCTACTTCCTTTTCGGCTGTAAGTTTTCTGCTAAGAGTTTATGCCATCAAGATATAGATAAAGGGTGACAGCGGACATCTTTGGTGAAGTCCTCGTGTTGCTTGGAAAAAGTCTAAAGGTCTACCATTGACTAGAGGCACAATCCAGGGCCTATCTGTACAAGCTTTTATCAATTTAACAAACTCAATGCTAAATCCAAAAGAGAGAAGGACTTGATAGAGAAAGGAGAGCTTTCCTCGATCAAAGGAATTTTTCATATCCAGCTTGATTAACATTCCTTTATCCTCCCTTTGGAAACTTGAATGGAGGGCTTCTTGGACTTGAATTACATTGTCAACTAGGTGCCTACCTTTTACAAAACCCCCTGAAGAGGAGATATCAACTTTCCTAACAAAATCTTGAGTCGATTAGATAGAAGTTTGGTAAGGATCTTGTAAGAGGCATTACAAAGAGAAATAGGTCTAAACCTGTTGAAAGTTGCAAGATTAACTTCCTTTGGGATTAAAGCAAGAAATATAGAATTAGTACACCCTCCCACTTTATCTTTTTTTTTGAAAAGCTGTCACCATGTGGATCAAGTCTGTTTTGACAATTTTCCAGCAGACTATAAAAATGGAAAGAAAACCCATCCGGACCAGGAGATTTATCCAGCTCCATTGCCTAGATGACATCCAAAATTTATTTTTTAGAGAAGGGTTTCATTAGACCATCGTTACACTTTGAGCTGACAAGAGAAGGAACATTAGCCAAAAAATCTATAGACACTTCATCGTCAGAGATTCCATCCTCCTGAAACAAGTGCTGAAAGTGCCTTCTTGCAACTTCTTTTAATTGTTCATGACCTTTAATAACTCCCCCTCACCTGTAGAGATTTCCGAAATATGATTTCGTGACAGTTTAGCTCTGCATTGACGATGGAAGAATGCTATATTTTTATCTCACACCTGCAACCAGAGACTTCGAGACTTCAACCGAAGATATTCCTCTTCCCGTTGGAAAGATTGAAAGGTTTAGTTTGTGCGAACTATTCAGGAGCTAGCTGAGATTTGGTAATTTCACTTTCTTCCATTACTAACTGGATCTCTGTTAACTCTAGCACTTTTTCTTGCCTACTACTAGTCATATTATTGAGAGGTTTTTTTTCCCAATTTTTGAAAGCATATTTAGTGTTCTTAAGTTTTTGCTCCCAAACAAAACTGGGGGATCCTTCTACATATTGAGTCCATGCTTGTGACATTGTTTCCCAAAAAACGTCTCTCTCAATCCATAGAGGATTGAAGTAGAACGGATATGGGCCAAGGTCTTCCTCTTTTTCAAACATCAAAGAAATAGGATGATGATCTAAAGTTAGTTTGGGCAAAATTTTGGTTGAGATTATGAATTTCCCATCCATCAAGGAAATTTGGACAAGAAACCTGTCAAGATGAGCAACGATGTTGACAGCCCCAACTATGTTATTGGACCAAGTGAATCGTCCTTTGTTTGGTTTAAAGTCAATCAGATCGCTAGCTTGGATCAAAGCCTCTATCGTGTCTTGAAAAGGATCCTTGCCGTGAGCTCCACCTTTTTTTCTCATTTGGGGCTAAAGTTATGTTGAGATCCCCTGCTACTATAGTATTTATAGGAGAGTAGATTTCTAAGGAATATGATAGTGATTTCCAACATTCTTTTTTTCATTAAAATTGACTGGGACATAAAGATTGAAAAGAGCAATGGAGATCTTACTTGAGATATGATAGAGTTCTGTAAAAATCCAGTGTTGGGTAACATACCAGCTTTTTAGATGAAATTTTTCCTCACGCCATAGTGTTGCAAGGCCCCTAGAGGTACCGCTCGTGCTGACAGCCTTGCCAACATTCATTTTCCATTTTGTTTTACTTAACAGAAGAAGATATTCCTCTTTTATCTTTGTCTCTTGAAGCAAGAGGATGTCAGAAGAATCCATTCTCATTAAATATTTGACTTGTTTTGCTTTGATTGGATTCCCCAATCCCCTACAATTCCAAGAGACGGTCTGCATTATTTACCTGAGAGAGAGAGAGAGAGTTATTACTCCCTTTGGGGGTCTAGTCATCTTGCTCCTGCCAAGTGACATTTCAATTGTGGACTAGCTGCCTTGCATTTTTAATCTCTCCGCCTCTTCTTCTCTAGCCTCTTTTTGAGACTCCCTGCTTGCCTTTTTGGAAAATTGCTCTATAGAATCTTCGTCAGAAGATCCTGAACTATCAACCAGTTTCTTCTTAATTATTTCTGCATAAGAAGGAGAAGATTTGGCTCCATTTGGAGAAGGATGGTTTTGCTGCAAGGATTTACCTACACTAGGTAGTTATGAATTAACTGCTCCAGATTGGTCCATTGGTCCTGTGTTTACTTCAGCTTCATCATCCTGCACTTCTAAGTGTTGTAGTTCACCCTCTTCAAGAATAGAAATATATTCAGAAGAACTTAAGACGACAAAATGATTAGAAGAAGCATTGGGATTTTCTACAGCCCGTGTTTTAGGAAGGATCTTCCCATAAAAAATGGCTCCATTCCATGTATTTCCTTCTTTTACTTTCTTTCTATTGTCCATATTGGAAATAACTAATTTATGAACTTGAGTCCACTGATCAGCCTTCTCTTTTTCAAGATCTTCTTCTGATTTTTTCTTGCAATTTTGGGCAAAATGACCGTAACCATGGCAGAACCGACACTTGAATAAATTTGTTCGTAGTCTAACTCCTAGATGTCAGACCATTCAACTACTATTAACTTGACCGCCTCTAGAAATCATATCTCGAAATCAACTTCAACACATATTCTTGCACACAAATATTGATCTTTCCTTTCTGCCTGTAATGTCCCCATTCAAATAATTACACAGCAAGGCAATTCCATCAATCCTACTAGTTCCCTAGGTTGGATGGATACATTTGGAATTTTAATAAGGGGGATAATAAATTATGTTTAGACATTAGAATGGAATAAATATTTAATAATGGATCTAATTAAATAAATATGAGAGAAAATTGAAGTGGCAATGGAGGATGGAGACACATGGAGATTATGGGGCCCACACAAGCTAGAAGTTTTGTGCCACATGGCATCCTCCTCTTGCAATTTCGAATCCATGGGAAGCCTAATGTTATTGGATGATTTATAAGGACACTACACTTGTCCATATGCATCATAGGTATAATTTGGAAGGAAATGTAACTTACATGGGTGAGGAAGAGTCAAATGGGAGCTTCTTGGACACTTGGGCTAGATTCCCTAACATCTATGACATATATGACACCAATGATGAATATGCTATGAAATTTATGACATATTGCATACTTGAAGGCTTAAATCTAACCATTATGACATGACAGCCCTAAATATAGCATCTAAGAAGGTGGTCCTATGAGTTGGGGGAGCTCAATGGGTCCCTACTTGAATTGGGGGAAGATGGAAGTCTAGGGAAGGGAAGACACGTGGAAAATATTGAGCATGCACCCTAATTCGAATTGGATTGAGTTTGTGGATGGATTGTTAACCTTATAAAGCTAAGTATTTTTATAAAATACAGGGATCAACCAAGAGAAGGGATTTTGATCATTTGTGAAGAGAGAGAGCTAGTGGATGACTAGTTTCTTGCCTTAGTCAATTTCGAGGGTGAAAGATTCCCATCCAAGTGGGTGTTTGGAGAGGCCATTCAGGTCTTTCATGGATATTTAATGGAGTTTGTATTTAAAGTTGTAATATACATGGAATATCATGGTTTCTTGTAGTGCAACACATTCTCTCAACCATTTCCAGTCTTTATTGCATATTCTTGCTCATGGAGGGATTGCTTTTGGGTGAACTATTGTACTCTTTGGGAAAGATTATCATAGTCCATTTATGATTTTAATAATATTAATATACTCTTTTCTTCATCTTCAGAAATTATCAGGTATAAATACCAAATTTCCGTATGTAAAAGTGAATATTAATGAGCAAACAATGACCATTTCCCCACTATATTGATGTATACCATTGTAAGGATGATGATTTCAAATGAAAGAATGTTTCTCTGATATATTTATGATGAATGGACTTCCATTGATGAGTATTAAAAGTTTCATATCCAGAAATTAAGCATTTAAATTCATCTTACTAAGTTTATTAGCATTTGGAGAAGATTTGGTGCCATTTCCCCAAGGGTCGAACTAGTGATTTTGTAGTTGTTTGGGAGAGGGTTATAACAACATTTATAAACTTAATAATGATGAAAATGAGACCTTAATAATGTACCTTAAACATTATCTTCCTCTTTTCATAAATGTGAGTGGGTTTGGGAGCATTTGGAAAACCATTTTCAACATTTACCATGGGGGAATTGGAACTCCAATTTGCTAGTGAAAACTCCTACCTTGGCCAGAATATTAAACAAGTTTGCAGAAGTCTTTGGAGGATCATAAATCATCCCTGAACATAAAATTCAAGTCTTAATATCAATCATATACCTTCTTAGAATATTTTGGAGCATTTGGTTTAATTTGGAGATCTAGACATCAAAACTAGTCAAAGGCCGAATTAGGGAAAAAGTGAAAATTGGTCATTTTGATAAAATTTCTTAAAAAGGGACATTATAGTGGTATCATAGCATGGTATTGGAACCTATGAATTAATACCATACATTGAATAAAAATTTGCATACATGTCTTGGCTTCACAATAGATCCACTATTCCCGCTTTCCTTCCTCCTCAGCCAAGAAAAACATAAATTACAACCATAGATATTGAAGCATGCTTCCAGGAGTATCAAAATTTGAGAGGGGATATTCATGAAAGGTATTATTTCCAAGAATATATTTTCAATTATGGATTTAGGCACAAGAAGGAAAATGTGAACTCAAAAAATAAAAATCAGCCTACTTGTGAAAAGAGCAAAGATTTATTCTTCCCTATAAATGAGGAAGTCGTAAACACTTCTACAGACATCATGTGGAATATGTGGAATGAATTTCGGTATAAAAAGGATGAAAAGAGCCTAGATACACCATTAAATAAAGAAACCGAGAATCATGAAGTGGAGCATCAATTAACTCAAGGTGATTGTAGAGAAGAACATAAGGAGGAAGGTGAAGGCAAGTTCACAATCCTTGCTGATGGGGGTTGTGAAAATCAAAGAGAATCTATTGATGGATCCTTGAACTGTGAAGGAGTACCTACTGATGGGTGGTCACAACTCTATGTTGGTGACATAGAGATCATATTTGAAAATATTTCTGCAATACAAAGTTCTCATAAGCATGAAGATGAATACCTTGTGACAGATAATGAAGAACCAAGATCAACTTCCCCATCACCACTTGATATTCAAGAAGTTGATCAAATTAAGTAGAAAGAAGAAGAGGAGGTTTGGTCTCATGAACCATCCTTTATTGAAAGGTATTTGAAAATGAGTGAAATGGATATCCAAAAGGCCCTTAACATACTCCATGACACTCAAGCATTGGTATCAAATTCTTGTTGGAAAGTTTCTTCATTGGAGGAGCCATCCTTCCTTGAAGACATGGAGAATATTCAAAGAGCAATGTGCAACATCAAAGGTAATTTCATGTCTTTGATTTTTGATAGAAAAAATGTGATTGAGCTTAGTGAATGGTTACATGAATCCTACTTGAAGAATAATGAAGATATTTATAAGCTCAAAATTCAAAATGAGCAACTTCTTGAGAGGTTGCAAGATACTTGTTCTTCCTCCTATATTTCAGATTGCCATATGCTAGATTGCTTGGAGGATTCTCATGACACGATGGATCATGAGAAACATGAAAAATTACAGGTTTTGGATGTGTTCGAATATGATCTTGATGAGAGCCAATCACTTGTTGTGGTGGAAGAGGAACTTGAGTTGCCTCTTGAAAATGGTTACACACTTTTTGAAGAAGTGCATGATTCCACAACCTTGGGACCAACCCATGAGGAAATTTTTGCATTTTTAAGCGAGGCACATAATCCTACCCCTATGGATCCTTCACATGATGAATTTTTTTCACTTTATGATCATTTGGGTGAGTTGGTTCTTTCTCCTACATCCTACACTTCCAAATTTTGCAGCATTAATCCTAATGAAGTATGGGTAAAAGGTTTCTTTTTTATAGTGCCACAAGAAGACTATGGAATTTATATATCTCCTTTTGATGATGGCATGACTAGAGAACCATATTGTTTACATTTTCAGCAGCATCCTTTGTTACAATATGATGATACACATCTACATGGGTGCACCTATTATGTTCACTTGAGTCACTTGGAGACTCATGATTTTCCTTGCTCGTTTCTTAGTCTATTTGATGTTGGAGGAACTTCATCACACACTTGGGTGAAGAGATATATGATTGAAGAAAATTATTATTGGCAGCAACATACTCTGTTATTTCATGATTATATACATATTCATGGGTGTATTGATGAGAATTCTTTGAGCCACTTGAAGTCTTCATGTTTTCTTTGCTCCTTATTTAGTTTAGATTTTGGTGGAGGTTCTTCATTCACTTCTTGGATGAAAGAACACATGGTTGATTATATTGATGCACATTATATATTTTTGGAGAAGCATTATGGGACATGGGATCCTCACCTATGTCATTGGGGCATATCTGATATAATACTTGATGCTTGTGTGTATGGGCCACATGGTGATCTACTTACTTGGATGTACAAGCACTTTCATGATTCTTTGATGAGGTACCCGTTGGTACCGGAAGTTTCCCTATCAATGTTTTTAGTTTTCCGCAGCACATTGATCCAAAACTAAAAGAAGGCACTGCTAGAAGTTAAAATCTCAACAACATAGATATTATCACTGTTAGTGATAATGTATGGTTAAGTGTTCATGAACTAAAGTTGAAGGTGGATATGACATCTTATGTGGAGAAACATGATTTTGTGTTTGATGCTATTTAGATGAACATGTCTCAAATGATGAAGTTTACCGAGTTATAGTGGAGCCCTATGTTCCAACCATCTTTCAACATACAAAGCTACATGCTTTGCATATGATCAAACATGTAGTGGAAAGACATTTACAATGCAACCTTTGCCATTAAGAGCCTCAGAGGATATACTTAAGCTGATGAATATATCTATCTATCAAGAACAAGGATTTCTCTTGTGGATTAATTTCTTCGAGATATACAGGGGAAAACTATATGACCTGCTTGGTGACAGGAAGAAATTGTGTATAAGGAAGAATGCCCGACAACAAGTTTGCATTGTTAGCTTGCAAGAATTTGAAGTCTCAGATATATAATGTGTGAAGGAGTATATTGAGAAAGGGAATGGATCCAGGAGCATAGGTTTGACTGGAGCTAATGAAGAGTCATTGAGGTCTCATGCTATCTGGCATCTTACAATTAAGAGGCATGGTAAAGGGAAAGAGTCAAAGGGTGGTAGAATAGTTGGGAAGCTATCATTTATTGACCTTGTTGGAAGTGAACGTGGGGCAAACACAACAGACAATGATCGCCAAACGAGGATGGAGGGGGTAGAAATCAACAAGAGCCTTCTGGCTCTAAAAGAGTGTATACAAGACTTGGATAATGACCAAATCCATATTCCATTTCGAGGAAGCAAGCTGACAGAAGTGCTTCGTGATTCATTTGTAGGGAACTCACGAACGGTTATGATATCATGCGTTTCCCCTAATTCGGGTTCTTGTGAGCATATTCTTAATACATTGAGATATGTAGAGCAGTAATTTGAAAGTGCAAGTAGTTTAGCTCTGCCTCCTAAGGATTCGTCTTCATCCCCGCCTTTTCCCCTGGAAGATGCAAGGGATTTTTCTGACTATAATCAAATTGTAGCAAATGCAGATGTTGGTAGAAGGTCTATGGAAAATCCACAATATTACAATCAATCTGAAGAACTTGGAAGGCATCCTTCTAATTTGTTGTCGAGTTATGCCTTCACTAGCAAAGAGGAAAGTGGGTTTCCAAGTATGGTTGAAAACAATAGAGTTAATATGAGAGAAGGTATTGCTGGTCCTGTTACAAATCAAAAGTCCTCTTTTGCAGCTATGAATTCTTTTGATCCATATGGGGATGAAAAGGTGCAGAAGGTTTCCCCAACATGTCGGAAAGTAAGCAGAGAAGTGAGAAAACAACAACACAAGTGTTAGATTCCATCTAGATTTTAGCATAAAAGAAGCGAGTTGGAGATAGCTTTCGGCATCAAAAGTTATAAATTGATTTCAATCCCTCTAAAGCAGGAAGACATCTAAGGTACATGTGGCTAGTTCATTACAAGATGCTGTGCATTTCTAGATTTGGTGCATGAAATCAACAGGTGATTAATAATCTAGAGCATTCGGTGATGACAAATAACATGGTATTTCTAGGCAGAGGATTTCGAGCAGTTTGAGATTTTTTGCAACATATTCCAGATTTTGTGGCAATAAAACAGAGATTATTTTTATTATTTTAGCCTATTGATAAGATTTGATGCTTGGAAATTAGAAACAGTTGGAGTGTTGCATTTTTGTATAAATTTATGATTTGTAATAGAGAGGGGGGGGGGAGGTACCAACCGAGAGGGCTGAGGCAAGATTTGAATATTCTGATATTGGAGTGGCAGGAGCATGTATGTACTCTGTTTTTGTTAACTGCTTTGAAATGATTATGTTCACATGAGCCGCCTTTCTGTTTTAATAATTGAATTTCATGTGTTGTGATTTTGTCTAGTGTATGGTCTTATTAATCCATTGCTAGATTCTCACGATTAATGTGAAGTTATGCTTAAGTACTATATGCAGAACCTGGTTCATGTCTTTCATAAATTCATACTCATAGCTTTGTCTTATCAGTCTTGATTATGATATATACTGCTGTTCAGTATTTGCTTTCGAATCTAGCTTGATTTCTGTAGTAAGTCTTACCTACCACCAAATTCCATAAATTCATTTTCCAGTTATCCATTAAACCAATTTAAGATTTCTCTAAGCTTAACCCTAGCAGTCGGGGTTCAACTTTAGTGATAACATCTTTTGGCACTGTAGTTGGGGTGGAGGAGAGAATATATCTTCCCCAGGAAGAATGAAAACGAATATATCGAGTCTTTGATGGTGAATGAAGGTTGGTGACATAGTGGCTGCAAATTATTCACCTGGCGACTCTAACTTCTGCAGATCCAGATTTCAAAGCTTAACCGATGATTTCATTGGACTAATGAGGATTTTTTATCCGACTTCTATTGTTTCAAGGTATGCGTGTCTAGATTTTGCAGAACTTCCTGGTTTTTCGAATCTTCTTCCTTCAGATGAATATTTGTTGAGAAATGGTCCTAAATTCAATGGAGAAGATCCGAGTTTAATTGTGAAACACATATCTAATTTTCGTGAATTTATGGAGTTACTCAGAGTTAAACATGAAGATGTCTTCATTAGACTATTTCATAATTCATTACAAGGAAAGTGTAAAAGTTGGGTTGAAGATTTGTATGTTGGGTCAATTAGTTCATTAACCAATTTTTGGATTATCTTTCTGAAGACATGGATGGAGAAGACAGAGTTTAGGACAGATTCTCTTTCCATTAAAAATTTCAGGGAATGGAATGATATGAGCATTGATGAGGAAATAGATGAAAATTTTTCTTCCCGTTTGTCTTCTTATTTAAAGTCAAGTTCATGTAACTCGGAATCTAAAGTCATCTTTTAAAAATAATTTGCTGCATATATTGAGAAAGAGATTGAAGCTTTAGAGGTCAAGATACATAATTTGTCTTTTCAAAGCCCTTTTCAGTTGTCTTTTGATATCAAGACCGAGAATAAAGACAAATTTGATGACCCAAAACTGAGAAAGTGGTATGACTCGGTAGCCAACTATATCAGGGAATTTATCGATTCAAGGTTTCAATATTCATTTCATGATAAATATGAAATCAAACTTATAGACAGATGTTGATTTTTGTACCTATCTTCATCTTGCTAATATACAGATCAAGAGTTTCATCAGGTATTCAAATACTTGTATGGCTTCACTGGAAGTATGGTTTTACTTAACCAAAGTTGTAGTTTTGATTAGTATAGATAGTGTGGATAAATAAGCTTGATGCTTCAAGCATTTCCTTAAGTTTGTATAGTGTGATTAGATTGTTGTGAGAGGATTATTTCAGTTTGCAGAGTAGTTTAAAGATTCAACCAACAGTGTGTTTTCAAGTTTTTTAAGTAGCAGATATTTTTGATGAAGACTCCAACCCAATGAAATGGAAAGGCACTTGGTTTACTTGCTCTTGGCAGCTCGCAGGGAGCATGCCATCCCCAGCCAGAGCCAGATGTTGGTACCGGAAGTTTCCCTATCAAAATTTTTAGTTTTCAGTAGCACATTGATCCAAAACTAAAAGAAGGCACTGCCAGAAGTTAAAAGCTCAACAACATAGATATTATCATTGTTAATGATAATGCCTGGTTAAGTGTTCATGAACTAAAGTTGAAGGTGGATTTGACAGCTTATGTGGGGAAACATGATTTTGTGTTTAATGCTATTTTAGATAAATGTGTCTCAAATGATGAAGTTTACTGAGTTACAGTGGAGCCCATTGTTCCAACCATCTTTTAGCATACAAAAGCTACATGCTTTGCATATGGCCAAACAGGTAGTGGAAAGACATTTACAATGCAGCCTTTGCCATTAAGAGCCTCAGAGGATATACTTAAGTTGATGAATAGATTTGTCTATCGAGAACAAGGATTTCGCTTGTGGCTCAGTTTCTTTGAGATATATGAGGGAAAACTATATGATCTGCTTGGTGACAGGAAGAAATTGTGTATAAGGAAGAATGCCCGACAACAAGTTTGCATTGCTGGCTTGCAAGAATTTGAAGCCTAAGATATACAATGTGTGAAGGAGTATATTGAGAAAGGGAATGGATCCAGGAGCACAAGTTCAACTGGAGCTAATGAAGAGTCATCGAGGTCTCATGCTATCTGGCAGCTTACAATTACGAAGAATGGTAAAGGGAAAGAGTCAAAGGGTGGTAGAATAGTTGGGAAGCTATCATTTATTGACCTTGCTGGAAGTGAACGTGGGGCAGACACAACAGACAATGATCGCCAAATGAGGATGGAGGGGGTAGAAATCAACAAGATCCTTTTGTCTCTAAAATAGTGTATACGAGCCCTAGATAATGACCAAATCCATATTCCATTTCGAGGAAGCAAGCTGACAGAAGTGCTATGTGATTCATTTGTAGGGAACTCACGAACGGTTATGATATCATGCGTTTCCCCTAATTCAGGTTCTTGTGAGCATATTCTTAATACGTTGAGATATGTAGAGCAGTAATTTTAAAAAGGATCAAAGTGCAAGTAGTTTAGCTCTGCCTCCTAAGAATTCATCTTCATCCCCGCCTTTGCCCCTGGAAGATGCAAGGGAGTTTTCTGACTATAATCAAATTGTAGCAAATGTAGATGTTGGTAGAAGGTCTGTGGACAATCCACAATATTACAATCAATATGAAGAACTTGGAAGGCATCCTTCTAATTTGTCGTCAAGTTATGCCTTTACTAGCAGAGAGGAAAGTGGGTTTTCAAGTATGGTTGAAAACAATACAGTTAATATGAGAGAAGGTATTGCTGGTCTTGTTACAAGTCAAAAGTCCTCTTCTGCAGCTATGAATTCTTTTGATCCATATGGGGATGAGAAGGTGTAGAAGGTTTCCCCAACATGTCGGAAAGTAAGCAGAAAGTGAGCGAACAACAACACAAGTGTTAGATTCCATCTAGATTTTAGCATAAAAGAAGCGAGTTGGAGATAGCTTTTGGCATCAAAAGTTATAAATTGATTTCAATCCCTCCAAAGCAGGAAGACATCTAAGGTACATGTGGCTAGTTCGTTAAAAGATGCTGTGCATTTCCAGATTTGGTGCATGAAATCAACAAGTGATTAATAATCCAGAGCATTCAGTGATGACAAACAACAGGGTATTTCTAGGCAGAGGATTTCGAGCAGTTTGAGATCTTTTGTAACATATTCCAAATTTTGTGGCAATAAAACAAATATTATTTTTATTATTT
>LPNX010364034.1:1407725-1455688 GCA_001517045.1 Pseudotsuga menziesii | reverse complement strand
GGTTGAGGCAAGATTTGAATATTCTGATATTGGAGTGGCAGGAGCATGTATGCACTCTGTTTTTGTTAGCTGCTTTGAAATGATTATGTTCATATGAGCCGCCTTTCTGTTTTAATAATTGAATTTCATGTGTTGTGATTTTTTTTGGTGTATGGTCTTATTAATCCATTGCTAGATTCTCACGATTAATGTGAAGTTATCCTTAAGTACTATATGCAAAACCTGGTTCATGTCTTTCATAAATTCATACTCGTAGCTTTGTCTTATCAGTCTTGATTGTGATATGTACTGCTGTTCAATATTTGCTTTCGAATATAGCTTGATTTCTGTAGTAAGTCTTACCTACCGCCAAATTCCATAAATTCATTTTCCAGTTATCCATTAAACCAATTTAAGATTTCTCTAAGCTTGACCCTAGCAGTCGGGGTTCAACTTTAGTGATAACAGTACCTTCTTGATGTACATTTGTATGATGTTGTTATGTACTTTCACGATCTATTTTTTTACTCATGATGTTTGGAAGGGTGCAAACCAGCAATGGGATCCTGGAATTGCTTGGTTTCATCTCACTTGGAGTAGCAGTTTGGTTGTTGGTTTGAGAATGCAAACCAACCTTCAGTTATTTGAAGTCATATTTGCAGAGTAGTGCTCCAGTTTCCTATGTGGGATACCTTTTGAGAGATGGATTCAATTTTCACATGCTTGGTTTTCATGGCATTTCATCATTGACATTTCACACCATGCATGTATCAGGATCATATGGGACCTTGGGATCATTTTTGGTCTCATTGGTTTCAATAATGGGGGAAACAAGCAAAATTGAAGATTTATTCACCACTTGAGAAGATGATTGTAATCAGAGTAGTGCAGAAACAAGCATGTTGGTTCCTCTCTAAAATTTTCTTCGAATATTAAGAAACTCAAAGTTTGGTAACTCGACACCAACTTCAAACAATTATACAAAAGCAAAAAGGGGTGAAAGTTCAGAAAAGGTTTCCAAAATATGGAGGTAAAGATTATTTGCACAAATTTGGTTTTTATGGATTTGATTAATCCTTTTGGTGTTAGTGGTGATGTTACAAGATAGATCAATATGCACAATCCACGTCTCTTGACTTTTGGGAACACAAAATTGCATTACATGAGTGCCACTACTCAAATTGCAGCTAAAGAAAATTAATTAGCAGAATTATCAAATAATACTTAGTACAATGGAAGGATCTACCAAGTGAAGATGCCACATGGGAAGAGGAGAATATTTTTCAGAATCGAAATCTGAAATTTCTTGAGGACCATTCAAATAATTGCATAGCAGGACAATTCCATCAACTTGTTGCTGCTGCAAATTTTCTCCCCAAGTTTCTTAAATTTTGGGCCTCTCCTTAGCATTTAAAGTTGTTTGATCTCGTGAGGTCTTGCTTTAACTTTGGTTGATTCTGAATATTAGATTGTGACTTGTTTTCAGAGGTCGTTTGTGTTTGATTTTCGTGTTGGGTCGCGGATGTGAATTTGGAGAAGTCAAATCTTTGTCCTTTAAGGCCTCCTTTTCACAGGAAGAACGACTTTAGCTACTGCTGATCCTTAAAAAGCTGTTCAAAGCACTTAAATTTTCCTATGATCGGGCGTCTTTTTATGTGAAATTGGTTGCTGATAGCCTTTTCCTGTCTGCCGTTGCGGCTCCCAATCCGATTTTCCATCCGAAGTAGGAATTGCCCCGACTTCCGATATGCGTTAGCTTTTTCGTCACATGTCCAAAGCCTTCTCTTTTCCGCCGTTGCGGCTGGGAAAGGCTTTTACCTTCTGATGTCTAAACCTGGCCGAGTTCCGATCTAAAGTTTCCGCCCGTGTTGCGTGCCTTAACCTTTTCCCTTCCGCTGTTGCGGCTGGGAAAGTTGTTGAGCCTCCAGAGCCCAAAGCCGTCCGACTTCTGATGTAAGTCTTTCCAGCCTGCGTTTTCGCACAGCTTTAGCTCTTCTCTTTTCCGCTGTTGCGGCCAGGAAATTCTTTCCGCGTCCGATGCCAAAGCCTGCCGACTGCCGATTTATATCTTTCTTGCTCTAGGCTCAGTTGCATTTCTTTCCAGATTAGCAGATGCATCGGGTTGTTTTCTTATGGTTAGCCGTTTCAGATGGATAATTCTAATGTTTAAAACGCTTTCCGAAGAATGATGCACAACCATTGACTGCAGGTAGGACGAAATGCCGACGAGGTCGCGAGGAAAAGGACAAAGTTGAAAGCAACCAATCACAGAGCCGAAAAGTGCAGCAGTTACTCAACTGCTCATGAGCACACGCAAAAGAGGGAGGCATCTGAAGCGTTGGGAATTGAAAGGTCATGAACTGGGAGGCAGCCCAAACGATGGGCTGCGGTAGTTTAAATATTGTAAAGATAGGACGTAGATGGGACTTTTCCCCTGGAAAAAATTTGTAAACCATTTCTTTGTAAGAGGAACTATTTCATTTTAGAATGAAAAACTTTAACTTTTGCTTGTTGGAGAAAGCGAAATGTGGAATGTATCAATGCGACTAAATGAATAATGTTGAAGAGGAACTACTTCGTTTTTAGCTGTGTTTCATTTGCTGTGAGAGTATTTGACTTCCTGAACCTATGTTCTTGTTGAATGTTCTTCAGTATATTTTATGATGTTTTCCACTGTGAGTAATAAGTGTTGTTCATAAAATGATTAACTATCTGGTTGTTTAAATATCTGTAATTGTTCATGTGTCTTGAATGAAGTATCAGCTATCTGTAACTCTTCATTATGCACGTACAAAATGTATTACTCACCAATAAATGCTAATTCTGCTCCCTAGGGATAGTTTAGATAAGTAGTTTATTTTCTTGTCGTATGTGATTTGAATGTTTGTGAGCCTTAAGACGAGAGGTAAGAACCTGCGCATCACATTGTGACTGCTCCCTGAATTTTATCACCTTGCATTATTTGTTAGGCACTTGCATTTCATAATTTAAGTCAAAATACAAAAACTCGGTGGACCGGGCCGCAACCGGTAAACCCTTTGTTTGTTACTTTGACCTACGGTAGCCGGACCGCAAACCGGACAGATTCCCTATACCAAACAGTCAACGAGCTAGTTGGGAGCGTTGATTGGGGAGAATCCCTTACTGTTGCTGCCTGCGATTTTCGAGGCCTCAACAGTTTTTGCGCTAGAAGGAGGACCGCCAGTGCATGGCTGGCCGAGGAAACCCATTTTCCCGAGACTTTTCCACCGGTAACAGTTCTGAAAGTAGTAGGTTCCACAATCCAATCCCGAAAGAAGAGAATAGAGAACATCTATATTCTGTTGGCAACGAAATTGTTAATGATCTGAGAAGGCACACTAGGGCATACGTAAAAAAGATTGGAGGGCTACCAGTCATCCCTGAATTGCCCAGAAGAGAGTATAAAAAGAAAGATCGTCCTGTAACAGAAGACTCAGTATTGGTTGGAGATTGGGAAGAGCTTGTAGAAACAGCCTTACAAGAAGTTGTACTACCTTTGAACCAAGAAGGCCCAAATAACCCTCTCAGTTCTCCTGCTCACACTCCTGTTGGTTCACCTCCTCACTCCCCACCCAGACTCATGGCCGGTGTAAATGCTAATCAACCACCTAACCCACCAAATCCACCACCTGCATGGAGAGCTAGATCGCCTTTAAACCTAACCCCTCCATTACATGATTTACCTCAATCCTTTGAAAAGTTGCTGCCTAAATTCGACCCCAATGAGAAGATATTAGTGGATGATCACCTGCAAAGTTTTTACTTGGAAATTGAGGGATTAAGGGTCGGGGAACATGAAGACGTGGTCTGTAGACTTTTTCCACATACCCTTAAAGGAGCTGCAGCTTCATGGTATTTTGGATTGCCTGCTAACTCCATCCCTGACTGGGATACCTTTGAGAGAATTTTCAGGAGTAAGTATGCGGTCCAAAAGACTCACGTGGCTCTCATGAAGGGACTGTGCACCTTGAAGAAAGAAAAAAGGGAAAAGGTGCACAGTTTTACGCAAAGATTTGCCGCATACATTAAGAATTTTTCTGACGCTGACAAACCTTCAGACAAGGTCCTGATTGAATATTATACCTCAGCATTGGGCCCTGATTTGGCTATGTTTGCCAAAGGTAGGGCCAAGCCTACCCTGGCAGAAACCTCTGAAGAGGCAGAAGTGGTGGAAGCTGAGAGAGAAAGTATTGAAGATTATCCAGAGCAGTCTGGAGAGAAAGGTGCAGGAAGAAAAGCATTATTGTTTACCAAGCCTAAGGAAGAAAAGTCACCAGATTTGGAAAACATGGCCAAAATGATGCAGAAGCTTTCCAATAAAATCATAGACTTGGAAAAAGAGAAGGAGACTCAAAAACTTTATAAGCCATATTATAAGAAAAGAGAGGACAACAACCAGTCTCAACCTCCTCCTCACAATACTGCATCTATGAATTTGACAGAGATAGGGATGGAAAATTTTTGCACTTTCCACCAACAACCTCACTCCGAAAATAATTGTCCGCAATGGATAAATTCAATGACATTGGTCATGAATGAGATGTTGGATTCGAAATTAACAGAAGAAGGCGATGAAGAAAGAAAAGAAAATTCTGCTTCTACTTCTACTAAAGAACATGAAGAAGAGACCATGGCTTTATGGAATTATGTATCATTATTTGACGCCGAAGAGGAAAAGAATCAGGGGTACAAGGATATCATGGAAGCCAACATGGAAACAAGGAGCCAAGGGACGGTTAAAGAAGATAGTCTTATCCTCCCAAAGATTAAGAGGCTGCAGAGAAATATTAAGAAGAAATTTTAGAATAAATCTTTGGCTGATAAAATTCCAGAATTCACTATTACCAGCCAAAGTCCACAGCCAGGCCAAATGAAGACAAGGAGAATGCTGATAGGCCTCATCCCACGGAGCAGCAGATGGATTATGACATTGTAGAAGATTTAAAGAAGATAAAGGCGAATGTTCCACTGTTTGAGATGTGCAAAGTGCCGCAACAAAAAGAAAGGCTGTTGAAAGCCCTTGAAGCATCAGATGAGAAGATGCCCACTAACAACCAGCCAGAAGAAGAAGAAGAAATTGGAGAGACCAGCAGTGGAGGTAAGTCCAAGCACAAGCATCCACCTTTCCTCCTTACCTTTGAAATCTTTAATTACAATGTACATAACTGCTTGGTAGATTCAGGGGCAACTGTTAATGTCATGCCGATATCTGTCTGTAAAAAGATCAATGGGCAGCCCAAGCCATCCACGTGGAGAGTCGTCCAGTTGGACAGGACATATGTAAAGGTAATTGGAGAGATGAAAGATGTCCTAATCCGACTGGCATCAAATGATAAAGTATGCCAGGTCATTAATATCGTGGTGGATGATATACCAGACGCATATGGTCTTGTTTTGAGCAGAGATTGGTCAGCAAAATTAAATGGATATTTTTCCTCTGATTGGTCGCATCTGTGGTTGCCACACAAAGGAAGTCCGAACCAAATTAAGATATTAAGAGAACCTCTCATGAAGTACAATGTTACACAATTGAACGAGAAGAATGAACCTGTGGATTCTGTCTTGGGAAACTATTTTATTGAGTTGGAACCTGGAAATTACCAAGCAGAAGAGGCCAGCAACACATCTGATACCCAGCCTGATCTCCTTCGATTTTCACAGGCTGATGAGATCGATTGTAAAATAGTAGATTTAGCAGTAGAAGTAGATTCATTTTCAGTAGTTAGTGATTTCTGGACTTTATTTTTTGATGGCTCTAAGACATTAGAAGGGTCAGGGGCTGGCTGTGTCCTGATTGACCCACAAAAGAATAAACATTTCCTTTCATGTAGATTAGAGTTTGAGTGTACTAACAATACAGCTGAGTATGAAGCATTGGTGCAGGGACTAAAGAAGGCAATTGAATTAAAGGTAAGTAATCTAAAAGTCTTTGGGGATTCTGAAATTATTGTAAAACAAATTCGGAATCAGATACATTGTATCTCTCCTCACTTAAAGGCTTACCAGAATGAGGTATGGGATTTGCTGAAATATTTTAATGCATTTAACATTATGTCAATTCCAAGAATTAAAAACGCAGCTGCTGATCTGTTGGCCACATCAGCTGCTAGACTCGTACCCACTAATAATCGGTGTTCTGTCGAACTGCTTTTCAGGCCCTCTGTACCTGATATGATTACAAACCTACGAGTATTCGATGATGACCAGCAGATCATAGAATGTTTAACGAATGATGAAGCGTTTAAAGGAGCAATCATAGATGATGAAGAGCATCAGGCTGAGATGAAATACGATAATTTCATCCCTAAATGGGTCAGAACCCTAGAAAAGATGTTTGACTTGAATGAAAAGTTTAGGAGACCCGCCAATGTAAAGACTCACAGCTCTACTCTGCAGTTCGAGCTAATTAATTTGGGAAATGAGGCGAATCCTAAATTTGTAAATCTCGCAAATGCTGTTCGCCAACAGAAAGAGACAAATTCATCAGTCTATTTAAACATTATAAATATGTTTTCGCATGGACGTACGAAGATTTGAAAACGTATGACATCGACATCATCAAGCATGTCGTCCCCATTAAAGCTGGCGTCAAGCCATATCAGCAACCTTTGAGGAAAATGCATCCGAAATTGGAATCACTGATTCAAAGTGAAGTGAAGAAGTTATTGGACGCAAGAATCATCTTCAAAGTCAGACACTCTGAGTGGGTATCAAATCTGGTACCAGTAAGGAAAAATTCTGGAGAAATCAGACTCTGCGTGGATTTCAGGAACTTAAACCATGCATCAGATAAAGATAACTATCCTGTGCCACCCATGGAGCAGCTGCTATAGATGGTTTCAGGTTCTGAACTATTTTCATTATTAGATGGCTTCTCTGGCTACAATCAAGTGTTAGTAGCCGAAGAAGATAGATTAAAGACAACGTTCAGAACCAAGTGGGGAACTTTTGCCTATAGAAGAATGCCTTTTGGGCTGATTAATGCTGGAGCGACATTTCAGAGGGCTATGGACATAGCTTTCCGTAGATTGATTGGATGAAGTACTGTAGTGTACCTTGACGACATTACAATATTCTCAAAGAAAAGAGAAGAGCACGCCTTTCACTTAAGGAAAATTTTCAAACGCTGTCGTAAGTATGACATTTCACTCAATCCTAAGAAGTGTGTATTCGCTGTCACGGAAGGAAAGTTGTTGGGCCACATAGTTTCAAAGCAAGGAATCTCTATAGACCCAAAAAGAATCAAGGCCATTGAACAAATCCCCTTGCCTTACAATAAAAAAGGGATGCAGTCTTTCATGGGAACTATAAACTTTGTGCGTAGATTTGTTCCTGATTTTGCTCAGATTGTTAAACCACTGTAGCAAATGGTGAAACAAAATGCACAATTCAAGTGGACAGAAGTTGAGAAGAATGCTTTCAGCAAAATCAAGACGGCTGTTGCACATGCGCCCTCCCTAAAAGGCCCAGACTTTGGTAAAGCCTTTATTCTGTATACATTTGCATCTGATGATTCACTGGCAGCTGTGCTTACGCAAAAGGAAGATAGGGAGGGATGAATTCCCAATAGATTTCATGAGCACTGGTTTTCAAGGGGCTGAATTAAACTACCCAACCATTGATAAGCAGGCTTTCGCAGTATTTAAGGCAGTGAAGCAATTCAGGCCGTATATTTTGAAGAATCGAACCAAGGTAATAGTCCCCTTCCTAGCTGTAAGATCCCTTTTCATACAGAAAGAATTAGGATAAAGAAGGGGAAACTGGGTAACAACTCTTCAAGAATATGACCTTGAATTTAAGCCAGCCTCTATAGTTAAAGGTCAAGGGTTGTGCAAATTGATGAATAAAAGCGGGAACAATGAAGAACAAGCCTGGGAGGATGAGGCCGAATTACATGTAATGGATGTATGTCCTTTGTTTACAGCTCCTGAGTCTTGGTACAGGGACCTGGTGCATTACCTGCAGTCAGGGCTGTTGCCAGAACATTGGAATTCCAAACAAAGAAGGGCTCTGCATCTTAAATCGGCCTCCTATCAACTTCTTGAAGGAGTATTATTTAGGAAGAATTATGACGGGGTTCTCCTCAAATGTTTAGAAAAAGAAGATGCAAAGAAAGTAATGTCAGAATTACATGACGGTCCGACTGTGGGACATTATTTAGGAGACACTACAGCCCACAAAATCCTTAGAGCCGGTTACTATTGGTCTACACTCTTCAAAGACGCACACTCACATGTCAGGAAGTGTGATATTTGCCAAAGGTGTGGTGGGAGACAGCCTAAAGCAGCAGCGCCCTTAAATCCTGTGATGATCACAGAACCATTTGAGCAATGGGGACTGGATATTATTAGGGAAATCAAACCAAATTCCTCCCTGCAGGACAAGTACATTCTTACTGCGACTGATTATTTCACTCACTGGGTCAAAGCTATCCCGTTGTGTAAGATAAATGAAGATGAAGTCATCAGCTTCCTGCAAGATCATATCATGAACAGGTTTGGAGTTCCAGTTTCGTTAGTATTTGATAATGCTAAATACTTTTCATCAATTAAATTGACTGCTTTTGCTCATGATAAAGGGATGAAATTGCATTATTCTGCTAACTACTATCCGCAAGGGAATGACCTGGCTGAATCTTCTAATAAAAACCTCATTAGAATGAACACTGTAATAGAAAACCAGAGAAATTGGCACTCAACCTTACCCAACACCCTGTGGGCTGACAGAGTCACCCCCAAGTCTGCGATAGGAGTTTCACCCTATACCCTTGTCTATGGTAAAGAAGCCATCCTCCCTCCCAATATCATGCTACCATCTTCCATACTAGCTCAAGAGTCTAGAGGGTCAGATGATGAAGTCTTGCAAATAAGAATATATAATCTCCTGAAAGCAGAGGAGGCTAGATCTAAAGCCAAAGAACGCTTTAAGTTACAACAAGAGTCAGTTAAGAGATGGTTTGACAAGCATACAGCTGGGACAAAAGACTTTGAAGTAGGAGACTTAGTCCTCAAATGGGATCATGCTCATGATGAGAAAGGAAAACATACCAAGTTCCAGCAGTTGTGGGTAGGCCCTTTTCAGATTTCAGCGAAGCTTGGTCCTTCTACTTATAAATTGCAAGATCTGCAGGGGTGGGAGGAGAACCTACCAGTGAATGGTTTGGTTCTCAAGCCTTATTTTTCTTGAGTTTGTTTGAATGCTTCTGTCTTGCATATAAATAATTCATCTGGATGTCTTTTGAGTCTTGTTTTTTAGCTTGTTTTGTTGATTTCAATAAAGGGAGCAAACCTGCTGTTGCATGGGATATATCCGAAATTTCTGGGTTTGATAAACATTTGGTATCAGATTGTGTGTTGCTGTTTATATGAAAGAACTTCTTCCAGTTAGCTGTTTTCTCGAATAATTTTGTGTGCATTGAAGTCCTGCTTAATCCCTGTGTAATAAACCAGATTCAGAGAGTCTGGAACACTATGTTGAGGCTCCATCCAGTTCACACTTAAATTATTCTAAGGTGTAGCAGTAGAGGACCCATGGAAAAGAGCAAGGTGAACAGTATATTAATATAAATGATCCCATGCCAAGAAACAAATGCCAAAAGGAAAATAAGAGTCAGAAAACTCCTAGGAAAGCGTCATAAATCAAAGCAGGTGCTGAATTATAAGTACTAAGTTGCCTAAAGATCCTCTCCGTCCGTGAGCTGAAACTTAAAGTATACCACTCACAGAAAAGGACACTATGGGATAGAGGATCCTAAAATAAAATTCAGTAAGACAGGGCATTCAGGAGGACTCATAAGAAAAGGGACAAAAGTCCAAAAGTACAAAAAGTACCAAAATGGCATGGGAATGAGGAACAAACGAATATTTCTGTTTACCATATGCTACAATCCTGTGGCGTCCAAAGCTATTAGCCACCTGAAGACAAAGGTAATAATGAAACTCATCCTCTGGCCTCAGCATAGTTATCTGGACTTAACGATTCTAGTTTCCACTCTCCCTAATTGGACTGTCATCAATGATTAAGGGTACACACTTCTGTCATTTTAGAAATCCATATTCTTGGAAGAATTCAATATGATGTTTTGTTGTTAAACAGTCTGTCACTCAAAGATTAATTGCCCAGAGTCTAGGTTCACCAGGTAATCGCCAGTTGTTGCTGTTGCAACTTTTCTCCCCAAGTTTCTTAAATTTTGGGCCCCTCCTTAGCATTTAAAGTTGTTTGATCTCGTGAGGTCTTGCTTTAACTTTGGTTGATTATGAATATTAGATTGCGACTTGTTTTCAGAGGTCGTTTGTGTTTGATTTTCGTGTTGGGCCGTGGATGTGAATTTGGAGAAGTCAAATCTTTGTCCTTTAAGGCCTCCTTTTTGCAAGAAGAACGACTTTAGCTACTGCTGATCCTTAAAAAGCTGTTCAAAGCACTTAAGTTTTCCTATTATCGGGCGTCTTTTTATGTGAAATTGGTTGCTGATAGCCTTTTCCTGTCCGCTGTTGCGGCTCCCAATCTGATTTGCCATCCGGAGTAGGAATTGCCCCGACTTCCGATATGCGTTAGCTTTTTCGTCACATGTCTGGAGCCTTCTCTTTTCCGCCGTTGTGGCTGGGAAATCCTTTTACCTTTCAATGTCTAAACCTGGCCGACTTCCGATCTAAATTTTCTGCCCGTGTCGCGTGCCTTAACCTTTTCCCTTCCGCCATTGTGGCTGGGAAAGTCGTTGAGCCTCCAGAGCCCAAAGCCGTTCAACTTCCGATGTAAGTCTTTCCAGCTCACGTTTTCGCACCGCTTTAGCTCTTCTCTTTTCCGCCGTTGCGGCCAGGAAAGTCTTTCCGCGTCCGATTCCAAATCCTGCCGACTGCCGATTTATATCTTTCTTGCTCTAGGCTCAGTCGAATTTCTTTCCAGATTAGTAGATGCACCGGGCTGTTTTCTTATGGTTAGCCGTTTCAGATGGATAATTCTAATGTTTAAAACACTTTTCAAAGAATGATGCACAACCATTGACTGCAGGTAGGACGAAATGCCGGCGAGGTCGCGAGGAAAAGGACAAAGTTTAAAGCAACCAATCGCAGAGCCGAAAAGTGCAGCAGTTACTCAACTGCTCATGAGCACATGCAAAAGAGGGAGGCATCTGAAGCGTTTGGAATTGAAAGGTCATGAACTGGGAGGCAGCCCAAACGATGGGCTGCGGTAGTTTAAATATTGTAAATATAGGACGTAGATGGGACTTTTTCCCTGGAAAAAATTTGTAAACCATTTCTTTGCAAGAGGAACTATTTCGTTTTACAATGAGAAACTGCAACTTTTGCCTGTTGGAGAAAGCGAAATGTGGAATGTATCAATGCGACTAAATGAATAATGTTGAAGAGGAACTACTTCGTTTTCAGCTGTGTTTCATTTGCTGTGAGAGTATTTGACTTCTTGAACCTATGTTCTTGTTGAATGTCCTTCAGTATATTTTATGATGTTTTCCACTGTGAGTAATAAGTGTTGTTCATAAAACGATTAGCTATCTAGTTGTTTAAATATCTATAATTGTTCATGTGTCTTGAATGAAGTATCAACTATCTGTAACTCTTCATTATGCACGTACAAAATGTATTACTCACCAATAAATGCTAATTCTGCTCCCTAGGGATAGTTTAGATAAGTAGTTTATTTTCTTGTCGTATGTGATTTGAATGTTTGTGACCTTAAGACGAGAGGTAAGAACCTGCGCATCACATTGTGACTGCTCCCTGCATTTTATCACCCTGCATTATTTGTTAGGCACTTGCATTTCATAATTTAAGCCAAAATACAAAAACTCGGTGGACCGGGCCGCAACCGGTAAACCCTTTGTTTGTTACTTTGACCTACGGTAGCCGGACTGCAAACCGGACGGATTCCCTATACCAAACAGTCAATGAGCTAGTTGGGAGCGTTGATTGGGGAGAATCCCTTACTGTTGCTGCCTGCGATTTTCGAGGCCTCAACACAACCCTACTAGTTCCCTAGGTTGAATGGATACATCTATAATTTTAATACGGGGCTAATAAATGATGTTGAAACATTAGAATGGAATAAATATTTAATAATGGATCTAATTAAATAAATACAAGAGAAAATTGAAGTGGCAATGGAGCATGGAGACACATGGAGATTATGGGGCCCACACAAGCTAGAATTTTTGTGCCACATGGCATCCTCCTCTTGCAATTTAGAATCCATGGGAAGCCTAATGTTCTTGGATGAATCAGGAGGATAATACACTTGGCCATATGCATAATCGGTCGAATTTGGAAGGAAATGTAACTTACATGGGAGAGGAAGAGTCAAATGGGAGCTTCTTGGACACTTGGGCTAGATTCCCTAACATCTATGACATCTATGACACCAATGATGAAGATGTTGTGACATTTATGACATATTGTAGACCTGAAGGCTGACATCTGACCATTGTGACATGTCAGGCCTAAATATAACATCCAAGAAGGTGCTCACGTGAGTTGGGGGAGCTCAATGGGTCCCTACTCGAATTGGGGGAAGATGCAAGGCTAGGGAAGGGAGGACACATGGCAAATCTTGAGCACACACCCTAATTCGAATTGGATTAAGTTTGTGGATGGATTGATACCCTTAGAAGGCTAAGGATTTTTATAAAATACAAGGATCAACCAAGAGAAGGGATTTTGATCATTTGAGAAATTTGCATTTGTGAAGAGAGAGAGCTAGTGGATGACTAGTTTCTTGCCTCAGCCAATTTCGAGGGTGAAAGATTCCCATCCAACTTGGTGTTTGGAGAGGCCATTCAGGTATTTCATGGAGATTTAATGGATTTTGTATTTGTAGTTGTAATATATAGGGAATCTCATGGTTTCTTCTAGTACATCACATTCTCTTAACCATTTCCAGTCTTTATTGCATATTCTTGATCATGGAGGGATTGCACTTTATGTGAGATATTGTAATATTTGGGAGAGCTTATCATGGTCCATTTATGATTGTAATAATATTAACATGCTCTTTTATTCATCTTCAGAAAGTCTCAGGTCGAAATACCAAATGGTTGTATGTAAAAGTGATTATTAATGAGCAAACAATGATCATTTCCCCACTATATTGATGTATGCCATTGTAATGTTGACGATTTCGAATGAAAGAATGTTTATCTGATATATTTATGATTAATGGACTTCAATTGATGAGTATTAAAAGTTTCATACCCAACACGTAAGCATTTGAAATCATCTTACTCAGTTTATTTACATTTGGAGAAGATTTGGCGCCATTTCCCCAAGGGTCGAACTAGTGATTTTGTAGCTGTTTTGGAGAGGGTTATAACATCCTTTATAAAATAAATAATGATGCACACAAGACCTTAATAATGTACCTTAAACATCCTCTTTCTCTGTTCAGAAATTCAAGTGGGTTTGGGAGCATTTGGAACTCCATTTTCAGCATTTACCATGGGGGAATTAGAACCCCAATTTGCTAGTGAAAACTCCTACCTTGGCCAGAATATTAAACAAGTTTGTAGAAGTATTTGGAGGGTCATAAATCATCCTTGAACATCATATTCAAGTCTTAATATCAGTCATATACCTTCTCAGAATATTTGGAAGCATTTGGGTCAATTTGGAGATCTAGATATCAAAACTAGTCAAAGGTCGAAATAGGGAAAAAGTGAAAATTGGTCATTTTAATAAAATTTATTGAAAAGGGACATTACACTACCCTATTGATATCTTTTCCAAGCTTGTTCCTAGTGTTTTTGAGGGATTATGAGTTTCAACAGTGTAAAGGTAAGTGAGGGATCCTTACCTAAACAAGAACAATAGACGAAACATCTTGGGTAGGATCAAAATCCGGAGTCCACATATTCAAATAGATCCCCTAAGGGCCGATGAAGTATGGACCGTTTCGAATAATGAGATCACAATCCTTAGATGAATAAAAAACAATGACATAATATCCTCTACCTACAAAGTGATTTCAAATACCTTCAGTTACTAAGGGCCTCATATTTGTCTGAACCCATCCATCAATAGCCTTAGGATATGGCCATAGAACTGTAAATTGCCTAATATCCCATGATCGGCAAGATTTAGTGTCATTCGACAAGTCCATTCAACGGGCAGTTCAACCGATGGAATGTCTACTTTCTTCACAAATCTCTACGAATATGGACTCTCTTCCTCTTTCCACAAGTGGCAACCAATCATTTGAAGGCATCCATATCAGGTGGAAGAGGAGGAGGAGGGTCCCCTCCATCGTCCATAAGGGAAAACTCTGAGCACCAGAATGAATCTTATGAGAATAGATATATTCCAACAAATCTTTAGATCAGTGTGCCAGGGGATAAACCACTCTAGTGTTCAACACTCTAGATATGAAATCCAAACAAAGACAGACAGAGGTTTTGAAAATTGATGGATCCTTCCAACAGCAGCACCTGCTGAACAAGAGCTCCTTCAAATGGCAAGCCAGAGTTGAATCCGTGGTTCAAGATGATCCAGGATCAAAGGTAGAGGTTCACAAACCTTCAAGAAAACGCTTGAAATGCTCCAGCAGAGGGGACCGCAGCCTTGGAGGAAATGAGCAACTCGCACACCTAAAAAACAAATCGAGGATCAAGCTAGAGCCATAGCTCTTCACACATCTACGACAAGGATCCGGGACAAAGCCACGATTTAGGAGCCTCCCAACGCAAACCAGAACTAAAACACTTGAGAAAAAAAAAAAACTTCTTAGAGCGAAAAGTTCACCGTATGCATGGGTCCAAAAATCGAGAGCAACATTTTTGACAATATATGGCTTTACATCCTCTATTTAGTAAAGAATGTCTCTCTATCTTTACTTTTGCAAGTTTATATTATTAGTATTTGTCTCATTTCCCATATTACACTATTATATTATGGCAAAACCTTTATTATTTTAATTTTAAATTTTTTTTCTTCTTTTAATTAATATCAATCACTTCCGCCACTTTTCCCTCTTTTTCTAATTTTCTCCATTCCTTATTTTTCTAACCTTATCTTCCCCTCCCCTTTCTTTTTCTCAACCTTTATCTTATTAGTTAATATTCATTTTTTATATTTTTTTCATAGGTGTTTCGTTGTTTTATACCTTTTTATAGAAAACATTTGTTCCCTTACATTTATTTATACTTTAACTTACCATTTTATTTTTCTAGTTAATTATTTTAATTAATTTTTTAATTCTCAATTAAAAATGCCCCCTCTTTATTAATTGTATATCTTATTATTAACTCTTCATTCATATCCTTGAGGGGTAGCTCAGCGGGTTGGCGTCCAAATCCAAAGACTGTTTGATATTGGGGTTAGAGGTTCAATTCTCATGAATCCAACTCTCTGGGTCCTTCTAGGTTAGGTTCTCAAAATTGGAGCCGATAGGGCGGGGCCCATTCGGGTGACCCGCATTGAATTATTATTGTGGATGTAGCGACCCTCGAACTTTATTCTTTTTTTTTAGACAAAAACGATTTTAGTATATGTTATGCAAACAATGGCGAGGCCACTGAAATTATTATAGACTTTTGATTTATAGGAAAACCATAGAAGACTATGCCATTAATTTCCAGAGAAACCATTCCTCGTCACTTTGACCAAACAAGAAGTTATAAGGACCTCGTTTCTTAAGGAAGAATATCAATATAAGGGTGAATATTAACATAGAGCTCGTTATTGCGAAGCGCTATTGCCTTATTTGTTGCTAGATTTGCTTTGTCATTCAACTCACGAAGTATATGAAAGAACTCTAGATGCTGAAATGTTCTTGAGATAGAAAGACTTATTTCAATCAGTATGGTTAGCCTTAAGTTTTGACATTGATTTTTTTCAAACATAGCTTGGATTATTATTCTGGAGTCACCAAACACAATGGATTCTTCAATCCCCTTGGCTTCCAATTACTTAAGGCCTTGCCAAAGACCATAAGCTTCAACCATGTTATTTGTATCATTTCCTATATTCTAGTAATATTCAGTTTCAATGTTCCCTTCAGGACAACTGGTGATCCCTCCTCCTCCCGCCGCACCTGGATTCCCTTTCGAAGCCCCGTCAAAGAAGAGTTTAAATATTTTCCTCTCTTTCATCCAAATTTCAAACTGAGTTTGATCCATTCTTAATTCCCATACTTCCAATGGTTTCTTAACCATAGCAATGCCTAATTCAGAAATGTTGAAGGAGTCCATCCAATTAGCTTCATTTGGTGTAAGCTTGGTCTTGTTCTTCGGCATCGATGACACATTCATAATTTCTCCCATGAGTGCTTTTGTTTTCATGACAATCTGTTCTAGAATCTGGTGCTTGTCTTTGAATACTCTTTGGATTTGTTCAATCCAAATATTCCAAAACATTACTTTTGGGAGCGTCATCTAGCAAGTTTTAAAACCTGTTTTTTTTCTAGATTACCTTGATACATTCGGTCCCAACTCACATAACACTGCCGATTACTATTAGGTAGATCCATATTACCAAACCAACGATGGATTAGTTGATCCCATACCTTACGGGCGAAGGAGCAGGTTATAAGAAAACGAAGGTTGGTTTCTTTGCTTTCATTGCAGTAGTAGTTCTGAGGACCAAGCATATAACCATCTTTTCCCCAATTCCATTAGTTTGCCATCCCTAATATCAACATCTTTATCAGTCCCAAGCATTCTAATCATCTCGTTCCTCAGTTACAGTATTCCCAGAGTGTACTCTTCAAGTTAATAAGTACCCTTTCTTTCTGAAAACGATAGCGTTCTTTCTTTTCAATCGTTGGGAAGATACTATAAGGTCCAGGTGAGGATCAAAGGAGCATATACATTTTGCTTTTTAGACCAATAACCTTTCATTCAAGGTAATGATTATTCAGGTAAGAGGCAAGGAAGTTGGTAAGTAAGGTCTTCTCATCTTGAAGGGGAGGGAGAGACTTATACATAATTAATCAAAAGGTAAGATTGCACATTATAATATTGTATTGTAATATCAGAGTATGCTTCCCGAAACAAGAGACCAATTATTGATTTATGGACTGCCTGGTTCGCGGCAGACGCCATGTTTGGCTATCAAATCTATTTAGAGTAGCTTATTTTCTTATTTTATTGAGCAACGCCTCGTTTTGAGGTGAGACGAGGCATTCACCTAGATATCTAAAGGAATCCTAGGTTGTTACTCCCTCGATTCCTAAAATGCATGAGATTGCAAACATCTCCCTAGGATTTATATTCCAACTGTAAATCTTTCTCTTTCTTAGATTTAACTTGCTGCCAGAAGCTTGGCAATGGGTGTCCAATTCAGACTTGAATCTTTTCGCTATAAGCTGACTGGATCCTCCTGACAAAATAGTATCATCAATAAACTATGCGTGATTAATATGTTTAGTTCCTTGGGCCATTATGATGCCTATTGAGTCGTGATCCATCATGGCTTGCTTGATTTGTAAGCTCAACACCGAAGCTTGGTTTGCATACAGTAGTGGAGAGAGAGGGAAACCTTGTCTAAGGCCTCGAGAGGCTTGAAAGAAGGTTGCAACTCTTCCATTTACGTGGGAATCAATCCACGGGTCACTTATACAGGATTTGACCTAGCTGATGAAGCTTGGGTCGAATCCGAACCTTAGAATCATCTGGAAGAGAAAGGAATGACAGACTTTGTCAAATGCATTGGCTAATTCTATTTCCAACACCATTCCTTTTTCACAATTCTTTAGACTGGAGGATTGCCTCTTAGAACAATATGATGTTATCCCAGATTCTCCTACCTTTGGTGAAACCCGCTTGGTTCTCTCGAATGATACGGGGCGGGATGATTTTTAATTTGTTTGCCATTATTTTTGGTGATTATCTTGTACCTATTGTTACAAAGTGAAATGGGACGATATTTGTCAAATGACACAACATCTTTTTATTTGGGGATAAGGGCAAAAAATGCAGAATTAGTGCTTCCTCTGATTCTTTCACAACGCTGAGCTTTTAAAACCATTTTAAGAAGATCCTTGTGCACAATTTCCCAACACACTTTGATGAATTTTGCATTGAAAGCGTTCGGGCCTGGTGCCTCATCTTCCTCGATATACTCCACGACAGTTTTCAGTTCATCTGACATGATCCTTTGCATGAGAGTGTTGTTATCCTTTTGTCTTAATCATATTAGGCACAAGATCCATTAACGTTGTGTTTAGGGGAATGTTATTAGTTTCAACAAAGTAGATTGCTTCGAAATTCCTAGTAGCTTCCATTTTAATTTTATCAAAATCTTGGATGACTTGGTCGGTCGTTTGTACCTCTAGAACCGATTTTTAGTTCTTCCTTGCTTATGCTTGTTTATGGAAAACTGCAGTATTTCGATCCCCTGCTTTAAGCCAAAGACATCTAGACTTTTGTCTCCAAAACTCCTCCTCATGCCTACAAGCCGCATGTAACTCTTGATGAAGAATTACTTCTTTTTCTAGGTCTTTCTTTGAAATATGGGTTGCCTCCATGTTGAGCTGGTGTGCCTCAAGAATTAACATGTCATTGATTATTCTTTGAGACGGAGACGCAACAGATTTGGACCATGTATTGAGCGCCTTTTTAACTCTTCTTAGCTTTTCTTCCCATATGTAAAATGGTGAACCCGTTACTGGAGCAGACCAAGTTTCAAAAATAATTCCTTGGAAATCTTTGTGGGAGGTCCATAGTGGGCTAAAGAAAAATGGAATAGGCCCCAAGTTCTGACCTTTTCTTATCTCCATTAGGATAGGCTTGTGATCTAAACCACCAAAAGGTAGGATTTTAGAGGTAGTGTTCAACCCAAGAAGAAGATAGGAGTCTCGGATCAAGAATATATCAAGTTTGGCGGCTATATACCCAGGGCCCAGCCTCCTGTTGGTCTAGGTGAACTTTCCCTTAGCTGAGATGACATGAGATAGATCCTAGTCTAAAATAATCTCATCAACTTTCTCCCGTATTGGATCTCTAACCAAATATCCTCCTCTTTTTTTCAGCTTGATTCAGAGTGACATTTAGATTGACGGCTATAAGTATGTTATCAAGCGATCCATTGCTCCTTTCATCCCTCAAGAGGATCCAACAATCTTTTTTTCAACATACATGGAAGGTACATAAATATTAAAAAGACTAACCTGGGTGTTTGATTCTTTATGCAACACTTTGGTAAGAATCCAGTGAAGATAGTGCTTGGATTCGATTAGCTCAATTTTCTAATCGTCCCATAGCGTACCAATTCCTCCAGAGGCTCCCCTAGAGATGACAATGATTCCTCCTCCTTTATTCTAGAATTCTCCACTTACTTGGAGAACTGCATCTTTCTTCATCTTTGTCTCTTGGATCAATAAAATGTCTGGTTGGGATAGTATGATCAAATCCTTCATAGCTTTGCTTCCCAGACCTCTATAGCTCCAGGAGAGAACCTTCATTACTTACTCTTGGAAAAAGAGGGAATTCCTTTCTGGGATTTCAAAGAAGTTTTTACAAAGTTAGCTGGGAACCTTGAAGTTTATCCTTGTACATGGCTTGTTCCCTTACTTCTTTACTCAATTTCCTTCCTCTTGCTTTCTTCTTACTGTTAATGTAATTGTAACTTCGGAATGTATTCACTTGTATTTCTTATCTATTGTAACCCGATGTTTATTCCGGGATGTTCTTATGTCATCTCATGCCTCGATGTTCCGATCGAGAGAATCAATAATGTAAACAAGTCATGTCAAGTCATTATGGGTAACCCTCCTATTGTCTAAGGTTTAAAGTCCCCGCAGTTCCGGGGCACTAGGGTTATTAGACTCTCCTAGAGAGGTCGGCCCTAGTAGGGTTTTAGTCATGTCGGAATTAGTATAAATAGAGAGTTGGACTCTCTATTTAGCACACAACTCATACACACTCAAGTGTAGCGCATAGTTGAGGAAGAAAAAGACACTGGGGCTAGAGGAAAGAGCTTGCTACTGTTGGGAGATTGTCTTATTGTTTTTGGGTTTCACTTTGGTGCTGGTTCTATCTCTGAGGAAGTTGCGGGGTTTTCTCCATTTATGGTTTCCCTGAGGAAAAATACCGTTGTTCATTGTCTCTTGTGTTTGGTTGTTGTGCTTGTTGTTCTCTCAGTTAACGAATCCTAATGATATGCTAGCTTAATGTTGTAAAAACTAACATGGTATCAGAGCTAACCTGAGAAGAAGACACTGTGCAGCTGCGGGAACTAGGGATTCCTATTTTGTGGATCTCTCTCCACAGTTTTTCAGCAAAAGTAAGGTGGAATAACTCTCCTCCCTAGGGCGCATCTTTCCGTCGAAGTAGAATCCAATTCTGAGGTTTTTCAGTTTTGGACCCGACACTACTGCCGAAAATTAAGGCTTTTCACATAAGAGAAATTTTTCAGTGAGCCCAGGCCTGGATTGATCTCCTCCCCAAAATCAAAGTTAGGGATCAATTTCAAAGCATTTGGTTGGACAAAACTCCGGAAAAGCAAAACGCTAATCTGCTCTTGAAACAGTATTGCAGGATTTCAACTTCAAATCCAGATCCGACATCTTGACTTGGTAAGATCTAAATCTTTTGTATTTCCATTTGAGGTTCTCAGTTAAGATGTCTCATCATACCAAGCTTGATGAAAAGCTTGAGGGAGCTGATAACTTCCGAGCCTGGAAGTATAGGATCTCCCTGGTCCTGGAAGAAAATGAGTTAGACTCCTATATCCAGGAGGAGGTTCCAGTTCCGGAGGGAGATGAGGCCAAGGCCTTACATAAGAAGAAGTTGGTTATGGAAAAGAGGATCATTGCTGATTCTATCAAGGATCACCTCATTCCATAGGTGTCCTCCCTCAAGACACCCAAAGCCATGTTTGATGCCCTAACCAAATTGTTTGAAGGGAAGAACATCAATCGGAAGATGAATCTTAAGGAACCAATTGAAGAATGTCAAGATTCAGAATGAGGAGACCATCCAGTCATACTTCACAAGGGTCTCCCAGATCAAAGAACAACTAGAAGCTGTAGATGAAGAAGTAGAGAATGCAGAAATTGTGATGACAACATTGAATGACCTCCCTAGGTCATGGGATTCTTTCATCCAAGGAATCTGTGCTAGAAAGAAGTTGGTCGAGTTCAACAGACTATGAGAAGAATGTTCTCAAGAAGAAGCTCGGATAGCTGCTCGAGAAGAGAAGATGGGAAGTGAAGATCAAGCTCTCACAGTACACTCCAAGAAAGGAAGAAGGGAAAATCATCATCACCAAGGTAAGCATTCTCATCAGAAAAATAACTTTATGAGAAGGGATCCATCCAAACTCAGATGTTATACATGCAATGAAATAGGACACTTTGCTAAAAATTGTCCCAAGAATAAGAATGGATCCAAGAAGAAGAAGAAATCCAAAAGAAGACATCATGCTCACACTACTGAGGATGATGATCCTCCTAGGAAGAGAGTAAAACAAAAAAGTGAAGACTCTTCAAGTGAAGATGAATATGTTCTGATCTCCGCTCTCACAGGAACTGTCACTCATGGAAGCAAAGATTGGCTCATTGATAGTGGGGCTTCCAAACACATGACAGGTTTCAAAGAATCATTTGAGAAACTATCCGAACATAATTCACCTCATAAGGTGAAACTTGGGGATGACTACCAATATCCTATAAAAGGTAGTGGTGAATCCTCCTACAAGCTAGACTTTGGAAAGTCAATGAAAATGAAGGATGTTATATTTGTACCAGGATTAAAGAAGAATCTTCTATCCATATCGGCACTGGATGCAAAATGCATAAGGGTTGCATTCATAGATGGTCAAGTCATCATGTGGCCAAGAGGAACGACTATTAACGATGCAATAGTGATTGGAGAACAAGGAGGTTTATACAAGCTGAAGGGCCATCTAGAACAAGCTATGGTCCAAGACACAGTAGAGCCAAATGAACTATGGCATAGAAGGCTTGCACATGTGCATTACATAGCACTACCACTTGCAAGTAAAGTTGTTGAAGGTTTTCTAGAAATTCAAGCAAAACATGAAGGGGTCTACAAAGGATGTGCAAAGGGGAAGAATACAAAGAAGACATTTCCAAGTAGCGAAAAAGCAAGGCAAAAGGAATCTTGGAAATCATCCACTCCGATGTATGCGGACCAATGTCATCAAGCTCACTAAGCGGGTATGTATATTATGTTTCTTTCATTGATGAATTTTCTAGGAAGACATGGATTTACTTCATGAAGAACAAAGATGAAGTTTTCAGCAAATTCAAGGAATTCAAAGCCTTGATCGAAAACCACACAGAAAAGAAGATCAAGACCTTTCGATCAGATAACGACGGAGAATTCACATCAAATGAATTCAAAGACTTATGCAAAGAATCAAGGATTAAGAGGGAGTTATCCACTCCTTACAATCCACAACAGAATGGGGTTGCAGAAAGGAAGAATAGAACCATCATGGAAGCTACAAGAGCAATGCTTCATGATCAGGATCTTCCTATGCACCTGTGGGCAGAAGCAGCCATAATAGCTGTGTATGTACAAAATCGTACTCCACACAGAGTACTTCAGAACAAGACTCCTGAAGAAGTCTTCTCTGGTAAGAAACCAGAAGTCAGCCATCTCAGAATATTCGACTGTCCAGTATACATACACATTCCAAAAGAGAAGAGAACAAAACTAGATCCTTCAGGAAAGAAGGGAATATTTGTGGGATACTCTAAAAGCTCGAAGGCTTACAGAATATACATCCCAGGATACAAGAAGATCGACATCAGCAGGGATGTAACATTTGATGAAGTCACAGCTTACAACAAATCCAGAAAGAGACCTGTTGAAGAACCTGAAGAATCTGAAGCTCCCAGAATTCATGATACAACCATGAATGAAGAAATTCAAGAAGAAGATCGAATATTTGAAGAACCACAAAGACCTGTAGATACACCTCAGGAAAAGAATCCTCATAAGAGGAAACCTGCTTGGGTACGTGAAATTATCCAAGGTGCGAAAAGATATGGGGCTCCAGAAGAGAATCATAGAGAAAGAAAGAGAACCAGATCTTGCTCCGGATATGTAGCCTTACTGTGTGACTTTATCAAAGAAGAACCTTCCAGTTATGAAGAAGTGGCAAAACGAAAAGAATGGAAGGATGTGATGATTGAAGAATATCAATCAATCATGAAGAACGATGTTTGGGATGTTGTCCCAAGACCAGAAGGGAAGTTAGTTGTAACTTCCAAATGGATCTACAAGATCAAGCATGCTGCGGACGGTAGCATAGAGAAATATAAGGCAAGATTTGTGGGTCGTGGCTTCTCACAGAAGGAAGGAATAGATTATGAAGAAACCTTTGCTCCTGTAGCCAGATACACTTCCATCAGATCAGTGCTTGCTTTGGCTGCAGTAATGAAATGGAAGATACACCAAATGGATGTCAAGACTGCTTTCTTGAATGGTGTAGTAGAATAAGAAGTGTATGTAGAACAACCACTTGGGTTTGAGACACATGACAGGGAGTCTCATGTGTGCAGACTGAAGAAAGCCCTGCACGGTTTGAAACAGGCACCCAAGACATGGTACAACAGAATTGACAGCTTTCTATCTAGCTTGGGCTTTACCAAGAGTAAAGCAGATTCCAACCTTTACTACAAGGTTGAAGATGGCAACCCCGTGATGCTTCTACTGTATGTAGATGATCTATTTGTGATAGGTATGGATGGGTTGATTGCTGATACGAAGAGAAAGCTTGCTGCTGAGTTCGAAATGAAGGACTTGGGTATGATGCACTATTTTCTAGGTATGGAGGTGTGGTAGAGTGCGGATGGAATCTTCCTTGGACAAGGGAAGTATGCAGTAGAGATCCTGAAGAGGTTTGGGATGATGGACTGCAAGGCTATGGCCACACCTATGGCATCGAACCTGAAGCTATTGATCGATGCTTCATTCGAGTCGGTTGATGCTACGATATATCGTCAGATGATTGGGTCCTTGATGTACCTGACGAACACGAGACCAGACATTTGCTTTGCTGTGAACACCTTGAGCCAGTTCTTGACAGATCCAAGAAATGTTCACTTGATTGTTCACGAGGCGAATCAGAAGATTAACCTGGAGGGTTGTGTCGATTCAGATTGGGCAGGCAGTGCCATCGATAGGAAGAGCACTTCAGGGTGTTGCTTCAGTATGGGATCAGGCGTGATCTCTTGGTTTAGCAGGAAGCAATCCTGTGTGGCACTGAGTACAGCTGAAGCAGAGTATGTCGCAGCTTGTTCAGCTAGTTGTGAGGCAGTATGGCTGCGGAAGCTACTGTCTGATTTATTTGATCTCCAGATGGATGCTACTTGTATACATTGTGACAACCAAAGTTGCGTGAAGTTGTCAGAGAATCCAGTGTTCCATGACAAGTCGAAGCATATCGATATCAAGTATCACTATATCAGGGATATGGTGCAGAGGGGAGCAGTGAAGCTCCAGTATGTTGCGACAAAGGAACATATAGCTGATGTGTTGACAAAGCCATTGGCAAGGATGAAGTTTGAGTACTTCAGGGAGAAGCTTGGTGTTCTCCAGATCGAGGTTTCCTCCAAGGGAAAGTGATGAGTCCCATAGCCATTCTGACGAGCAGGAGATGTAAGGGCTGATCCATTCTGTCATGGTGAGAGGATTGGTTCCTTCCATGTGAGATATGAGTGCTGAATGCCATTCTGGGAATGGAGGTACCTGGTCAGTTACCAGGAACACTCAGTCTAGGATTGAGAGAGCCATTCTGACGAGCAGGTCAGATATAAGGGCTGAGCCAGTCTGTCATGGTTAAAGGATTAGGTTCCTCCCATGTCAGATGTGAGTGCTGGCCATTCTGTCGAGTAGGACAGATGTAAGGGCAACTGCCATTCTCTTGGAGAATGGAAGCGCCTGGTCAGTTACCAAGTAGCTCAGTCTGGGACTGGGGGCCATTCTGACGAGGGTGTAGGATTTGGTTCCTACCAGGTCAGATGTGAGTGCACACCTTTTCGAACATGCAGATGGATTGGTTCCTTGTATGTGTCGAATGTAAGTGCAGAGCTTTTCTTCAATCATGTGTTGATCAGATATAAGTGCTGAGCCTTTCTTCGATCATGTGTTGATGAGATAGTGCTGTGCCTTTCTTCGATCATTGGTTGATCAGATATAAGTGTAGGAGCCTTTTGGCATGGAGGATTGGTTCCTCACATGGCCAAGTGTAAGTGTGGGCCTTTCTTCGATCATTGGTTGATCAGATGTAAGTGCTGGGCCTTTTTGACAGGGTTGTGGGCTTTGTTACCACATGGTCAGATGTGAGTGCTGGGCGTGCCTTTCTGATATGATTATAGGTTAGTTCCTACATGATCAGATGTAAGTGTTGGGCGAAGACCTACATGGTGGCTAGGCCTACATCCAGCATGAAAAAGGGCTGGCTCTGTATCACTTCCTGTGACGAGAATAATCATGAGATGACACCTGTGAAGATTCAGTATTGATGATCCAACAGAGATGATCCAGACTGAGTGATGATCCAGATCCAGAGATGATCCAGATCGAGTGATGATCCAGATCCAGGAATGATGCTACAAAGATGATCCAGATCAAGTGATGATCCAGATCCAAAGACGAAGATGACTTGAAGACAAAGAAGACTTGAAGACGATGATGACTTCAAGATGCAGATGACAAGAAGACCCAGAGAAGAAGACCAGTGATGAAAATTGTGTCGAGAGAATACTTTCCTAGTTAAGAGGGAGTGTTAATGTAATTGTAACTTCGGAATGTATTCACTTGTATTTCTTATCTATTGTAACCCGATGTTTATTCCGGGATGTTCTTATGTCATGTCATGCCTCGATGTTCCGATCGGGAGAATCAATAATGTAAACAAGTCATGTCAAGTCATTATGGGTAACCCTCCTATTGTCTAAGGGTTAAAGTCCCCGCAGTTCTGGGGCACTAGGGTTATTAGACTCTCCTAGAGAGGTCGGCCCTAGTAGGGTTTTAGTCATGTCGGGATTAGTATAAATAGAGAGCTGGACTCTCTATTTAGCACACAACTCATACACACTCAAGTGTAGTGCATAGTTGAGGAAGAGAAAGACACTGGGGCTAGAGGAAAGAGCTTGCTGCTGTTGGGAGATTGTCTTACTGTTTTTGGGTTTCACTTTGGTGCTGATTCTATTGCTGAGGAAGTTGCGGGGTTTTCTCCATTTATGGTTTCCTCGAGGAAAAACACTGTGTTCATTGTCTCTTGTGTTTGATTGCTGTGCTTGTTGTTCTCTCAGTTAAAGATCCTAATGATATGCTAGCTTAATGTTGTAAAAACTAACACTTACCAGGTGTAACCATCTCGATTTCCCCTTCCTCTTCTTCGTATTCATCGGTAGTGGATTCCTCTTCTGAGTTTTCTTGGATTCCTCCTTCCTTTACCCCCTATGCTCCTGAATCTGAGATCTCATGTAGACAAGAAGGGACGACTTCTTTGTCTGGTTCTTTAATCTCTCCAGTGTTGGAGTCCTCTACAATAACCAGGGGTCCACATCTAATATATTCTGGAACCTCTAAACAAGTTTTCCTCGACACATTTTTATTCACCTCTTTTTTTGCGGATTCCCGTTCTTTGACTTGCTTTTCTTTAATACTTGCCACCCTTCCTCCTTTTCTTGCTGATCCTCCTGCTTTTGGGGGAAATTACAGAATAAATGTCTGTACATGTGACAACCTCTGAACTTGAAAGGTAATTGTTCATAATCCAACTTTTGGAAATGATACCAGGTTCCCACAGTAAGCTTGAAGGATTCTGGTAATATAGGTTCTAGATCCACCTCCACACAAATATGGGAACATGCATACTAATCTTTTGGGCTTGCCATATCAATGAATCTTCCTCGAACATTTCCGATAACTTTAAGCGATTTCAGGTTCCAACAGTGCATTGGCATATTTGGTAGCCTAACCCAAACATGGACGACTTTGGGGGTATCTGCCCCGGGATCAAAATCTTGCGTCCATCTGTTCAGATATAGATCTTGCGGCCCCATGAAATAGGGACCGTTTCGAAGGATAAGGTCCCTAACTACCTTGGATTAGAAGTCAAACAAGAAGTAACCATGACCTACAGAGTAAGATGCCACATTTTGGGCGATCAGAGGTCTCCAGCTTCTTTGAACCCATCTCTTAGTGGATTTCAGAGACGACCAAAGACCAGTGAACTCCCTGATTAGTGCACGACCTGCCAAAGAAAGAGATACATGAATGGTATCCTCTGGCGGCAAGGAAACCACAGGAACATCCAGAATTCGCTTGACAAACTTCGGGGGGGGGTCCCTCCTCAACCGCCATAGGAGGGCTAGCTAATGACACTGGGATAGCATGAACGTGGCTTGCCTTAGCGCAAAGGCCAACCAACCGACAGGCTCAACACTAGAGCGCCTGACCTACCTATGGTGGTATCGAGGATCCGCTGTGCAAGGCCTGCTTACCTCAGTCGTTCGTTAGATATACTCTCCTGGTTCATACGTATGAATCGTTTCGATAGCAAAAACGAGCCTCGACCTCTATTCTAGAGGATGTGAACCATGTGAAAAAATTAACCCTTCATTCACGTTTTTAATCTTAATTAAAAAATTTAATTTATATACATTCATATTATTTAATTCATATTTTTTTGTTTACTTCACCTTGTTTTTGAGATTTTCCTTAACTACTACTCCTTCACCTTCTATGTATTTATCCTAAAGTTTTACATCTTACAACAACTTTGGTTCGATTCTCTAAAGATGGGTAGGGTGTCCACTTGAAACATCGTAGTAAAAACTTCAACATAGTGAATATCCATAATCCTTCATACAAAACCAAAGGTTTATGAGGCCACTTTTCTTTCCAAGATTTCTATTTCTCTCCAAGACTTCTATTTCTCTAGAAGGCACTATTGGTTATGATTATGGCAATTCATTTGATTGTGATCTTGGGATTTTTTAGTTGTGATTTCAATGGGATTATCTAGGGGGATTATTACTAGTTAGAATGTATATTTATCATTGTCCAACTCTTTTTCTATGTGTTTTTGGTTATGCATTGACTTATGGAGCAAAGACTTAGGTTTCCCTATTTGTATTTTGAATGTGTATGGTCCTTACAAGGATAACCAAAGTTTTTGCAATGTTTTTATTAATTTGCAAGTGGTTCGTGATGGAAATATAATGCTTGGTGGGGACCTCATCTTTACCCTTATTAATAGGGAAGTTTGAGGCAGTTTTGCTAGGGTAAACCATCTAACTTATTTTTTCATCCATCATTTCAAAGAGCTCACACCAGTGGATGTGGAACCCATTGTCCTCACTCCAACATGGATAAACAATCATAAAGGCAATGATAGTGTGTCCAAAAGACTAAACCGTTTCCTTCTTTCTTATTCATCAATGTAGGAAGTTGACAGGTGTTGAACATGGGTGGATCTAAAAGGTATTTCATATCACTACCCTATCTTTTTACAAGTGTACCATCTTGAAGATAAGTGATGTGGTCCTTTCCAATTCAATCCCACATGGCTTAAGGATTGTATCGTTCAAGAGTTAGTCACTAATAATTGGAAGGTGTATGATGGTGATATTAACCAATCGGCTAGTGAATAGTGTGATTTCATTGAAGTTAATTAAAGAGAAGGACAAGCCTTAGGCAACTGCTTATTGGAAATCTTAGTCTTCAGAACTAATGGCGATTGATAGTAACATTAGAGAATTGTATCAATCAAACTCCACTGGTACTTTCAGCAAGGAGGAGCTTTTGAAACTGAAGGATATGGGATCAGAAAAAGAGAAAACTTCTACTTGACTGGGAAGCTAAGCAAGGCTAAAGAGTACGGATACTTAGCTTGAACTTGGAAATGAGAATACCGAGTTTTTCCATCGGTTTTCTCATCATTAGAGGAATGTGAACACCATATGGGAGCTCCAAGACGAGGAGGGTTGCTTGGTTAAAGGGTTTAGAGATTTGGCATCATAGAGTGTTAACTACTTTCAATAGTTATTTCTGGAATCCTCACTAGCCAATATAGTTGAAATTAGAAAATTGTTAGGTCACTTCCCACAACTGGTTTCTATTGATGACAACCAAGCCTTGTTGGAAGAAATTGCTAAAAACGAGATTCATATAGTATTGTCCTTGCTTTAGAAGGACAAAAGTTTTGGTCCCAATGGTTGGAATATCGAGTTCTTCTTGATTTTTTTTTAAATTACTTGGGGATGATATACACAGAGTGGTTGAGGAGCAAAGGAAAAATGGGAAATTCTTGGGATCCTTTAATTCCATTTTTATCGCACTCGTTCCAAAGTCGAACAAATCTATCTCAAGGGATTTACATCCCGTTTCCTTATGTAATTGTGTATATAAAATACTCTAAAAAATTATTGTTGTCCATCTTAAGAGGATTTTGACTCGTTTTATCATTGTTGAATAGTTCGGTTTTCTAGAGAGGCGTTATGATCCACCTGCAAAAATAGACTGGATGTAACACTTCGCTTTTGACCCCATGGTATTAAAATTGTACATAATGTATATCGTGTATTTGAATCATGGCAAGGAGCTCAAGGCCAAGGCCCTACCATTGATTTGGTGTTTTGTGTATAGGTGATCAAGGTTGATGCCTATGGTTTATGGTGCTAAGTCAAGCACAACATATTTTGGATATCATGTAAATACACAATTTAATAAAATACCATAGCTAGCCATGCACTGCAATGTGAAAGAGATGGGGGCATGCTTTCACAAGGAATAGGGAGGGGAGTTACTCAAACCCTTGAGCCAATAGGGTTGAGCCAATAGGGTTGAGCCAAGTGTTAATGAGAGAACCCATGAGCTCTCACTACCTATATTGAATCTTGTCCCCAATCATTAATTTCTTCCAGAAATTGGTTGAGGCGGTTAACACCTTGGGCAGAGCAGGGTATGGGTGTTAGATTTCTTAACCAAGCAAAACCTACAGCCTGCATTCTGGGGCAGCGTATTCTTGCTTATGCAGTAAGCATTCACGTGAATGCATGGGGATGTGTACCCAATCTTGCCTTCCTGGATTCGCGTGGATGTCTGGGATCATTCTGCTAGTTTTCCTTCTGTTTTTGCATTCTCCCCATTTTTCGTTCTATTCCTGTCTCCCATGTTCCCCGTCCGTGAATTCTACCATTCGATTCGATCGATTATGCATTGTTCACTTGCCTAATTCGCAGAAGGGTTCAGTTGTACATTGTGGTTGTTTTGTTCAGTGGGTGGTTCACCGTCCTGAGTAACATGATCACTTTTGAGCTAGAAGAGCGTTGGTACGTGTTTTCTGCAAGTATTTTCCTTTGTCGAGACCTTGGTTGGTGTGTCACAGTGTGATCTTGAACTACAGGGTGGTGTCGAGTGGTATGAGAGCATGTTTCTCTGTGTACACAGTGGAGCCTGTGTTTCTTTCTTTCCTTGTGGGTTGCTGTGATGTGCACCCTGGTTTGGGTATGAACTGTGTGCAAGACTTAGGAGTGGAAGAGACATTGAATGTTCTCGATAAACCTAGTGTGGAACCTCACAATAAGATAAGAGTGGCTGGTAAATATTCCCTGTATACCCTGAAGAGCATTGGATGGGAAGGTGTATCCTGAGGGACTGTGCAGCAGAGAAGGGGACACTTGTGTTTGGTGTGTAGGTATTGTGGATTCCAGGCCAGATAGATCTTGTGAAGGTGTCCTTAGCTCTATGTATGAGCTCACTAGCTTAACAATTCTTCCTGTCCATTTCCTTAGCAACATGATAAACCCAATTGTACATTGTCTTGGATGTGTCTTACTGTACATTTGGCCTTATGTGTAATCCTTGGCTGGACAACCTGATAAACCAAACTGTATGCTGGCTTGGCTGAGTAAGCCTGATAAACCCAACAGTAGGATGGCTTGACTATGAGCAGTCTGATAAACCCATCAGATAGTTGGCTTGACTGGTCCTTATTGTGAATGTTGGTTTGGCTGAGTAGCCTGATAAAGCCAACTATTTGTTGGCTTGGCTAAGTATCCTGATAAACCCAAAAGTGTATTGGCTTAATTGCCTTTATCCTGATAAACCCAACTTGGTGTTGGCTTGGCTGGATAGTTTGATAAACTCAACTGAAGGTTGGCTTGACTGTGTGTGATTTGATCTGGATGTGTGTGAGTCTGTTGTTCCCTAGTTCCTTGTGGAAGTCGTGCCCAGCTCGGGGGTGGCAGTTGTGTTGAGAGATTAATGAACACAATTGGCCTATGGTTGGGTGGAACGTTGCAGCGACATGGCCAATCATGGGATAGCTTCATCTTCAAGATAAGTATCTCTGTTATTCTTGTTTATGCAATTTATTTGCTTAATGAATGAAATGAATATGATGAATGCTTGTTAACGTTTCAATAGAGTTTGCTGTTGATGGAACTTCCTGCATTTGCATCTATATTTGCCTATTTTGGGTGTCGATAAGGAGTTTTTGTTTGTTTTTGTGTTTGATTGACTTCCTTTTGAACTGTGACAAGGACCGAATTTGTATTTGTTTCTTCTTTCTCAACTTGGATTTGCTTTCCAGAGAGTGTGGATGCTTCCTTCTGGATTTGAACTAATTTGTTCTCTAATAGATTATTATTATTATTATGAATCTTCTCGAACCTTTCGTCTTGCGACTGTTCGAGAAGATTCATAATAATAATAATAATCTATTAGAGAACAAATTAGTTCAAATCCAGAAGGAAGCATCCAGACTCTCTGGAAAGCAAATCCAAGTTGAGAAAGAAGAAACAAATACAAATTCGGTCCTTGTCACAGTTCAAAAGGAAGTCAATCAAACACAAAAACAAACAAAAACTCCTTATCGACACCCAAAATACAAAAAGCATTCTGACCAATGACATGGTCAAAATGAACATAAACATAGGAGTTATAATTTCAAAAGCGAAAGAATACAAAATTTGCAACCTAAGCCAAAAACAAGAAGATTTATCTAACAAGGCGATCAACAATCATCTTCCATGAAGATAGATCTTGGATGGACCACACCAAAGACGATGCAACATTTTTTCCTTGGAATTCGTAACTCGTATCGCTTATTTTCATCAAATGTCGCAAGTACTAACATAAAGGACCGAGAGATGACATTACAAGCAAGAAATCAGACGTAAGCCTTGCCTTCAATAATCTTTGAGGAGAAAACTCCCTTTAAGGGGAAGGCAATGTTATATAAAAAATATATCACACAATGAGATATATAAACATATATAAAAATTAAATATCAATATTAATTATGAATATTATTATATAGTAATATTAATAATTAATAAATAAGAAATGATTAATATGGCTTATATAAATCCCTACCAAAGTAATTGTAAAATCATCATTCATATTCATTTTTTACTCTTATATAAGTATACATCATGGGACTATTTTCTATTGGACTATTCAACTGAGATAGCTTTTGAGAATATCCGTATACATATATTACATGGAACCTCCTCACTGACGTATTTGTCTAGGTAATTTTCTTCAAGGATAAGAGGGATCATGTTTCCATGCTCGAAAGTTATCAACTCCGTCAAGCTTATCCTCAACTTTGGTGTGATTCATCATCTTGATACGATAACCTCAAATGGAAATAACATGGAAATAGATCTTACCAATTTGAAATGCCCAAGCTGATTCTAATCCTAACCGACCTAGGGTTCCATAGAGAAACCTAATTTTCCAAACTTGGAATTTTGATTTTTTTTTTGGATAGAGAGATGCGCCTCCTTGAGACGAGTTGTCCAATGAGGTCCTTTATCAAATTCTATGGAGAGGACCTCCAAAAACTTGATGCCCTAGTTTCCTCTAGCATCAATGATTAGGTCAAATCTGAAGCTTCTCCAACTTGAAATCTTTCTCCACCAAAAGATGCGCCTCCTTGAGGCGAGTTAGCCTAGCCCTCTTTTCTAGAAAACTCATGGAGAAAATTGCTAGAACTTGGAAGCCCTAGTTTCTGCAGCTACACAATGCCTTCTTTCAGAGTGGCTTTGATATCATGTTAGAGTTTGCACTTTAATTCAATTAAGTTAGATTTTTAAACTGAAAGATAGACAAGCACAAGAACACACAAGAACACAAATTTTCCTCAAGGAAACCATAAAGGAGAAAACCCCAGAAACTTCTTCAGAATAGTTCTGTCACTAAGTACAATGTCAAACCAAAATAGAATACCCAAAAATAAGATGTCTTCAACAACTTCTTCTTCTCCTACACAGGTGCACTTGTCTTTCTCTCTCGAGTGAACTTGCTTGAGTGAGTGTGTCCAATGAGGGAGGGCGCTTCCCTATTTATACTTTAAAAATGACTTGACCTAAAACCTAATTGGGTCGACTTCTCTCTTGGGAGACTCAAAATATATTTTACATTGTTTCTTTTGGGGACTATTGCCCCAACTTACAATGGAGGATTTACCTCAGTGACCAAACACAATGGTGACATCCCCAAACGGAGGAAAAACATCTCCGATGGAAGTACAATAAAATACAATAATAATATACAATACAATATCTTCTAAAGTTACATTTTCAACAAGTAGAACTATCAAAATGCAAGCAAAGATCAATGTGTGGTATGGTTTAACATGGCTAGAGAATATTTTAGTATATATAACATTACAACAGATGAAGAAAATGTAAAATACACTCATGCATATAAAAGGTAACACATACAACTAGTATATGTGGTAGAAAGGAGAAAATCACTCATAAACTTGGCACTTTTTTAAAATTGATTTTTTACGAGATTCAAGGGAATTACAGAAAATGAATTCTTTTTGAAATTTACCATACTACAACAAAAGAAAAGTGTCGAGAAATTCATGTATGAATGGGAATCTCTTGACACACAAGTGTTTTGGTTATCTAGCAAGCAATTACTCGAAACTTACCTGAGAGGCCTTAAACCACATATCCAAAATGAATTAAAAATGCATAACATTTCAACTGTGGAAGTAGCAAGGCGTAAGGCAAAGACAACAAAAGACAAACTAGAAGGGATACTCAAATCATGATTTGACAACAATTATTTACAACAAAAAGAGACACAATGCAAATATTGTAGAGATAAGTGGTCACGAAAACATAAGTATAACAATTCCAAATCCTATGGATATCAAGCCGAAAAAGAATCATACACATCCATTACCCTTTCGATAACGATGAAAAAAGAAGAAAAACACTTGTAGGTGTGCTAAAAAATGGATCTCAAGTCATAAATATATATCCAACCATACATCTTACTACATAATTATAGATGAGAAGGAACTATAGGTTTACATCGAAGAGGATATATTTGATTATGATATGAATATAAACTCACCCAAGGTGTCAATAGCAACAATCACATCCATCCCACAAATTTGTAAAGAAAAAGATTCACCAACACATAATAAAGTTGCAACCCAAAATGAAGAAACCTAATTACTCATAGTGCGACATATTCCAACCCAATTGAGAAATAGTGATAACGTTAAGGATGAAAACTCTTATTCCATTTGACAAAATAAAAAAAAGATACAACCAAAGAGGTTACAACTTAAAGGAACCATCAAGGATGAAGACATCACAATTTTAGTAGATTTTGAAAGCACACACAATTTGGTGGATATCAAAATGGCAAAAGAACTTACTATTTTTGTATACCCTATGAAGAATCTCACAATATCAACTATCGACGATCAACATGTGAAGGAGTAGGAAAATGCCATAAGGTCTCCTTTCAATACAAGGCTTGAATCTACAAATCAAATGTTATGCCCTACCGCTCAAAGGAGTAGATATGGTGTTAGGAGCAAAATGGTTGATGCAGTTTGAGACCTACGCCATCAAACTACAAGAACAATATATGAAATTCAAATGACAAGGACATAAGTACAAGTTATATGGGTTGGGAAAGCTACAAACATTACAACACAAGAAAAAAGAATTCCAAAAGAAAAGAGGTCCATGTACATCTCAAGATAAAGGAAACAATTGTTGTATTCAAATCATCACTTCAAAATGAATGCAAAATCAAGATGATATCATCCAACATAGCTTTGAGGACAAAGCTCCTTTATAGAAAGCGACAGTTTTGTAAACATAATAATAAAAATAAAATAATAATAATGATGATGATGACGACGACGATAATTATAATAGTTAAACTAAATGAAAGGTCAAAAGACATACCTCTTACCTTGTGATGAACCAATGCATAACCAATATATATATATGCACAACGTCACAAGGCTTTGTACTCGATCATCTATCATCTATTCATTCATCAAGTATATATACAAGAGAACATGAGTTCTTTCTTACAAACTTATGTTCGACAAATTATCTACTTCTCCATTATATCACAAGCTTGTGTTCTTCTCATGTAAAGCTAATAAAGCTTTTCTATTCTCTGTAGATAAATCAATTCATCTAGGTAAAAATGGATATATCCTCACCTCCTTAGAGAAGTAAATCAATTTTTGCAACACGATCATGTTTGATAAATCTATTACATTCAAAATGCATTTGTAACTCATTAACGACTAAGCAAATAACAAGATTGACAAATCTATTAGCATTCAAAATGTATTTGTCGCTCTTTAAAGGCTAAGCAAACAACACTAATATTAAAGATAAAGAGATATACTTCATCTTTTTGAGGGTAGGAGAAAATATAGAACTTGATCATTGAATTGATTAGAAGTGAAATAAAAAACTCATGTCATTGACTTTTTTTGGTCCTTTGGTTAATCTGAATTCTAAATGAATCATCTCCAATCCAAGAATATTTTAGAAATTTGGGTAGAGGACTAAAGAATAGTTGATAGAACCGGATGAGGATATCCAAGGGCAAAAGGAGGGACACAAATCCAATATACATACTTCCAACCATTTTGTAATTTTAGATGTGCCCATATAAATGGATTTGTTCACTTATTGTTTTCATTTATCATTTCCATAATTCTCTAATGGTTTTTATACATCTTTGTTCTGTTTTGAATGTTTTGGTTTATGGTGAATATTGTGTGTGTGCACACATTTTGCTATTCTTTGCACTATTATGCTGTTCTAGAGTAGCAACCCAAAAAAAGCAAGATTCAAAGTAGGGACTAGAGTTTCAGTAGGGCTATAAACGATAGTTGTATTAATCACTAGACAAGCATTTCTTTGAAACACCATCTACAAAAGAAGTCTCAGAAAATCTCTTTATGGATGGAAAACAAATGATTTGTTGTATATCTACAGGATAACAACATAATCTAGTTACCAATTGTACATTGTAAGCAAAAATCATATATACAAATGTATCTATCTATCTACAATGTATCTACAATATACACACAAATGAAGGGAGAACAAGTAATCATGGATCTACGAAACGAGTCTCAGTTATAGTATCATAGCCCTTGTATCTCCATATATACAATGGTAAATTGATACCTTTTTATAGTGATTTTACAACTAACGATCTCTGGTCAATTGACTTGACTAGTTGATCAACTAACCTGATCTACATGGTCAACTACATACATACAATTTAAACTATTATTTTGCCTGACCAACTAGTTGACTAGGGTGTCTACAAGACCATCTTACAAACTAAAGTCATATAATCCAAGTACATTCAACTAGAGAAAGTCATTCTCTAAGCACTTGTTGTTATGTTCTTCCTCATACCACCGACCTTTTTGGTCGCTTGTAGGCAATAATCTAATGTGATATAATTTCATTGTTTGAAAGTTCGATATTTCTGCCATTGTATAGAGGTTTGTTCTACTTTCCACATATGGCTTTTGCTTGCTTACAGTACACATTACATATTTCCAACTGTAGTAATTGCAAATTCAGACATGTGAGCATTGACTTCCCAGTATAATGAAAACTAATAGATGGATTGTCAACTCTGAATAAAAATATTAGACTTGTCCCATGCGATGAACTAAATACCAAGAACATCATATAATCATATTGCAATAGCAAAGACTATCGAAAATACTATTGTAAACAAAGAACTATATCTGTTATTTGAACAATAATTTGAAATCTAACCAAATTATTGCCATAGGGAACTTCATCTGAAATAAAAATTACCAAGTTGTATTGAAGAAATATTCTAGAAGAGTTATATATATTCTGAACTCTCCTCTGACCATGTTCTCCTTGTGTCCGGCCATGTTCATGTACACATCTAAATCTGCAAGGACTGTGAATGGTAAAATCCATCTCATGGAATAAAACATGAACCTACTCTCACACTCAAATAAGGTGCAAACATCTTCAATTTCAAATAGGTGGATTTTCAACCCTGATTAAAAACATTAGGCTTGTCCCATGTGATGAAGTAAGTACCAAGAACATCATCTAACCATATTGCAATAACAAAGACTAATGTAAGTAAAGAAGTATATCTGTTACTTGTACGATTCTTGGAAATCTAACCAAATTATTGCCAGAGGGAACTTGATCTGAAATGCAAACTAACAAAGCATACTGAAAAAATATTCTAGAAGACTTGTATATACTATGAACCCTCCTCTGACCAGGTTCTCCTTGTGTCTGATATTGTTGAACAGCTTCACATGACTTTGGATCATTTGACATACACAACTAAAGTTGCAAAGACTGTGAATGGTAAAATCCATCCCATGGAGTAACACATGAACCCACTCTCACAGTCAAATAAGGTGCAAACATCTTCAATTTCATGAGCTCTTCTTGTGATGATTTCCAAAGCCGCATAGAGATTGCCAAAACTTGAAGACTAGATCCTCGATCCTGAAATTAAATCAAGGATTGTCAAAGAAACGAACCAGCATATAATGAGCATATCATTACCACATTAATAAAATTGATAAACAAATAACCCATTCCCTAATCCACTCATTTAATAATCTAAAATTTACCAACCAAGACACTACAATACTTTCACCAAGACCACACTAGCAACCCATAACACAAGCAAATCTTTTCATTGGCACTGGTCTACTTTATTTTTATGCATAAATCAATTTTGCAAGTGCCTTGAATGGTATGTATATTTGTTAAGTTGCTAAAATAATTTATTGGCAGTGATTGGTGGGTATTATTTTAATTCATTTCATCTTAACTCTTAGAATAGTTGTTTTTCCTTTCATAGATTAACAACCTTAGATTATTTGTATAGGGACCACCCCCCTTGGCTTCACTAGGAGAAACCCTAGACGGAGGAGTCAAAATCAAGTGACAATACTTGTCTCTTGCTTGTCTCCAAGGTCGCACCCAGTGGCTTGAAGATTTCTGCCACGTGAACTGAGCTGCGAATTAGGCAGCAACATCTCCCATGTACATTTACCTATTACATTGTTTGGCTCTTAGCCTCTCAAATCAAGTCAAGGAGCACAACAATAAGTACTCTATGGGGGCATATTCCACAAACAACATCACAAGGGGATTCATTTCACATAGGGGATGTTACCCCATATTTCTATTCCTACCCATGGCATTCAATCTAAGTGGCATGATCTAAAATATAACGAGGGTTTAGTAATGAGAAAAGACAATAATAGGGTGTGGCCCCCATCCATGTAATCTAATCAAATAGAAATAGTCCTACTTTGCTTGGCTTTCTTATGCCTCTTGCAGGGATCCAATAGTGGGGGCAGGGGAAGCCAATCACCATCATTTTGCCCTTGTTTCAAAAATGGAGTGAAACCTATCCCTTTCTGCTAAAGGGGGTTACAGTTAGGTCTATCATTGACTTATGCATTGTGATTTGAGAATCTGTAATGTGTATTGATTGCAATTTCTATTGAATATTTGTAAATGTTCTAGTTTTTACAAAAAAATGGATCTAAATATCTATATTATATATATATAATTTTAAATAGATATATATAATTAAATGTTCTAGTTTCTTCTTAGGAGGTCACAGGTTCAAATCCAGAGGGGGGTACTGTATTTACTCCTTTGTAGACTTTAGCAGTTAAATGACTGCACAGAGGGGGGTCCCTTGTCCCACAACCAAGGGGGTCTCAATCACCAAATTGGTGCTCGCTTGGCGGTGACCTTAAAAATAGATTATTACTATTACTATTATTATTATTATTATTATTATAATATATATATAAACATAATAAGCATAAAAGATACAAGTTACTAATTTTAAAAAAAAGATGTTGAAAAGTTAACAAGGAAAAGTGTTGGACCCTAACCTTGCTTCATGCAGAAGCAAAACTCTTTTTTTAAGTTTGCATGTGAAAGTTGCATGCATGCATTTTTAAATTAGATTTGCATGATAGTATTTTTGCATGAAACCTTAAAAGGTGGTCAAAATGATAAAAGAGAGTTGAAAAGGAAAAAGGGGCGTATGAGGTATTTGTGAGAAGCAAATCAAGTCAAGAGGACAAGAGCGAATCAAAGCATGCAAGATGGCATACTTCTAAGGAGGGGCGAATTGCACAGAGATTGAGGGGCACACAACTTAGAAGGGTGAGAGCGAACTTCATCTAAGGCAAAGAGAGGATTCATTGGAGGCAGAGACTGCATCTCAGAGAGATTGGATTCATCAGCATAAAGCTCAGAGATTGAGCAGACATAGAGGGGGCACACTTCTGTGGGAAGGGGCACACTTCTGTGGAGGACGACGAGCTTAGAGATTGAGTTCATCAGACAGAGAGAGGGAAGTCACTGTGAAGGTGATTCAGTAGTAGAGGGGCATGGAGCCCAAGTCAGAGAGCAGGTTTCAGCGAGGGGTGCATTTCCCAGTCATCCCAACAGAGATCAAGCTTGAGCATCAAAGTCATAGGCTCAAAGATAAGTTTGTGTGGGGTTGGAAGTTTTATGTTGTACTTCAATGTAACTGCTTGAGATAATAAAAGTTATTCTATTGTCATTGGTTTTCTCGCAAGGGTTTTCCTAGGGTCACATTGACCAAAAATATTTGTCATTTATGTGTGTGTATTGCTGTTGATTAAAGAGTAAATAGATTTCATGTGTTTCTAGTTTAGATAATCGTTTATGCTTATCTATGTTATCCGGGCAACAGGATTGGGATGGGCATTAAACATATGAATAGAGAGAGTTGAACCCGGGTTGGGGTCTGAGATTTAAGAGCGTTGAAATAAAATTTATAAAAGATATAAGATTAGCCATGCACCATGTGAATTAATAAAATGTCCAAGGATGAGAGCAAGGTTTAGGGTGAAACCCTAGAACTTGTAATGAACACAAGGATGATTAGATACTTAATGAATATCTTCTTTAATTGCTCTAATCAAAGAATGAAATATGAATCAAAAGATTAACTTATACTAATGAATCAAAAGATTAACTTATACTTAGGGCTTAAAGTGAAATTTTAACCATTGATTAAATTGAACAACTTGCAAGAATAAAATTTAGATGTGCAATTGAATATTCAAACAACTAGATTATTAAGAACTAAGAGATTATGCTCAGAAGGCTTAGTGGTGAAAACCACTTTAAATTTCCCCTGAATTAATATGAATTAAAGTTTGCAAGAGAAACTAAGAATTCTGGAAATTATATAAGTAAAAGTGCAGAAATTTAATTAGTTTCTAGAATTACATAATTGTTAAATAAGCCACAAGTAATATAGCTTGAAAATCTGGGTTATCTTAGCAAAAATATGCAATATTAAAGAAATTTCCTCGCTGGAATTTATTGCAGAAATATATGTGCAACTCAGAAATCTTAAATGAACCTTAAATGAATCTTATAAATCTGAGTGTTAATCCACAGTGCATATTCAGGGATATCATTTATTCAGGGTGAGCTTGAGGTTATAGAGTTCACCATTCAACATTGACGGTTTGTGAGTACATGACGAGGTGGATTGGTTAATCGATCCATTGACACAACATCAACGGCTCATTGAGTGCCTTTCAGACTTCGCCAACTTTCTTTAACATGAAGGAAATTTTCGCTACTTTAAGAAAAAAGAGAGAGAAGGGTTCATAACAAAATATCAAGATTAAAAAATAAGACTTGTAGACCCTTACCCAACTATCAGCAATATCACCTTCCAGTACAAAAAATAAAATTTGTAGTTGGGGTGTGTTACCACACAAACTAGCATGAGAAATTAAAACCCCAAAGAATGATGCTAACCTCTTAACAACTTAGACAGGTTACCCATTGTCACCTCAATAGCTCCCTCTCTACACTTTAGGTTGGCTCTTCTCCAACACAAGGGGAGCTTCCCTAAGATAGGATTACTAAAGCTTTAGACAATAAGGCACAAGGTGAAATGAAGAGAGAGATTTAGAAAAACGACCTTGTTGTTATAGGGTAGAAAATATAAAGGGTGGTGGAAGGACCAAGAGACTAGTGCCTAACCAATAAGGGAAAATGGAGTCAAGGGGCTAGTCCAAGAGGGTGAGTTCATGAATGGTTAGAGCAACTAGGGCTGCATACACATGTCACAATGAATCTCCAACATGCTAAAAAATGAATGTAGAAATAAACTATGAGGGCCAAAAGGGTGCCACATCAAAACATTGTTAATTAGGATGTGAGTTATGCAATGAAACATCAAAGAGCAACAACTCTAGAAAGATAACAGGAGCAAGCTAATATATTCATGCATAAGACAATAAAAGGAAATAATGGAAATACTTCCCATAAAATCCTTCCAATGAGATAAATATTATTGTTATGGTCCAACAATAACCCCCCTACTTTACCAATGCACAAGGCCATAAGGCCCATTAGTTAGTGTCTTAATGTAAAAGGGCCTTGTGCAATGAAACATCAAGGAGGCAACAACTCTAGAAAGATAATAGGAGCAAGCTAATATATTTATGCATAAGACAACAAAGGGAAATAATGGAAATACTTCCCATAAAATCCTTCCAATGAGATAAATATTATTGTTAGGGTCCAACAATAACCCCCCTACTTTATCAATGTACAAGGCCAGAAGGCCCATTAGTTAGTGTCTTAATGTAAAAGGGCCTTCCTTATTAAACAAATCCTCTAGTTGGTTGACCCTCATTAATAAAGCATTATATAAAGAGTAGCAATTTATGTAATGTGAGTCAAGAATTGTTATTGTATTTGGAGCTTTGCTCTTGGAGGCTGCCCCCTCAAAAAGGCAAGTGAAAATAACGATCTATTTTATCTCTTCTCTCTTTTGTTTTTTATCTTTTCTTTGAATTTATGGGTTTAAGTATATTACAAGTGGTACCAAAGCTCTTTCCTGGGCATTTTCACTCCAATTTTTTTTTCTATAAAGTTTCAGGGTCTAAAGTTTTCAAGGTACCAAAAGGACATATAGAAGTAACTTGTGGCAAACTTTATGCTTCTGGGTCAGCATAATTTTGAAGATACACTATTTGTTAGTTCGGGCTTGTCACTAATCTAGAAGGCCCCTTCAAACGAGTCATCTTGGCATTTTCGCTCCAAATCTTTTTTTTGTGGAGTTTCAAGGTCTGAAACTTTTGAGTTACAAAGAGGACGCACGAAAGTAACATCTGTCAAAATCTCATCTTTTGGGTACACATTCAGCAATAAACTCTATGTAAGTTAGTGTTATATATAAATAAAGTATATAAAAATACAACACCAAGATTAAAAATAATTAATTGAATGTCATTATTAAGTGTAATATTATAAGTCAATAGTTGTGACTATATGAAAAGTCACCTTACAAACCCGATAAAAACTATATAGTCGGGAATTTACCCAGTAAATTATTCATTCAAAATTCAGTTTTATAAAAATATATATTATTCAAGCTATATCTTCTTTTTGCTCAAGTGGTATCAGAGCCAACAGACGCCCGCACCAGCTGCCATCCAGATCAAGTCCATTGCCATCGACTGCGTCGCCGCTTCCATCGTTCCATCTACTGCTCGTTGCCATTTGTTGCCTGCTGCTCGCATTCTTCCTGGCCAGTGGTCGGTCTCTACTGCCACCCCCACATTGTCTTCCGTTGCACTCGTTACTCAACCTGCTCGGCCCTCATTGCAGCTTTCTTCCCCACTCGCGACCCATCTTACTCCCTTACCAGCTCATGCTTCCGCTACAAATCTTGCACCCTCTTCACCTACGTGCTCCACCTCGCCTACTTCCAGATTCTGCCTGCACTCCTCTCCCCCACCTGCACCCCTCTCCACCGACTTCCCCCTTCTCCATTCCCGCTGCCCTTCCACCTTGCGTTGCATCCTCTGCAGCCATCACCTTCTGCCACCAACTTGCCTCCCCCTCCTTCGTTCCTTCCTCTTGCATCTTCCTTTACGCCTCCACTGCCCACTGTTGCCAACCGCCACCACTCGCACTGCAATCTGCAACCCTCTCACTGTTGGCATCACCAAACTTGTCGCCACCACCTTGGCCCCAACAGTCAACCGACCATAAGTTTAATAATAATAATTAATATTATTATTCATTAAAAAAACGCTATATATATATATATATATTCTAACTTTTTAATAATAAATATTATTATTATTATTTAAAAATAATAATAATAATTAAAAAAAAAAAATTATAAACAACCAAAAAAACAAAAAACAAAAAAATTGTGGCGGGCAAGCTTCAAATAGCTAATAAAATAAATCAAGGTTCACCGCGGAGAAAATCCTAGTAGTCGTCAAAATGGGAGATATCAATGCCAGATTGGACCAATTGGACGAAAAATCAACAAGAGATATGCAGAACATAAGGCGGACATCGACAAAAACAATAACGAACTAACAGGGCTTAAGGCATGACTAGAGCAAGGCATCAGTACATTGCAGGTAGAGCTTAGGAAGACACAAGAATCTACCAACACTATCCTGGCCAGACTACCATTGCACACTTCATTTCCCCCACCTAGCTATAACCTAGACCCTTTCAATACACCCCCTCCAAATACGCCTAAATCGCTAGGCCAACACGACACGACGCCACCCCATGAAGTTCCCTTCCTTAACATTCCGTCAATATCAATTCCCCAAGCACATGGATACCAGATAAGGGTAAGGCTAGAGTTACCCAAATTTGATGGTGACAAAAAGCAATGCATCGCATGGAGCAATAAAGTTGAGGAATACTTTGATATCCATAACATACCCTATGATAGCGAGAAGATTAAGTAAATCGCCATGCAATTAGAGGGAAATGTGTACAATTGGTACATGTGGTGGAAGACAACGACCAAAGTCTATTCCTTTAATTGGAATAACTTTAAAAATGATATTCTTAAAAGGTTTGAAGGCATAACCGAGAAGGACTTATTTGCCAAGATCACCAGGTTGCAGCAAAAAGGCAGTGTAGATGTGTACACTTGTGAATGGGAAGCCTTAGCAACTTGAGTTCCAGAACTAACCGATGACCAACGTCTGCAAACATACATACATGGACTAAAACTGCACATTCGGGAAGAGTTAGAATTGCATAAGACGTCTACTATGGAGAAGGCAAGACGTAAGGCCAAGATCACCGAGAACAAGTTTAAACGAACCACTCAAAGTAGTTTGACAAAAACTACTCCAAGAGGAACCCTCCCCAATCAATGAGTATAGGAACTTCACGGTATATGCCGCCGCATTTAAGGGAAGGAGCAAAACCTAGTTTAGAAGCCCAGAGGATGTGGGAAGGAAAGTGCAAATATTATGGAGAAAAATGGGATCCTAATCATAGATGTTTGCAAAGAAGCAACCCCAAAACCTGTATGCTTGCGAAGCCAAAGAAGAAAAAATCTCAGAATGTGAAGAGCCAAGTGAGGAAGGTATAGGGACCCAACATGACTGCCACTCAGAACTACAAGATGATACACCAAAAATCTCATTAGCCGCCATTATAGGGATATCCGAACCACAAACACTAAAGCTAAAAGGATATATCAAAAACAACAATGTTTCGATTCTCATAGATACCGGTAGTACACATAACTTTATTAATGTTAATCTTGCTAAAATATTCAACTTATTCGTTTTTCCAATGCCTAACATGAAGGTTATGGTAGCCGATTGCAAGAAGATTGAAAATGTCGGAAAATGTCACAAGGTTAAATTACAAATGCAAGAGTGTAATCTAGAATCCGACTTCTTTGTCGTACCTCTTAGAGGAGTAGACATTGTGTTGGGAATCCAATGGTTGCAAACATTGGGTACTTACTCCGTTAACCATCAAGAGCATTTTATCCAGTTCAATTGGCTAAGGAAGGAGTACAAGTTGTACGGGTTCCAACCACCCCAAACTCAATTGGTGTATATCACATCAGATGGAAAGGCTAATTCAAAAAGGAGCACTTGCTTATATAATTCAATGTCAGGAGATAGAGTCGCTAACATGTGAAGGAGATGACTGCAAACCACCAGAGATACAAGAGCTAATCCAGAAACACCACAAGGTGTTCCAAGAGCCTTCGATGGCGCTCCCACCAAACAGGAAGACTGAGCACTTAATTGAGCTAGAGCCAGGGACAAGGTCTGTAAATATCAGACCATACAGATATCCCCGTCATCATAAAACAAAGATTGAGAGGTTGAGCCAAGATTTGTTAAAATGTGGAGTCATTTCAAAGAGCAGAAGCCCTTATGCCGCTCCAGTTGTGCTAGTTCAAAAGAAGGATGGGTCCTTCAGGTTGTGCATAGATTACAGAGGACTCAACAAGGTAACAATTAAGAATAAATTCCCTATTCCATTCATCGATGAGATGATGGATGAACTACATGGAGCTAAGTACTTTTCGAAATTAGACTTGAGATCAGGATATTACCAAATAAGGGTTAGATTAGAAGACATAGCCAAAACTGCTTTTCGTACTCATGCGAGCCATTATGAGTTCAAGGTAATGCCTTTTGGGTTAACTAACGCTCCAACCACCTTCCAAACTGCAATGAACGAATTGGTCCAGCCATATTTACGAAAATTTGTATTAGTATTTTTTGATGATATCCTCATATATAGCAGAACATAGAGAGAGCATATTCGACACTTAGATCAAGTACTAACCATCTTGGAAGAACATCAATTTTTTGAAAAAATGTCTAAATGCACTTTTGGAAAAGAAGAAGTGGACTATCTTGGCCATATAATATCAAAAGAGGGAGTCAAAGTCGATCCTAGTAGGACTAAGGCAATCATTGAGTGGCCCCAACTAGATAACATCTCAAAATTATGAGGGTTTCTAAGCTTATCGAGGTACTATCGAAGATATATGAAAAATTATGCCCACACGACGACACCCTAACAAAATTATTGAAGAAAAATTCATTTCGATGGAATGATGAGGCAAAAAAATGTTTTGAAGCATTAAAAAACATTATGTCATCAACACCAGTATTAGCAACACCGGATTTCATAAAACCCTTTGTCGTTGAGTGTGATGCTTCAGGATTCAAGATAGGTGTAGTCTTGATGCAAGAAGGTCATCCGATAGCTTTTGAAAGCAGGAAGCTCAACAAGAGAGAGAGCTTGAAATCCATGTATGATAAGGAAATGCTTGCCATTATACATGCTCTAACGAAATGGTGACATTACCTCCTAGGGAGAAAAATCTTGATAAGAACAGACCACAATAGTCTTCAATATCTCCTACAACAACAAACATTGTCAACTGAACAACAAAAATGGATAGAAAAAATTGCTACATTTGACATGGAGATACTACATAAATGAGGGAGGGACAATGTAGTTGTTTATGCCCTTTCCCGAAAAGATGAAGAAGTCAAGGCTTACGCAACCTCAGTTGCAGTTCCAGATTGGTTGGATGAAATTCGAGGAGAATATGCCAAGGACCCAGACACCTGTGCCTTAATCCATGATCCTAATCAAGGTTCAAGATTTGAATGGAGGAATGACATCTTTTGGTATAAAGGAGGGATTTACTTAAGCCCTACATCTCGGTTTAAAACCAAGGTGTTGATAGAATCTCATGATTCCCTAGCCGCAGGCCATGTAGGTTTTTTCAAAACTTACTACAATGCTAAGCAATCCTTCTACTGGAAGGGGATGTATAAAGATATTCCAAAGTACGTCGCCGAGTGTGACACCTGTCAGAGAAACAAAAACGAAAATGTCATGACTCCAGGGCTACTACATCCGCTTCACATTCCAAACCAGAAGTGGGAGGAAGTTTCAATGGATTTCATCGAAGGGTTACCTGTATCCGAAGGCAAGGACAAAATCTTTGTTGTAGTGGATCGATTAAAAAAATATGCACATTTTATGGGTATTAAGAAGACTGACTCCGCTAAACAAATTGCTAAAGTATTTTGTAAAAATATTTACAAATTACATGGATTTCCAAAAATCATCGTTAGTGACAGAGATGACAAATTCACAAGCAATTTTTGGAAATAATTCTGCAAACAAATTGGGATCACCTTTAACATGAGCTCAGCCTATCACCCCCAAACCGATGGACAAAAGGAAGTCGTTAACAAATGTGTGGAAGCCTATCTTCATAGTTTTGTCACTAACAAGCAGAACAAATGGTTACAGTGGTTACATCTTGCAGAATGGTGGTATAACTCCACCTATCATTTGTCAGCCAAAATGACGCATTTTCAAGCATTGTATGGTTATGTGCCCCCAGATGGAAAGAACTCGTTCAAGGTGATACAAAAGTACCGGCCGTAAAGAATCAACTCGAAGAAAATCGGAGAGTAATGCAAGTACTCAAGGATAATTTAACTATGGCACAAAATTGAATGAAGCAGCAAGTAGATCAACATACAATAGAACGAGAGTTTGAAGTAGAAGATTGGGTATTTGTGAGACTTCAGCCATACAAGCAATTGTCACTTAAGCAACAAGGAAAGAATAAATTGGCTCCCAAGTTTTATGGACCATATCAAATTACCCGAAAGATTAGCCCCGTAGCATATGAAGTGAAGTTGCCACATAAGAGTTGAATTCACAACATTTTTCACTAAGTTGCCAGGAAACGTGGGTACGGGGACGGGTACTGGTACGGGGATGGGGACGAGGACGCTACTTTTTGAAACATGGTACTTGGGTACGTTGGAGGTACTATATATATGTGTGTGTGTGTG
>LPNX010364034.1:1360628-1407637 GCA_001517045.1 Pseudotsuga menziesii | reverse complement strand
AAGTTATATTAATATAATTAACAACATAAAATATTATATGTCCATGACACCATGAGTTCAAACTTCATTGCCATACTACATCCAAAATTTGCCTAAAGGTAGTTTTAGACATGAAAAAGAAAGTTCAAAACAGTAAACATTCAACATGAACAAGATAGTTGATTTGGCTTCCTCAAGCCATGCAATCAACAGCCTTAGGATCAATGTCATTAGCATCACTAAGGTCCTATGTCACGTCGTCGCTGGAGTAGTGAGCACAGTGCACTAGTAGTGAGAAATGCAGTGTTGCGCTGGTTTAGATAAGGGNTTTTAGTGTTTTATTATTTAATTTTTAAAATTTTGAACTTCAAACTTTGCAAATTGACTCATCCCGAACAACGAGCTAAGATAAATTGTCCAACGGTTGTACTTACCGCGTACCCAAACACGTGGTACGGCGTACCAAAATCCACGCAAGTACCCTAGTTTCATAGATGAAGTACCTGGTACGTGTACCCGGTACTGGTTCGTGTACCCACACCTCCGGTACGGGTACCCATGCAACACAGGTTTTTCATGTTTCAAATCTTAAAAAATTACTAGGACAACATCACACTGCTCCGACGTCACTTCCCACTTTGGATGAAGAAGGAAAAAATGTTTTAGAACCAGAGGTTGTCATTGATATCAGAAAAAGAAGACTACGTTCCCAAATAATCAAAGAATACCTTATTAAGTGGAAAAATTGCCCACTAGAAGATGCTTCATGGGAAACCGAGAAGTTCCATCAACAATATTCGTCTTTACCTTGCTTTGAGGACAAAGCATCTTAAAAGGAAGGGGCAATGGGGCAATGTTATAAATAAATAAAGTATATAAAAATACAAGACCAAGATTAAAAAGAATTAATTGAATGTAATTATTAAGTGTAATATTATAAATCAATAGTTGTGACTTAATGAAAAGTCACCTTCCAAACCCGATAAAAACAATATAGCCGGGAATTTACCTTGTAAATTATTCATTCGAAATTCATTTTTATAAAAATATATATTATTCAAGCTATATCTTCTTTTCGCTCCAGTTAGGCATTTTGAATGGCCCAAAAACAATCCTTAAATAGGTGTTTTGGGTAAAACTGTTATATCTGAAGTTTTAAAATATAAATTGAGTGCCACCAAAAGTATTGGAAAGAAGACACGCCAAAATATTTCTTGTAAAAATTTCATATTTAAAACTAAAAAAATTGGATGTGTGGCAGGTCGTACAAGTTCGCGCTTCTGAGAAGGCCAAAATAAGCATGATTTGGGAAAATTACCCTAATTTTTTCTTGGCACATAAGAATTCAGTAAATCCTATGGCATTGCAGCATACACATATCAAGATAATACATAACAATATTTTAAGCTCAAATGTGCAAAAATTTCATAGTTACCAAAACTTTAAGGTGAGCTTGCAGGACCATCTGCAAATCAAGATTTTAGAAGGATTCGTGCTTATTTCAACTTTTTTGGCCTCAAACACTACCTTAAAAAATTAAATTACTTTCCATTGATTGTAGAGCTCTTTCTAGGGTTAGCGAGCTCAATTTAAAATTTTTTAGAGATGTGTTTCGATGTCTTTAAATAACACAGAGGCCTGTCGTTCAACGGGTAAACCCGTGGTTGGGTACGCATACACGCAAAAAATACAACGATACTTAAGCCACATTGTTGTGCACTCGTGTAACCTCTGTTGATACCCCTTCGAGTAGTATCGCATCAAACAACACCTATATATAGAATTTCACTACCATGTAACCTTGGGGTATATTTGAAGTCTTCTAGGTATACCAAGAACCAACTTTCGATGAAATTGAAGGACCATCTTGTTGCTATAATACAAGGAGCACATCACTCTCTGGTACCTAGGTAGTCGAGTAATATTGCTACGGGCACTGTTGAGCCTCCTTAGTTAGCGCCCTGAGATATTGGGCCGAGTACTACTATTGGACTCCGCACGTATATCAGAGGGCTAAGCACTTCACACTCCCTTGACCTTACGACCTGATGGATCCCACCCATGGTGGAACCCTATAAACCACTTGACACCGACACCCTAAACAATATGACCACCCAGTCTACTACTAGCCTAGATCGTCATACTATTTTTATTCTCTCCAAAGCAAATTCGTAAGGTCTATTTTAGGGACAAAAAAGTGCATTAAAAGAAGAAATTAGCCATATACAAGTGTAGTTTCTCTTATGGGCAGTGATTATGGAAGAAAGGTGATATTTTAGAGAGTTTTTTCACATGACTTTTCAATCAAAAAATGAGTGTTATATTTTAAGGATACTACTTTTACCTCCCTTCTATTTTTTGTCTCACTATTCTTATTCTCGCATTCTTCTATATATTGTAGAAAGCATGGAGGAGGAAGACATGGATTCCTTTTGTGAGATCCTAAGCTTGAGATCGTGCTTTCTTCTTCCCCTCTCCTTTGCTTCTTCTTCCCAAAGAGATTGAGATTGATTGCTAGCATGGAGTATCTATGGTGGCGATTGGTTTGGTTGGGTTGTGACTAGCTGTTGAAGTAGTAGCTACGTGAGGATCATCCTCATAGGTCGTCCCTGAAAGAGAACAAAAGTTATCACAGAAAAGGGTCAAATTAAGTTAAGTTACCCTAGAAAAAGGGACAAATCAAGGCAAGTTGGCCCCAGTAAAACTGTCAAGTCGACCCAGTTGAAAAAGTGACCCAAAAACTGGATAAATAGAAGGCGCCCTCCTTCATTTTGTCACACACTGCAACTTGAGCATTGCAACAAGTTTGCTCTCTACTATGAGAAGTTTTTTACTACAGCTAGGAGGAGAGTTTTCTAGGGCTTCTCCATCTTTGTTTTCTTATTTTCTTGGGGTTATGCTACTATGATCTAGAAGTACTCTATCTCTGAACGATTATTCTCTCTTGGAAGGGCAAGCTCGAGGGTGACATTGATTTGTCTATGGTTGGGAGATGATCTTGATGACCTTTGTGATCATCGTGGATAAACGAGCTCCACTCTTTGTTTTTGTGCTTTGATATTCTTCTAGTGATCTTGGTTTCGCAGAAGTCAAAGTCTAACTCTCACATAATCACCTTTAGTAAAGTTGATTTGTAACTTCAGAATATTGCTGTCCAAACATGTTAAAACATTGTTCATTCTACAAATTTGATAATAAAGACGTAGTTTTCAAGGTGACTACTAAAGGTTCTTTATTTAAAAAATTCCATTGTCTTAGGCTTTCATGTGTTATTGATCTTATTCTTGACAAAGGTTTGAGTTAATAGGCTTCAGATTATCTTCTGCCCGATTCACTTTCTCCTTTCCTTATCTCTTTGACTCCATTAAAAGGCAATAATTTACTTAAATCTATGCTCTTGGTTTCTTATTTACAATGAACCTTCACAACTAAAACATTGTATATATGTTGAAAATCTAAAAGGTGAAAGTGAAAGGTAGTTTATCTGTCATAAATTTTCCAGAAGAACTTATATCCCAATCTATAAAATTGATCTTGATTGGATGACTAAAGGGCGAGCTTTGGCAAACAATATTTCTGCTGCCAATTCCTGTATAAGTGCACACACATTAGAAGAGAAACTTCGGCAGGCTGATTCATTTTTCCTTTGCCAATAAATTCAAGATCAATTATGACAGCAAAATCCAATGACCGTTTTATATGGCCACTAATTTTGCAAAAGAATGAAGTAACCCACAGTCAATCACGCACTGTTTCAGTTCTTAAAGAGGGCATAAAGTACATTTTAGGCATATTAAAGGAGGCATCCAGGTCATTTTTAATTCTTCTGTCGATAAAATTTAACAAGATTAAAAAGCTGAAATTTCACTTTTATTGCGGAAACAAAGAAAAACTTCACATTTTTCACAGTTTGTGCCCTAAAATCATAAAAATATCAAAAAATAAATAAAAATAGCATTCAATTCACTAGTAGAGTCATAAATTATCGCTTGAATTTCTGTTTTGTGCATTTAAATCAGCCGGTTTCCATCATATAGTTGCATTGAGTTGCATGACCAACTTCATATTAACTTTCTGTATTGATTACTGTGCCATTTTCAGCCTCTAAACAGTCATTTACAGTTTGCTCTAAATTCTGTTTTGTCAATTTACTGGCACATTTTTCATAGAATAATTACATTGAGTTTACAGTCCCCTTAATTATAGATAATAGTCACATCCTTTTATATGCATTATTCCAATTCTCAAGTTGTTTATTACTTGCTGTTTTTTTTTTCAATTTAGTGCACAAAATTGTTTAGGGTAGTGAGCAGTTGTTTACTACATGCTGGTTTTTTTTCAATTTAGTGCACAAAATTGTTTAGGGTAGTGAGCTATAGGTTTCATTTGAGGGTCACTGACTGTTTCTCGCATCAAAGTTTGACTCCTAAAGTCATCTAGGAAATCCCCCAGTGATTAGCAAGCACTAATCAGAAGTGCAGTGATAACAAGATGTATTTACTATTTATGTATGTTACAAATATAGTGTGTGAAAGCCTTATAACATCATTTTGAATTCTATAATCTCTCTTAACCTACCTTCAACACTGATAAATTTACATTCCTTGCCACTTAAAACTTAGTCCAAACCATTTCCATTCCATCATTAACCTATACATGTTATAAATGTTCACCCTAATTATGAGTGTTTCTAGTATCAAACCTTTGCAAGATGGGAGAAGGAACCAATAAATCCTTTAGTGATCTTTACACATCCCACAAGATCAAGTAGCCGTAATGAACAATTTAGCTGTTGCAGAAGTAGGGTGACTCCAATATCTGTTAGATTCTTGCAACTAGTGAGATGCAATATTTTAAGTTGTCTACATTGAAATGCAAGTGCCCTGCAAAAGCCCAAGTAGACAACAATGTAAAAGAAAATCGACTATTTGAACCCTCTGCCACTTAACAAAATAAGGAAAACATCTTCTTCAGCATTACACAAGAAGAAAAGTGCAAGTCATATTCAACTGCTTGAATATATGATATTATCTACCCATGTCATGTAAGTGACAAATTCTCAAACCCTTTGGGCCCTTTACAACATACTACTTAATATACGGAAATGTATGATATTAGCAATTAGTCCAACCAACATAGTTAACATTTATTAGATTAATATATTTCCACCAACCATATGTATAGCCTTCCATATTTGATACTCTTAAACAAGCAGATTGATTTAATAAGCATTAGTTAATCAAATATATATTTTATTTATAAATTTAAATCTTTGATTTTATTCAAATCTGGAAAATTTTGTGCTTAGTGATAATTCTTAAAATGTGAGGACCAAAATTTGGATTTATCCACAGCTCATGCAAGCTTCAGCCTTCAATATTTGATATTCTTAAACATGCAGAATGAATTAATAAGCATTATTTAATCAAATAAATATTTTCTTTACGTATTTAGATTTTAAATCTTTGATAATATTAAATATGAAAAATCTCGTACTTAATGATAACGCTTAAATGTGAAGTTCAAAATTTGGATTGATTCACAGCTCCTGCAGGCTTCACAGATATGCAAATTCTTAGAATGATTTTTTGACGCCATAAATTACTTAACATATATGTTATAGATAAATATTTGATTGAACCACGGCAAATCTTTAAATATTTAGAATTATTTAAATATCAGAATATTTAAGCTACATCACTTGTCATGACAACCCATTTTTAAAAAACATGATCTAATAAGATCTCCACTTGTGACCAACTCATAACTCATTGTTATTACCAAAACATAACACTTCACTATCAAGAGGCCTCATAAATATCATAACTAAAATATTCAATAAATGTTTCACGATGCATGAGACATTGACTTGCTCCAGAAGACAGAGTGTATCACTGTATTCTAACTCTGGATCCCTGTACATATGATCAATAAAGAAGCAGAAAAGTAGTTTTCATTATTATTTTCTTTCGGAAAATCTCTTACATAATTGAAGAACAAATAGCACATAGTGTCATTTACATCATTGGGCCAGGTTGCAATTATACAAACTACCCTTTCCTACACACAAGAAATGCCCACATATCTGCTTATAGAGGCCCTCAACTGACCCCAGGTGCTAGGGCTTGGCTGCCCACCCCCAGCCCCCAAATTTTGACGCACTCTGTGCTCTTAGATGATTTCAAGTTCTTTGATTGGTTTGTCGCACTGACTTCATTACTTGAAGTCTGCTTAAATTATAGTGGTTTTTTTTATCTAATTGACTGCTGCCGAGTGATGATTTTGATTGTTGGTTCCTTGGGTTATCCACTTGTTTCAAGTTGCTTTAATTCCTTGTGTTTAGTATGATTGTGAATTGATTTGATTTCTCGTGTAATTAATTAATCTTGTTCAGGTTTGACTTGTTTGGTATAGGCCTTAATGATCATTCTAGTATTTTCCTTTTGCTTGTTGCTCAAGGTTAGCTAATTGCATATTATGGCTGAACAGATCTAACATGGCTGGAGTTTGAAGCGATGTCATGTGCATAGGTTACTTGAGCATTGTTCCAAGAAAGACCATCATGAAATGACAAGTGGCATAATTTGACGATATAGCATTCTAGTTGTCCAATGATGCCCTAGTTACATAAACAGTTGTGGTTCATTAGGGATGATACATGTTGCTATGGTTCAATCACTATTGGGCCTGTTATCACATATATAGTAGCCAGGCTGCCATATTATATTTTTCAGATTTCAGTACACTTTTTCAGCCAGTTCCCTTACATATGAGATGCTGAGATGAGCATCTATGATGGATCATTATTTGATGATGGACTATAGTACTCTCCCATGCCATGACTAAGTCTCAGGACACTCAGATTTGAGGACTTATGTAGTCATTTAGCCATTTGCAAAGCAGTTAGTAGTGCCCAAAGTTGCATCAGCAGTTTATCATTGGACAGATGTTGGTTCAGATTGATTATTTACATGTACATGACTCAGCAAATATTATCTTGTGCTATGGTTATCATTGCTTTTATATTCATTCTTGTGACATCTCTTAGCATCTAGTGTCATGATCTGACGGTCATATAAATATGTGAACTTGGATGTATTGATATTATCATTATGTATGTATGTCCTTGCTTAGACCTGGAAGTTCTTGACCCATACTCATTGGTTTTACCCTCCTTAGGGAGAATAGAGGTGATCAGTCCCACCATACTTTGGCTTGCTAGTGTTGGTTTCATTGTTAACTATCTCCACCCATCCATTACCTTCCAGTTATGTTTCCAGCCCGACCTACTACTTGACTTGTGGCATGGAGGACCTTTCCCTACTAGAGCCTTTTGTTGGACAAGCTTCCCTGTTTATTTGTGTCTCAGCTCTGAGTTGCCTAGGTTGTGTTGGATAAACCTGAAACAAATAGCGTTGCCATCAATACAATGTATTTGGAAATGAAATGAATATCTTATGAAAAATCCCATTAATGAAAAGTAGTGGTTTTGAACATACATGAATGCAAGGAAAGCTTAATGAAATTGGCTTTGAAGTATTGAAATGAATATCTTAAAACATTCATGAAAATATGTTTTTTTAAACATACATGAAGCCTGAATAATAAAAATCCGTGTAATAAATGCATGGACCAAGGCTATGGAAATTCGAAGGCCCAAAAAGCAATGGTTCTTTAAAAAGTTATATCTAAATATTGTTGGTCTCACTTGTATTTGATTTGGATTGTGAGCATTTGTCAAGGTGAATAAGCACCTCTGAACGTAACTTTTCCACTTGTGAGAAATTGCCATCCCCTGTGTTGTTGCTTGTCTGGCATATGCTAGAGTGAGTATCCACTTTCCATATCCAAAGTGTCACAGTGTCAGGTGGGTAGTCACCCTTTAGCCTAACCATTTGATTTCTAGCCCCACCCTTCATTAGCAAATTGATTACAACTATGAAGTGAGTATGGTCTTGAAAGTCTGGTCTGAGTTATAGTTAATGAAACTCTATATTTGGTTGAAAGATCGCCAGTGAGATGATTGCTACTTGTTATAATTGTTATTTGAATGATTTGTAGAGCATGTCTTAACCTTTAAACACTTGTAGCAGATGGATGTTAGCCTGAGTTATATTATTGATCATTTACAGATTATTATTTTATCTGTCTGGACATATTGGATATTATTTTTGATCATGTAGAGACACACTAGGGGAGTTAGTTAACACCCCCTGGACCCACCATGAGCTTTATTTATTTTTTCTTGAGTGGGATCCCCTCTCCTAGGGTGATTTGGTCCATTGATATATTATATTATTGTATTGATCCATGTACTTTATGTTGAGCTCATCTCAACTGTTGATTAGAACTATTTGATCTTTTAATCTTAGCCACCCATTTGAAAAGTGGTTATGATTTTGGCATCTCTCATTCCTATTTAAAGGGGAGAGCTTCTCATTGTAAATGGGTCTTTGGCTCTTGGATCTGGATATGAGAAAACTATTTTGTCGAAATTTTTGGATCTCCTTTGCATATGGTGTTCTTCAATGGTGATTGGAAAGTCTATTGCTTCCTAGCATTTGGGTATTTGTGGTGAGATCTATATTTTTTTGGAAACATTGTCTTGTCTAGAGGAGGGAGACTTCACTTGGGCGTTTTTGCAGGGCTTCCTCAACTCGCTTGTTTGGCATCGCTTATATCAGGGGGTTTTCATTAGTATCATTGTGATCTATGATTTCATCTTGCAATTTCTCTGTAGCATTTGTCCTTTTCTTTTGACGCATCAAATCTGATATGGTTGACGTTTGTTGTGCAGGAGAGAGGGCGCATTGGCTTCCTTGGGCAAATCGTTTCACATAGGGGCTTCCTCCAAATCTTCTTAAATTGATCGAGACGGCATAGATCATCATTATCAAGGCATCTACAAGGCTATCCACGTAAGATCTACAGGTTAGTTCTTCTTTTCTTGATCTCAATCCATTGGCATCTTCATTTTCATGTTAAAACCCTAAATATAAAAAAGCAAAAAATTATAAATCAAACTGCTTGATCTCTTGACGAACCATTTCTGGGTTTTGTAAATCGGGTCAAACCCTAAGTGGGTCTTCCTACACGCTTTTCTTAGGTGACTCCATTGGGCCCAAATCCCAAGGCACTTCTCTCTAAACCCTAGCGCTACCCCTCATTTGGCCATTTTCTCTTGTGATTTGATCTTGTTCCTGAGGCTCAGGTACTTTAATACTGTTATACCTTCTTTCGAGTCTATCCCATGGTACTAGGTAGCCCCAATCTTGTTTTTACCCTCCCTGCATTGGTCACGTTTCACAAGGCAGTGGATATGGTCATCTTTTGCTAGTACCTTGATTCTGGATCTAGTAATAGGTTCATAAGTCACTTGTACTTCAAACTTGGGTTAATTTCATACCTCATAAACCCCTGATCCAAGCCCTAATTCACCTTTTGACTTCATCCATAGATCTAGGATTTGCTTCACCTTACACCTTACGTACTTCAACTTCATTTGATTTGATCTGGTGTTTTGGTCTTATCTCTCCTGTCGGGAGTAAATCTAGGTCTCTCCCACTGTTGTCTTGGGCTAAGACAACATCAAGTGAAGATTGCCTCGATTGGCGTGACAACCATCCATTTGGGAGTCGAGGTTGTCTTGGTTCCACCTCTTTAGTTTCCCATCCCTCTACCGTCCATCCTGGATCCACCTCACAGAGGCAACTACAAGTTTGGTGATAACAGGGCCAATACATTTAAAACCTATGTAACATTCTAACATCAAGGTTATTCTGTTTCATGCATTTAAGTTTATCACCATGAAGTTAGTTCTCTTTCAATGCAATAAGAAAAGGCAAGAAAAGAATAAAGGAATCTAAAAATGGGAAAATCAACTCACTAGAAAGGCGAATGGATAGACTTCGTTGAATTGTGTGTTACCTCCCAAACTATAAGTAAAGTAGTCAAGCACTTAAACATGAGTGCAACTTTAGAGGAATATAGAGGGATTGTCCACAGCAATGCTCTCTCTCACTTTAGGTCCACTCTCCTCTGGCACAAGGGCGGTTTCCCTCACAAAATGTAGGATAAACTTTAGAAAAAGATGGATGGGTGGACCAACATGAGTGCCTATCCAATCTCAGGAATATGGAGTCAAGAGACCTGCCTTATAGAGTTGTTTTTGTAACAAACATAAAATGTATAAATATTAAATAAAAAAAATTATTATTATCCAAGGGACATAACCCTTGTGAACAGTCATCAACGACGCCCTTTAGGATTGTATATATGTGGGCCCTCCAATTGTATTGTAATCATATCACTCATCATTCATTTTAATATATATTTATTGTCCTCTACAGATTACTGTTATCTAGCATATTTAAGGTGGATATTTTGTTTACTTTTCATACCCAGCACCCGGTAATCTATTTCCTATCAAACCCTTGCTATAATAGTCTTATTAAGCAAATTTACTAAATAGAAAACACAGCTGAGCTTTAACGATTTACATAGATAAATCAGCAGAAGCACAACAAGAAACCAAACACTTTTACAGATGTCATTTCTGGGTAAAAACCTTGGAAAAACCCCTAAGGGAATACCAATACTAAGATGATCTTATTACTATAAAATCTAGGCTCCCATCCTCGGATAATGGTCCACCAAGGGAATAATACAAAAAACAGCAAGATAGTCTAGCCTATCACACCTAGCTACCAGTCCTTTGTTATCACTTGCTCCTTTCCTCGAACCCTGCCCCTGCACGCTTGGATGAAAGTCCTCCAACCAATACAATGAGATCTCACTATCTCACTCTATGTGTGTGTGCTTTCACTTAAGCTACCTTTTATAATATTGAGATTAACCAAAACCCTATCTCCAACGGTTGAGATTGGATCTCATTTACTTGAGATCAATGGCTAAGATTCAGTTAATTAACTTAAGTCATTAGCGTCTAAAACTTAAGCACATTACTTAATTAATCTCTCAATTAATCTAAAAAGGAATTCACTTTAATAATCACTTAATTAAAGTGAATTTCCTAAGTCTAAGAGGTATTGGTGACGAATTCCACCTGTTCGACACAAAACCATGTGGAAATACCTGTATGATGCTACAAACATCAACATATTTTCTATATGAACAGGAAGTGTTCATCGCATTGGTATCAGAGCTTCGTCTCATTCTAGCTTTTGGCCAAACAAAAGAAAATATGATCCTCCTAGCTTTCACATCCTTTTGGTTATGGTTGGCCAATTGTGTAGCATCAGTAAGAGGTGTGAGTTTCTGATCTGCAAACTCCCAAATCCCATTCTCAATTAGCACTAATGCTATCCTCTCCTTCCAGGGACTGGAGTTGGATGCACCCTCCAACTGGATTTCAAATCTTAGACTAAATGCTGCCATCTTATCTAATCAAATAAGTTGACCAAAGAATTTTTTTGTTTCTTTTGTAAACCATTGCCAAATCGATTCCCTTCTCTCTCATAATTTAGGGCCTTGATACCATGTTAAATTTCTCAATACCAAATCTAATCTCTGTTCTCTAATAATATTTTACGCCCAGAAATAATTTACTGGGTAGATTATTGTTGAATTATTAAACAGAAATACATTGGTATTTAACAAATAAATTGCAGCAGAACAAAACAGGAAATTAATCTCATTGACACAACTATTTACCCTGGAAAGCCCCAAAGGGTAAAGGCCTGCATTCAAGTTCTTTTTTATTATTTCTTAGCTCACAAGGAAATTCAAAATTTTACAACAATGGAACTTGTAACTCAGCTCCTTTGGAAAATCATCCCACTTGGGCAAATCAATCCCGTGAGAAAATTGACTCTCTTGGACAAAATTCGCTCATCAAGAAATCGGCCCCTAGCAAATCGGCCTCTAACAAAATTGGCCCCTGCGACACCTTGTAGAGCTATCATACGAATCTCTCCGTGCAACTGGTACAGATCGACCTCTCTCTCGGATCAGCTAGTATGGCCTGCTAAATCGGCCTCTCTCTCCTCTAGATCTTCCTGATGCAAATCAGATATATACATGTCTAGGAGACTATACTACTGCGTGTATCTTTCTTTATTTTATCTTATCTTGGTTTTGGCATTTTCTAGGAGTTGCGTTTACACTCCCACATTGTACTCATACTAGACATATCCTTTAGTCCCACTGACCTACTTTTGTGGTCATTCATTGGACATTAATAAAATTATCTTATCTTATTTGCTCCCTCTCTCTTCAACGACCGAGTCTCCCACTCTTCTCTTGATAAAATCTCTCTTAAAATGATAATTTGTTGTTGTGTGTCTTTCTCCTCCTTAGGATTTCTTGTATAGCTTCTCAGTGACTAAACCCTAACCCTCAATCTCCAAAGTGATGGATGGCTAAGATTAAATCTTAAGCCTCACTCACGATCAACGATCACAACTTAATCTAAAGTTCACTTAACTTTTCACTTTAGAATTCCTTAGTCATTAGCTAACATTAATTAATAAAATTAAACAATGTGCTATTCCTAAGTTAAACTAAAGAAAGAAATATAAATGTCACTTGGTTTACTCAAGCAAGTACCTAAAGAAGTAATTGGACAACTTTTGCATGCTTGACACCTAGCCTATGCAGAAGCATTTCAAGGCATTTTGTGAGGAATGGGATGTGGAAAAAAAGCCTCTTGAAGATCCACACAACTTCGATGCCTTCATTGATGATAAGGCCTTGGAAGATTTAGATCCTTCTACATGGCATGAATCCCTTGAGCATGATTTTTTGGAACTTGAAGAAGTTAAAGATGACGAATCCATTGAAGACTCTTTTGCAGCAGTGCATGAAGAAAACATGGTTGGTGAGAGCACCCAAATTAGTTATTGGCTTGGAAAAAGAAAGTCGGTATAACACATTCTTCAAGGGTACCTCAACTACTCAATGACTATGCTATTATTTTCGTGTCAAATTCATTATTCATGCATGAGTTGACTCATTGTTTCTTGCACACACGAAAGGTCGGTTATACTTTGTATAGTGTGTCAAAGAGTTTGTTGTGGAGCACCCTAGCTCCAAGAGATCAGTTGGAGTCACATGTGCCTCAAGAAAGGATTTCTTGCACATTTATTCAGGGTGCATTGCTTGAGGGACATATTTTATGATGGTCAAACCTTAATTCATCCAACTTGGAGCATTTTCAAACCTGGGAATTTCCTCTTCATCACTTAAGTGAAGAGTGCGTCCTACCTTCTTGGCTATTTTTGGAGGTTGTTGTTACCTAACTTCATTATTCTGTTATTGTTGAATCCTCTTAAAAAGTTAGTTACATGACAGTACTATTATATTGTCTTCTTTGGATATGATGATGATTATTCTATTGTTCCTTCTAGGAACCCTTCTAAGAAAGGAAGTAGATCTAACCAACTCATTGCTACTTTTAGTAAGGAGTTTGTTGATTAGGATAGGAATGTAACAATTTATTCTGTTCCTTGCAAAACTAGTGGATCTAAGAAAACAATTACTTGTTTATTGTACAAGGAGTTCAATTCAAACCTATATAAGGGTTTGTTGTCTTCATTTGAAAGGGAAACAGTTTGGAGATAAGATAAGATTAGTTAAGATAATTTTATTAACATGCAACGAATGACCACTAAAGTAGGTCAAGGGGGTTGTTGCGTACAAAATGATGTCAATACAAAGTGGAGGTAATAAAACGACTCCTATTAAAAACAATATGCAGAAAGTATGAATCCAATATAAATCCAAATCCTAGAAAGCCACCTCCGAAGATTGAGTTGATTTGAGAGAGAGAAGTACGAAGAGAATGAATCTAGAATCTATGATACAAATGATACCAACCTATCATGGCCCACTGGATCCATCTCTCCTAACATTTGAGGACGAATGAAGGAATCTCGACATAGAAGTTTGTTTGGAGGAAGAAGTGGAAGAGGGTTTGAATTGTGTAATGTGTAGTTGCCTAGAGGAGGGGGCCCTTCGTTGTGGCCTTAGTATGGGACAAGGGCTAGCAGTGCCACTAGGGTCTCACGGAAATGGAGGTGATCATCTGGGTCCACACAGATCTTGTAGGAATATAATTCCATCTAGACATTAGGTTTATATCTTTATTATATTTCCTAGTGCTTGGTGCATTTATTCCATATGTTATTTAGGCTTGATAGTGCATAGTCTAGCGTTCAGGACCACATTTGTCCTTATTTGACCATCTTAGACTATGATAGTGCCCACCATTCCTAATTTTTGCTTTGCTTTATGAGCTAAACCGCATTTCAGCATTATTCTGCTTTTATCCTACTTTTGGGAGCTTTAAGCAGCTTTTCACTACATTTCACCAGGATTAGAATGAGCTAGTGGTGCTAGGATCATTTGGGTATGCTTGCCACTTTTTGCCTTGACCACCTTCCATCTTTTTCTCACAAAAGCCACTCAATAGCTGATTTTATGTCACTCATAGCCTACCTGGCCTAAGTTAGCCAATTCGTGACCTCTAGCTATGAGTTAGATGATGAGAATTAGTAAGCCCAAGCCTTCTACTATTGTAAGCTACTCGAATGGCACCTGGGCCTCTCAAATTCTCTCAATGAGATGTATTATAAATGTATTCATATCAATGAATAATACAGAGATGAAGTTTACATTAATTGAATTCTATTCTTTATGTTTCTGCTTCAATACTTCTTAATTCTGCCAGTCTCTGTGTAAAATCTTGGCGAGGATTACTTTGTAGCTAGATCCTGGCTTGTTTCATTCTTGTGTGGTGTTTAACACATTTAGAGAATTTTCCATGGTATCAGAGCTTAGGGAGATTATTTGAGCATAGTTGCTTGCAGTAGCGAACCAGAAGCAGTGGAGTTACCACAGAAATCCTAGGGTAATTGCCTTGAAGCCATTGGTTTATCCATTGGAGCCTACCCAGGTGTGAAGCACTCCCGAATGTGTGCCTATTGACTAAAGCAGAGCTCGTAGCTTAGATCCAAATAGTCTTCCAATATAGATTTCTAGAGAATTTGTTTTGCAGGTATTCTTGGTACAACAGCTTCTTGGATTCGAAGTTGTTCCTAAAGAAGAAGAAGAAGAAAATTGCAGAAATTTCAACACAGTTCGAACTATAGCAAGTCTCCTTGAAGAGACTCCTCCTATGGCTTTAGAAGTTCATGAGAATTCTGATTTCTCACCTTCATTCGCAGCTGATTCAAGAGAAGACATTCAGCCTCATTGTTGAAAAAGAACTCGCCTTCATTCTCTCACTGTTCTCCACTCAGTCTTTTATTTCGAATTCTGAAGAAAATCAGCAAGTTGTTGCAGCTTGTTCACACTCAAAGCCTCTAAGTGATTTGCATTTTGGTGTCAATGGATGTTATGAAGTCTAAATTTCATTTTGGAGTTGTTGGTTGCGCCCTCACCCTCACTGTCATGCTTCCTATCCACTGCATGATCATGATTGGCAAAAGTTCTCAGAATTGCACAAAAGATGGAGGACACCACCATTCGCTTGGAGTTGATCCTACTTCATTTGGACTTGATTTTGGTTCGAAGTTCATGGTTGCTCTGGCATCATTTCAAGTCTCATTTGGACCTAATCTTAGGATGTTCAAGTCTAGTGAGAACCACTCCAATTCACTCGACTATCAGTGTTACCCAATTGCTCTACATGGCCACACTGTCCATCCTGCAGTTGATTATGTTCCTAATCCAGTTGAGCAGATTCCTCTTCTATCAAGGAGGAAGACACCTCCAGACATCTTCACCAAGTTAACATCAGCTTGGAGCTCTGGAGAGCTTCATTAAATTTTGGTAGATTCATAATGTCCATGTTTAGAGGGGAGGTATTTCCCATGTGGTTTTTCTCTTTTACCTCAGTTTTTGGATAAATAAATTGTAAAGGGTGACCATAAGCCTTTGTTGCTTGGACCTCAATAATTTTCATGCTCACTACCATTTTGGCTTGGGGGGTGTTGGAATAAAATTCAATCTAGACATTAGTTTTATATCTTTATTAGATCTCCTAGTGCTTAGTGAATTTATTCCATATGTTATTTACGCTTAATAGTGCTTAGTCTAGTGTCTAGGACCACATTTGTTTTTATTTGACCATCTTAGACTATGATAGCGCCCACCATTCCTAATTTTTGCTTTGCTTTATGAGAAAAAGTGCATTTCTGATTTATTATGCTTTTATCCTGCTTTGTGAGTTTAAGCAGTTTTTCATTGCTTTTCACCAAAATTAGAATGAGCTAGTTGTGCTAGGATCATTTGGGCATGCTATGTCACTCATGGCCTACCTAGCCTAAGTTAGTCAATTCGTAACCTCTAGCTATGATTTGGATGATGACACTTGTCTAGATTGTGGAATTAGTAAGTCTAATCCTTCTATTATTGTCAGATACTCTAATGCCACCTAGGCATCTTGAATTATATCTATGAGATGTATTATAAATATATCCATATCAATGAATAATACAGAGATGAAGTTTACATTAATTGATTTCTATTCTTTACGTTTTTGCTTAAATACTTCTTCTTAATTCTGCCAGTCTCTATGTAAATTCTTGGTGAGGACTACTTTGCATCTAGATCCTGACTTGTTTCGTTATTGTATGGTGTTTAACCCATTTAGAGAATTTTACAAATCTGTGGTTGGAAACAAGATTGCTATCCACGGTTCCATCTACTTCTTGGTGTCCCTAGTAGATGCGAGCATCATAAAGAAATAAGTGATTCGTTGAGTGTAAGTTTGTCCAAAATGTGGATGTCGCTAAAATATGGCGGAGCAAAGCCAGAGGGCCACCCGCAAATATAAGGCCAGACATCTTTGGTCGAGGTACTTAAAGAAATTGGACAAAGTCTGAAGCTCCCGGAAAAGACATTGGAATCGCTCTCATATCTCATAGTCAATAGGGTTGCAAAAAATGAAGTGCTCCTCACTCAACCTCCCGAAAACGGCACACTTTGCAAATCTTGTCAAAGATGTCAATCTGGTCATTCATCTCCACCCTAAGTTTATTTGAGCTCACCTTGAACTAGCCTAGGAGAATATAAGGAGTGTGCACCCAATGGCGAAGTGTGTAATCGGGTCGAGAAATGAGTTTGTCTGTCAAATCCATGAAGTGCTCGATGTGTAAGGCCATCTTCAGACATAACATACCCTGAGGGTTGATCAAGGTCACCTACAAAAACTACCTGTAGATATCAACTCAAATGATCTTATTCATCTATTGCCTTGTAGGAGAGAGGAAGCTAGGTGCAACAAGGTATATCTAACTAGAGAATATACCATTACAATAACAACAAAAACCAAAAGATCTGAGACCCCTGCATACCAGCACAAAGTGTGGCCTAAGTGGATCGTTAGCACAATGGATTCCATTCCTATGCTATTGGAAGCGGGGAGCGGAGTGAAAAGCGAAATTTTCAAAAGCTTCCATTTTGGGAGCATTTTTTGTATAGTATATATTTTAATATATTTTGATGGATTTATATCTAAAAAACATGTAGGATGTTGAATTAGCTATAGAATACATGGATTAAACAATATAGGAAAAAATCGGCATCGGCAAAAAATCTGCGAGGGTTTAGAAAATATATTCTTCGCAACATCGACGAAAGAATCAGCAAAACCGCAGCAAGCATTAAAAAATGCAAATTTTGTACTTTAATAGGGTCAAAATTTGCTTACCAATTTTTCCCCTATTTGCCGATTTTCCCTATTTTTCTTGATCTTTGCCGATTTTTGCCAATTTTTTGTTGATTTTTCCCGAATTTTTCTGATGTCTGATTTTTTGAAAAATCGAGATTTTTTTGGGCCGAAAAATTGGTCATAAGAAAAAATCGCTATTTTTTGGGACATCGTCGATTTTTCGGCGATTTTTTCCACTATGGATTAAACCATATAACATCAGTCATCTAGTACTTATAACTTATAACATTATCGTCAAATGATCAACCATAAAAACTTTTGTAGGAGCTTGGCAAAGAAGGGACGTACCATAACATTGTCATCAAATGATCAACCTAGTATACGAGCTTTTAGTATAGGAAAGGAAGGGAGCGCCTCGAGAGCGCCTTGGGAACGTTTTGGGAGCGAGCTTCAGGAGTGGGAGCGAGGGGGTGGGGGGTGCTCCCATGTAGTATACCTCCATTGAACAATACACCAAGAATGGATACCAATCCCATCCCTTTCTTGAGTCAACAAAGCTTTGGATGCAGTGAAATCTAACAATGGAGTACTTGGTGTTGGTATTAAAAACTTATTGCTGATTTGTCCTGTCCGATTTGATTGATGGCGGTTTATGTGTGAATGTCTTCAAAGATTTGGTAATCCTATTTTTGTATTTGAACTTGCTTTTCATGATTAATGTTCCATTTGGCTCTCCCCAGCTATGCTTAAATGAATTTCCTTAGTATCATTTCTTTATTAGAAAGTGCCTAGAATACATAATCTTGTATGCTGGTTTTTCCTTTCACATATCGATTCTAATGAGTTTTATGTGATTTCACCCCTAGTTAAATTTACCCTGATAAATAGTAAAGCTTCATGGTTGTAAGTCCATGATTAGGTTATTAACCTCATGCTTTGTACAAGAAAAGTCCTCAAATGCTTGCTGCCCTATGACTCCATATGCCCAATGAACTTCACACTGGTCTTGATCCTCCCATCCATATGCCCAATAAACTTCACACGGTCTTGATCCTCCCATCACCCATCGTTTCATAATCTATCTTGTACACTTATGTTTTGCTAAAGTAAACATCGCCTTTTCACCTTGAGCTTTCATGATATAGCTTTAGCAACCCTATTCCTAGAGAAGCCCCCCTTGTGCTGGAGGAGAGATAGCCTACAGGGAGGAAGAGGGTTGGTGAGGTGACAGTGACCTCCCTCTTAGTTCCATGAAAGTCCTGCTTGTGTATTAGGATTTAGCGCAAGAAATAAGGGGTTAGCTGGTAACAGGGAGAAGGATGATCTGAGTGAAACAGCATGGTCAACAAGTGCTACTGCTAACCAAGACATTCTAGTCATAGATGAAACCATTGAATGCATAGGAAAAGTAGTTAAGCAATCATCACCAAGACAACCTTGGTTTGACGTTGTGTACTTTATTCAAAAATACCTCATCTGTGAAGGCTGGTATAGCTTGATCTGCATTTATCATTTCAAATTATTGACTCATTTGAGACACCATCGCCTTATTAGTGTCTCGTTTTCCCTACTTAGATCTTTGTAGCTAATGGCAAGAATTGTAAGGGAGAGCAGGCATCCCATAAGGAGTTTATCCCATCATGGGTTAATTAAGTTATAGTTATGGATGCCCCTTTCACAACATGGCCATACTTGGGATGCATTTGTTCCAGAACAAGAACTAGAGGTGGCGGTAGAGGGTATGCATGCAACAGAATGGTTTGAAGCTGCGAAAAGGGTCCAACCTTTGGTTGTAGAGGCAAGCCTTAGCCATCAGAAGTCTAAGGATTTTGATAGTTCCATGCAGGAGACGACCACTTTGGTGAAGAGGGAGCATAGCACGGGTAGTGCAGCTGCCATTCATGAGGGTAGTGCAGCTGCCATTCATGAGGATCTTAAACAACACAGAACAGCCAAGCATGGCTATAGAAGCCAATGCTACAGAAGTCACTTCTGCAACAGCTCCACGCAACAAGAAGAATGGAATCCCTGGAAGAAGCAGCACTAAGGAAGCTACAGAATAACATGAGCTAGCTACTGCTATAGGGGTTCAACCGGCAACCGGTCAAGAAGAAGGGAATCAACCAAATACTTGGTAAACATCTTCATACTCGCAACAATCAAACCTCTAATAAGAAAGCCTACCTTCCCTGCATTCGAGGGGTCACTGACAAAAATGCAAAGGTCCTAAAAAGGCAAGCAGTTACAACCTTGTTTACACCGATGGAAACCATTAGACAGAAAATGAGGCACATAAAAGACCCTATTGACTCTAGGTGCCCTCCTCAAAGTGTTGAACGTTCCTACTAGGTAGGCACCTCCACTGATCAAGCAACTGACTCCACCATTGTGTGCACCCAATGGATTAGTCAACATGCCAATTAGGGTAACAACCTCCTAGGTAAGTCCTACATACCATCACTCTAACCAAGGTCAAGCATCCACCCAAACTGAGCCATCTATATGTCCATGAAGCATCGCCAAGGGGATAGGAGACACAATGCTCTCTTAGAAAAGTGAAAAGTGAAAACACTTTTTGGAGTAACCCATAAGCTAACAAATTTCATCTGATTCAATCTTAGAATTATATTTTACTCGATTTTTTTAGATAACTGCCAAGTAGAAAAAATCCAATAAGAATAAGGCAGGATTTCTTGTCCTTGTTTGACCCTTTAATTAAAAAAACATTTTATGGCAGACATTTCTAGTCCTTGTTTGACCTTTTAATAAAAAAATCATTTATGGCAGACATTCATCAGACATTAATAAAATTATCTCCTCTATAACACTTTTTGAGTGCTTCAATTGTACTTGACTTTTATCGTTTATGCATAGATTCCATAAGTTTTCCACTAAAAATAGATATCTACAAATGTTTGCTGGAAATAATCTTCAGTGTGCATGCATTATTAAAAAAAGCCCATTATTTTCAAGGTTTATATATCCTCATTAATCCACTATATATCCACAAATTTTAAAAAATGTCTAGATTTAGAAAGATGCAGATGACCATTCTCCCTCTATACTCTCAATAAAGATACCATCTAGTCCATTGTATTAAGTGGAGCCATTGATGTTATAGCCATTGTCTTGGATTGGATTCTGAAGACACCATAGAAAGAAATAGAATCAATCACATCTATGTATACTTCAACTAAATTAGGCTCACCGTCTTTAAAGTAGAAATTTACTCCTCCACAAACCTTTGTATAACTAGAATGTATTATTATTTTTTAGGTACGTAAATTCAAATTAAATTGTAGTTTTTTTTAATATTATATTAGAATACAGTGATGTACTTTCAGTTTCTGTTGTATTACTTTATCGAAGCCACTTTATCACTCCCATGGTGTATTGACATCATTGTACTCAGCAGGTCCAGTGACCTATCTTTTGGTCACCTGTTGGACATTAATAAAATTAACTTATCTTATCTTATACATTATATATTTTCAATAAAATAAGCAACTATATTGCATTCCATACTAACTTCAAGTATTTAAATTGTATAATATTAATACTCGGATCAATATATTATTGTATTAAAATAGTTAAAGTTTAACTATGCATACGATTGTCTTGAAAATAATCAGAAATTTCGCAACAATTAAAATGTTAATTAAAGGGGTATTCAAGGGTACCTTATGGCTGAATCAGTCACCTTCCAACAACCACTCAAGCTCAATACCTCTAGTTCCGGGCAACCTTCAGCAATGGCTATCACTCCTCTATCTGTAACAGCCTGCTCTTTTGTTGTTCTAGGAACTGTGCAACTATAACCCTAAACAAGCATGTCAAATGTGAAAAAAAATCAATTAAAAATACATCAGAATATCTCCACAGAATAAAATTAAAAAATTGCAGTCAATGCACTCTCTATTCAAAACAGGCATGTTTTATTTGAACATGAGCAAGATCTATTCTCCTAAAATATGTCTGCATGCATTAAAATAGTAGAACAATAAAGTCAATAAAGCACTGTCTATAACATGTCTTCATTCTCTTAATTATAAGGTATTCAAGATGTTCACAGTAGTGAAGGAAAACAAGAAGCTGACTTCGAGCTCTGGTATTATAGGCCAAGCAAAACCATATAAGTGATTATCCAGGGAAAAAGTAGAAGAGTAGAACAATAAAGTCAATAAAGCATTGTCTATAACAAGTCTCCATTCTCTTAATTATAAGGTATTCAAGATGTTCACAGTAGTGAAGGCAAACAAGAAGGTGACTCCAAGCTCTGGTGTCATAGGCCAAGCAAAACATATAAATGATTATTGTTGGCAAAAACCCACCAACAAAGCTCGGTTGACAGGTGTTTCGTCTCTGTCGACACCCAACCAACACGATCTCCCTGAGCACCGGCCCAGACAGGTTTTACCCCGTCCGGCAACACCCGCGGAGCGGATGAAGTCTCACCCGAGATGTTCGAGGGAGAGCTGTTGGAACCAAGTTTCCGCAGTAAGGGGGAGGATCAAGGCATCAATGACTTATCTGCATAATTACCAGATCGAACCGAGCCATTCATCAGATATCACAGCATTCATCACGGATCTATCAGTATAACCATAGATCTAAACAAATTGCATCATTCACTTATTCATCGCAGCAGTACCGCATTATTCATTCATAAAGCAGATCCATCCATCATTGACATCACAGTACATAAAGACAGAAAAGAGATATAAAAGACAAGAGCAATTTAGGGCAACATCCGTCGTGTCATATTACTTCTGCGCAATAGATCCAAAACATACAGTACTTCTCCACAGCGAGAAAATGATCAACCCACAAGATAACACAAGATTCAATCTCATAGATAGCTCATTGACAGACAACTTAGCTGATCCACAAACTCATGGATATCACTGATAAAAAAGGCATGATTTACATTTGCAATCCTAACTCTATATATAGGCTTGCGCCTTTACATTCAAGGTCCACTTCCAACCATCTTCTAACAAACTTCTAACTAACTTAACCACTAAGGACCAATATTCCGAAGAATTGGTCAATAAGCATAAATAATGAAAGAAAAATATATAAAAAGTGGACTATTTTTCGCCTGTCATGCTATCTTTGCCTTGCGCGGTGTCACGTGAGTATGTGCACCATCCTAGATGCCGCGCAACTCACCTATCCTCAAGCCCTTGCCAACAGGCCCCCAACACAGTCTTGTGGCTCGTCCTCGAGCCACGTCAGCTGGCCATGGTGTCTTCAGCAATCCTGAAAGGTAGAAAACTTCGCTTTTGCATCAATGTGCAACTGTGTTTGGACTGGTCGACTTGCAGTTGACTGCAATTGCTTTCTTCAATGTCAACTGCAGCGAACCTTAGCAAACTTCTGGAATTGTGTAACCTGCAATGCCGTCATGCTCCGGCTTCGATGAATACTACATCATTCTCCATTTCTCATTTCCCTTCAATAAGTGTCTGGTTGGCCATCAAGTGTCGGCAGCTACAGATTATGAAGTCAGCCTCGCTTCTGTCCACTTGGTCTTTCCTTGCATTCAGGCTCAGCCTGGGCTGCTTGAATTCGACCCGGTTCCCTGTTCCTGCAGACTTAGTCAAATGGGGCAGGAACTCTGATCCCATCCGAATTCCTAGTGGGTGTCTAAGTCGACCCCTTAGACCAACTGGGAGAAATATAGCCAAGGATGACTTTGCAAGATACTGCTATCTTGAGCAAACTAACCCGCATACTTGCAACTTCTTCGTCAATTTCTGTTGAAATAGCAGTCGCACACACAGTCTACCCTGTATCAAGGGTAGCCTGCATTGCCCCTTCGATAGCCGCTACCTTACACAGTGGAGTTCCCTTCAATGACCCAACCCAACTCTTCTGCAACTTTGCTCAGTGCAGCACTTCCTAATGGTGTCCGCTCGATGTCTGGCCCGTAGTTTATAACACCAGTTTTTTCCCAGATGCCATCATGAATTACGCAGTTGCATCATTATGACTAAATCATTCACTTACGTGCCAAATCTGTCGTCGATTTGGCCACCCTACCTTTCGGATCTGCTATGATGAACTGTGACGTCAACTGTGCCATCGTTTACCTCTTTGACAGCCGTTATTGAGTATTGATGTGATGTCTTGTCACGCGACCTTTGTTTGTCGCACAACCTTGTGCCGGCGGAAAATCTGTCCCTGGCTAATTTTTTTTTTTTTACGTGGGCACCACGCCTCAGGCAGTGCGCAGCTCGGGACCTATCCTATAGGGCTTTAAGCGGTTGCCATTCACGAGCTTTGGTAGCACCGCTCCATCTAGCTGTTGTAATTGAACTGCACCCCTAGAAGTAATGGAATGAACAAGATATGGACCTAACTAGTGCATCTGTAACTTACCGGGATGCTTGATGAACTTGTTGTCGTATAATAGCACCAGATCTCTTTGCTTAAATTGTTTGTTCTTTATGTGGCGATCATGCCACGCTTTCTGTCGATCATTTTCGACTCGTTGATGGAAGCCTACGATGAAGCGGTCTTCTTCAAGCTAGATCAATTGTGTTATGCGCTCTTTAAGTGCTTCCTTATTATCCATGCCGGTCGCCGCGACAATACGCAAACTAGGAACAATGTATTCCATAGGCATGACTGCCTCTTGCCCATATACCAATTTGAACGGTGTCTGTCCTGTCAGCCTCTTGCAAATGGTGTGATAGGCCCACAACATTGCTGGAATTTTCAAATCCCAGTCGTTGCGACTAGTGTTATATACCTTTGTAAGCGCGGTTTCCAATATTTTGTTGAAGGCTTCGACGATCCCATTTGCCTGTGGATGATATGGGGTACTTTTCTTATGCTGCACCTGCAATTCTGTCAGAGCTCTTACCGTGCGGTTGATAAAATGACTGCCATGGTCACTCATCAATATCCTATAGCATCCAAACCGTATCACAATATTTTCAAATATGAAATTTGCTGCTGTCGCAGCGGTGCAATCCACAACTAGGGCAGCCTCCGCCCACCTTGTCAGATAGTCAGTTGCTGTAATTATGTACCGCACACCAGTGCGCTTCCCTGGCGGATTAATGGGACCCACAAAGTCCACAGCCCATTTATCAAAAGGTTGCAATGTTACTTGCAGTACAAGCGGCATCTCATCCTGCTGCGATGGTTTCCCGACGCGCTGACAGATGTCGCAGCTCCGCGCATAGTCTGTCGCATCATTGTGTAAAGTAGACCACCATAACTCGACGTGCAGCATCTTACACGCAATAGCCCTTCCTCCAGAGTGTACACCCACGATTCCTGCATGTGCTTCTTCTAGAATCGGCCCTTGCTCGTGCGGTAAGACACATCGTCGCGGGATCTCATCCGGTCCAAGTTTGTATAAGTGCCCAACAATCAACTAGCTCTTCGAGGCCTTCACTACCAACTGCTTCTTTTGACTGGTCGACAAGTCCTCCGGAGCACCTCCGGTTGTCAAGAACTGAATGATCGGAGCATAATAGTCATCTGCAATATCCACTTGGAACAACTGTGCATCAGGCAATCCTTCTTCAATATTAGTGGGCTCCTCGCCTGTCTCAATGCAGGATAGATGATCAGTGCCAGCATTCAAACGGCCTGGCTTGACAATTATCTCAAAGTCGAATTCTTGAAAGAGTAGTAGCCATATGCATATCTTTCCCCCTAACACAGGCTTATTAACCAGATACTTCAAAGTCGAATGGTCCGTGAACATTTTGAAGTGACCACCCAACAGATAGTGCTTGAACTTCTGCAACGCATACACCATCGCCAATCCCTCTCTTTCTGTGGTTGTGTAATTTCTCTCTGCAAAGGACAATTTCCTACTCGCAAATACAATCGGATGATCCAGATCACCATCTCCTGGTTACGCGAGGACTACGCCCAACGCGACGAATGACGCGTCCACATGCACGTGGAACTCCTCGTTCCAATCTGGGAATACAAGTATGGGTGTTGACGCCATCTTGGCCTTCAGGGTGTCGAAGCTTCCTTGACACTCAAGATTCCATTCAAATGCAGCGTCCTTCTTCAAGAGTTTCTCCATAGGGGCGGTAATCACAGCAGAACCTTTGATGAACTTGCGATAGTACCCCGTGTGCCCTAGCGTCGCGCGAAGCATCTTCACATTTGTAGGCGGCGGAAGACTCAGAATAAGCGCAATCTTCGCAAGGTCCACCAACAAGCCTTGTTTGCACACTATGTGGCCTAGCAACATCCCGAATGGTGCACAGAAAATGCACTTCTTTGAATTTAATGCAATTTGATGCTGTCGACACCTTTCCAGCATCAATTGCAGGTTTGCTAAGTGATCCTTGACCAGACCATAAACTATCCAATCATGCATATATACCTGCAGGAACTTCTTAATGAAATCTTTAAACGCAGCAACAACCACCCGAGAAAATATTGTTGGTGTGTTCTTCAATCCAAATGGCATGCTGTATATTGGAAACAATGCCATTCAGTGACAAATGTGGTCTTATGCCGATCCTCCTTTGCGATTCTGATCTGGTGATAACCAGAAAATCCATCCGTAAAGGAGTACATCTCCTAACCGCCTACCCCTTCAAGGACCTCATCTACAAATGGAGTTGGAAAAGGATCATGCATACAAGCATCATTCAGTTTCCTTAGGTCGACCCAGAAGTGAACATCGCCAGTTTTCTTATCCTAAACCACCATAGGGCTTATCCACTCTGATTCTTCTACAGGCTCAATGATACCGGCATCTAACATCCGGTCGAGCTTGGCCTTGACACGTTCTTTGTATCGCAGATTCAGGCAATACGGCCTCTGCCTCACTGGTTTCGCATATGGTTTCAACGGGATTTTCATTTCTAAGAACCTTGTCAGAAACATATCTTGGAATTTGTGCAGTAGGTCCGTGATCTTAGCCATTGCTTCGTCGTCCCAGTAGCCTCCAATATTGGCAAATTTCGGGTTCTCCTCCGTCCCAATATTAACTTTTCTGATCTTCAGCAGCTGACTCATAGGATTGATTGGTATGTCTGGTGCTGCAACATCTCGACTTCCTTTTGATTCCGAAATATTGATATTCTGCAGCTCATCATCATCTTCAGGTTCACCAAATATATCGTAACATGTCATCAATGACTGCATATGACACTGCGCATGTGGATCTACGGGATATGCGATTGGCACAACCTTCAAAACTACATCGCAGATGATTTGAAGGGTGTTGTGGACTTCAGGGTTGAAATCCTTGAAACTAAAAGTATGCACAAAGCAAACTGACAGCTCCTCCTAGGTGGTGATGGTTCTGCGCAGCTCTACCGATATGTACCAGAATCTAGGCATTTCGTCCAAAGTATGAACGAAGCCATGGACCCATTCATCCTTGGGTCGCGATGCCCACAAAGCTTGACATTCCATCAGCTGACCGGTGGGGTCATTCAGCCCATCATATCTTCCAGCGTGATAGACCTCTGAATCATCGAAGCGCACCATCATCAATCGTCGACACTGTGCCCAATCATTGATTGTCTTCTGGTGAGTCGCCCAACAATGTGCTGGGGTGGCCTTCAACGCTTCCTCCGACGTCAACAATCGCTGCGAGTCAGATACCTTCTCTTCAAACTCTGTGACGAATTCAAAAAATTCTGGCATTCCTTCATAGATTGGAAACTCAACAACCTCAGTTGCGACGCGACATAGAGACTGTGACCAAACCGCACATTCTGAATGATACCTCATGCAGCCAATTTTCCAATGCATTATCGGAATCAGAGGACGCAGAGCTAGCGCTGCGCCATCCGAGTTCTTCATCAACGGTAGGGTGGATATAGTCTTCAAAGATATTGTAAGCGTGATCCCAGCCTCTACCAGCTTCATCCTTTACAGGTTCAATATATCGTCGTCTTTCATTAGGGTCCATGGGAGCGATAACTCTAATATCTTGGTTCTCATATATCATGACTCACTTCTTAAAATTAATAACGGCCATACTATCCTAGGCCCATCCGATCCCTAGCAGCGTGGGATAGGAGCCTCCACCATCAACAACTTCGATGACATCAAAATTAGCTTATGTTTTCATACCTTCGACATCTACGACCAGGTTTGAGACCCAGCCAATTGGCTGTACTTTGGCCTAATTTGCTAATCGCAGCTGGATAGGGGACCATCCCAACGTCGACTTTCCCATCTGCTGCCAAGTCTGTTTGGTCAAAATATTCATGTTCGACCCAAGATCCAGAATAACTGAATCGACTTCGTAGTCCCCAATCTGGATGTTCATTCGCATCTCCTTACCCGTCTTTTTCTTTTGGAGGGAATTCACCGCGGAGTCCTTCAACTCCTTGCCCCGGTGATAAAATAACTTCTCAATTTCAACAAGAGCATCAAGATCTCTTTCTAGCTACAAACAATTCTCAAAAAACTATTGCAAGGTACCATGTTGGTGCGATGGTCCTGCCTCTACAGATGAATCAAAAGCAAGTGGCATTTCAACAATAGGTGACTTACCTGGATTTCTATCGATCGCTTTCTGGTCTCAAAAAATGTATCTCTCTTTGTGGCGATATCGAGTGCCACCTTTTTCTCCCCTGTAAATCAAACTTGTTGACGGGGTCCAACCTCCCCGGTCGTCGCACCTCTGCGGGTGATGACGGCAACATCGACAGCCTAGGTTTTGGGTTCTTATTAAATAGTTGCAACCGTTAACCCTTGATTCTGGTTCTAAGCCTGATTCAACAGTGGATTTTGGTTCATCAACGGGTTCATAGGCTGAGTTACATTCTGAGTCTATAGTGGAATCTAAGCTTGATTCGGCACTTGCTGCTGGTTCTACACTTGGTTCTGGTTTTGGAGCTGGTTCTGATTCTGCAATTGAGGAATGTTCATGGCCTACCACTTCGCAATTAACTCCAGGCAATTCTCAGTAGTGTGCTCACTTGCTGCGTAGTATGTACACTGCAGATGAGGACAATCCCTCTGATAGTGTCCAATTACTCCACAATTGTAACACTGGATTGATGCGCGACCTCGTCCTCTTCCTCGGTCGAAGCCTCCTCTTCCCTTGAATCCTCTGCGGAACCCTCCTTACTGCGGGTACTGCGGCTGAACTACTTCCTCTTGATACTGTGGTTGGGCCACTTGTTGCTGCGAGGAATTCGGTTGCTGCTGAACGTAGTGCGCTACTTGGACGTATTGCAGTTGCGGCTGAGCTATCGTCATTTGATTATACTGCGGTCGGGGTGCAAACTGTGGTTGTGCTATGAACTGCGGTTGCGGTGCAAACTGTGGCTGCAGCTGTGATGGAATAAACTGCATCTGCGGGGGTGGTGTGTACTGTACTTGAGGTGTCAGCTGTACTTTCTGTGGCTGAGGCTGCGACTGTTGGACTGCGCGGGGATCTTCACCCTTCACAAAATAAGAATCATGCATCCTCTCTTGGAGTAAGTCATAAGCGCGACAGTCCTTATCTTCGTGCTCGACTGATCGACAAAAAGTACAGTATAGGCTTTCTGGCTTCGTGAGCATCTTCTGCATGTAGGTACAGTTTTCATGTCGATGCCCCTATACTTTACATATGCGACACCACAACACACCACCGCAACTCAAGGGGTTCGTTGCTCCTGAGAGTAAGTAGTTCTGGAAAGTAGGGTAGGTATCTTTGGTGTGTCCCTCCACATGGCACCGAGTGCACCAAAGGTCATCGTGCTCGTCTTTTGCCTTAATATCTTGTAGCTGGAGCATCAGATTTGCTAACTAAGCCTAGATTTGATTCATACCAATTGCAGTCTCTCCAATCGGCAAAGCTTCTAATTTCATTGCGATCTCTAGAGCCTCGCTCTGTGTCGCAATCTTCTGTTGCATTAATGGTTGTCGGATATGTGAGACCAACGCGGTAATGAACCATTCCTTATGCTGGACATCGCTCATTTTAAAGTTGACTCAGGCCATCAGCGTCTTAAACCGTTGATCAAAATCCCAAACAATCTCATTAGGGAATGGCTTGATATCTTTCAATTCTATAATGTACTGGGACTTAGATTTTGGTTTTTTAAATTCTTCAAATAACCCTGCCCGGATCTCATCTAATGTCTTTGATGCAGCTCCCTGAGGAACTAGCATGAATCTCATATACCAGTCAAGCGCACGACCCTTGAGAGTGGTCGCTAACTAGCCTTTCTTAATATCATCATCCACAATCTATCTGGCAGTCCAGACTGCTTCACACAAAAACCAATATTGCTCTGGGTCATCAATCTCATTTCCATGGAGCATCGGTAGCTTCATCTTGTCGCGCGCCATTCAGGGCCTTCTTCCTCCGAATGTCGCTTTACTAGTAAATTGCTGCTGGCACGTCGGACAAGTCGACGTAGAATGCGCGTTTCTACCTGTTGGTGGAGTAGTGCGCAAAGGTGTGGCCACGTTATAGGTGGAGTTCAAGCTTGCTGCTATCTTGGGCATAGCCTGGGTAGAGTCGTCCTCGTCGTCACTGTAGGGTCGCTTCGTCCTGTGTGATTGTCCTTCGTGGCCTTGCGTCTCGAGCGCAGCAGGACCTTCCCTTGTCCTCTTCCTCTTCTCTTGTCGAAACTTTGCTCCTCCCCTTGTACAACCACTTATTTCCTTGGAGACCCTCACAATCTCGCCAGAACTCATACCCATCTACCCCTTACCTTTCCATTTGTCTTGCCCCTTCATCTTAATAGATAATTGCAGAGACAATAAGAACCTATCTCGTGGTCCATTGAAGAACTCTCTTTCTGCTTTGCTATAGGACTTGTTGGTATCGACCGCGAACTCAGTGATATATCCTTCCAAAATACTATCCAACCACACTTCAACAGCTCGCGATGCCCTGTTGTCGGTCTCTTGCAATTCTTGGATCAATCCAGGAGTCCAGGATGTCAAATTCCCCTCCCTGGTGGTTGTTCTTTTTGTAGGTGAACCACGCCAACCACTCGTACAGCATGATAGGAAACTCATAGAAGAACCATTCGTGAGCACCATCATGGATATATCTGGCCAACCAATTCTTTGTCGATAACTTCGGGTTCTGAATCTCGGTCTCAACAAATTCTCGCAGTTTTAGGTAGAACCAATCTTCAATCTCCGGTTTAGTCAGATGCCACAACATATCCTCCCTTCAGTCGCAACTTGGTCCCAGCAACGAAACCATTTGTTGGCAAAAACCCACCAACAAAGCTCGGTCAACAAGGGTTCCATCTCTGTCGACACCCAACCAACGCGATCTCCCTGAGCACTGGCCTAGACAGGTTTTACCTCGTCCGGCAACACCCGCGGAGCGGATGAAGTCTCACCCGAGATGTTCGAGGGAGAGCTGTCGGAACCAAGTTTCTATAGTAAGGGGGAGGATCAAGGCATCAATGACTTATCGGCATAATTACCAGATCAAACCGAGCCATTCATCAAATATCGCAGCATTCATCACGGATCTATCAGTATAACCATAGATCTAAACAGATTGCATCATTTACTTATTCATCGCAGCAGTACCACATTATTCATTCATAAAGCAGATCCATCCATCATTGACATCACAGCACATAAAGACAGAAAAGAGATAAAAGATGAACAATTTAGGGCAACATCCATCATGTCATATTACTTCTGCGCAAAAGATCCAAAACATACAGTACTTCTCCACAGCGAGAAAATGATCAACCCACAAGATAACACAAGATTCAATCTCATCGATAGCTCATCGACAAACAGCTTAGCTGATCCATAAACTCATGGATATCACTGATCAAAAAGGGATGATTTACATTTGCAATCCTAACTCTATATATAGGCTTGCGCCTTTACATTCAAGGTCCACTTCTAATCATCTTCTAACAAACTTCTAACTAACTTAACCACTAAGGACCAATATTCCGAAGAATTGGTCAATGAGCATAAATAATGACATAAAAATATATAAAAAGTGGACTATTTTTCCCCTGTCGCGCTACCTTTGCCTTGCGCAGTGTCGCATGAGTATGTGCAGCATCCTAGATGCTGCGCAACTCAGCTATCCTCAACCCCTTGCCAACAATTATCCAGGGAAAAAGTTTAATAGGAAAAGAAGGTAAATAATATAAGTTACTTTTGAGTAGTAGTTACCCACTTTTAAGTAAGACATTTAAATATATGGCCCAGGGGCAAGAAAGTGAAAAGTGTAGACTTTTACTTCTCAAACAGGCTACTAGTTATACTCAGATTACTGTTTAATACACTATCTCATTCAACATTCAGCCGCAAATAAAATTGAACTCATAAACATGTCTGAACTAGAAGCACATGAGAAATTTTACCAAAAAGAAAGAGTGCAGAATTAAAACAACAGCCACATAGAAAATTTCAGACTCAGGATTTTAGCCAAGTTGGCCCAGGCAAAACCCCAACTTGGGGAAAACCTGGGAGAGAGGGGAGTTTTATTATTCTTCAATGAAATGTACAGCAGAAATAATGCACAGTATACACTACTTATCTCAACCCATGGAGACCACTTTTCAGACTGAAAACAGTTGCAAAACAACCTCAATTTTTGTGCCACAGCTGCCTTGAAACACATGCTGAAGGTACAGTACGTACTACGGCCAGCCTGCTCCTGTACAGTTTCCTTCTCGAAAAGTGTGCCCAGTATGGTCTGTTGTTCCTGGTTTTCATGCCACTGCACCAGCAATTAATACCCTCAACCTTTGTGCCTTTCTGTGCCTTGAAATTCGTGTCCAACAGCTACAGGACTGTGCTGTACTGTCTGTAATTAATTCTGTACCAGCTCTAGAAAATTGTGCCAGCAGTATTGAAAAGTGTGCTGCTGTTCTTCACCTCAATTTTCATGCTACTCACTACTCTAACTCGCCTTGGGAATCGTGCTTGCCTTCTCAGCTAGCTTCTCTCTCTCCATATTGACTTCACTTCTCATGAACTCGACCTCTCTAGCCCCTCTCAAGCAGCTCAAACTGACTCCTCTCAAGCAACTCGCCCAAGCTCCAAATCTCTTGGTGGGGTAAGCGAAAATGAGGTTTGAAGTGTCTTTTTATCATTTTCTATTGTCTCTTCACTTCCTCTTCCTGGGGTAGCTGAAAGGATACTAGATCAAGGGCCCATATTTAATCTACTGTTTTCACATCAATGGATGACAAAAGTCACTTTTCTCTCCATTTAATATTTTCTCTCTCAAACACAACTTAAATTTTTTTAAAAGTCACTTTATTCTCTAAAGTAAAATAATTACTTATCTTAAGTAATTAATCCTATTGGACACAATGGCCACACTGAGAGGGGAGGTGAATCAGTGTGAGAGCAATTATAAACTTTTTACCTTCTTTTAATCAATCCGAGTATATCAATCATTATGTCATCAATTGCATAATCAAATTCATCATGAGTCATAAGCACAACATCACATCAAAAGAGATACAAGAATATATGGAATTTTGATCTTTATTTATTGTACATGGAAAACGACAATCTTTTCGATTACAATCAGCACCAACTGATGAAAAGAGCACCAACTCTCATAACAAGACCCAACCTGGTTTTCTTAGCTCCAACTAAGAAGGGTTTGAGGAGTCCAATCCTCAAGTGCAAGATTCTTCTTGCAAGCAATCATATGGCTCTTCTACACAACCAACCTCTGCTCTGCACATCAGTCTCTGTTCATCACTACTGCTCAACACTGCTGCTCATCACAATTGCTCATGTCTGCTGCTAATCACAACTTCTCATCTCTACTGCTTATCACTACTGCTCATCTCTATTGCTCATCACTGTTGCTCATCTCTGTTGTTGGTCATCTGTTGAGTCATCACTCTATACCGATAAGTCATTTCATTGCCATACACTGCTCATGTACAACATTGTACACCTCATCATACCCAGTCACTCACCAAGTAGTTATGCATCGTCATGCATCAGCATCACCGTCATTGGGTATAAATCGTCATGCATCATCATCATAGGTATGCATCATCGTCATAGGTTACGCATCGCCGTGCATCACCATCATAGGTATGCATCATAGTTATAGGGTCTGCATCATCGTAATAGGGTATGCATCCTCATTGTTAGATTTTTATCATTTAATCAATATGATCTACGATCTTATCTGAGAGAATAACATGCACAGCAATAATCACAAGAGACAAGAGACACAAAGACTTTTCCTCGAGGAAACCATAAAGGAAAAAACCCCACAACTTCCTCAGAGATAGAATGAGCACCAGTAGCAAAAGTAAAACCCAAAAACACAAAGATGATCTCCGACAGCTATTGTCTCTCTCACTTGTGCCAGCTCCTCCTCTCTCACTCGTGCGCTACAGTTGAGTGAGTGTATGTGACAAATAGAGAGTCTCACTCTCTATTTATACTAGTTTTCCACTTGACAATTACTTACCAGGGTCAACTTCTCTAGGAGAGTCTAATAACCCTAGTACCCCGAAACTGTGGGGACTATTGTCCCGACTTACAATGGAGGGTTAACCTCTATGACTTTATTATATTAATGATTCTCCCGATAGGAACATCGAGGTATAATGAAATATAATGATTCTCCTAATAGGAACATCGGGGTACAATGAAATAAAATATAAGATATACAAGTGAATACATTCTGAAGTTACAAATACATCAACACTCCTTCTTAACTAGGAAGGTATTCTCTTGACACAATTCATCAGCACAAGTCTTCGTCACTGGATCATCATCACTGGATCATCACCGCTAGATCATCATCACTGCTCCTGCTATCTCGAGCAAATGGTGTTATCTCTTCAATTCTACTCGTCATAGGAAATTCTATAGAGCCACCCCTTTTTCATGCTAGTTGTATGCCTAGTGTTCATGTAGGTCGTCATCTTCTTCAGCACTTATATAACCATGGGAGGAACACATCCCGCAACCATGTCAGAAAGGCTCTGCATTTACATCTGACCATGTGGGGAACACATCCCGCAACCATGTCAGAAGGGCTCTACACTTACATCTGACCATGTGGGGAACACATCCTACAACCTTGTCAGAAGGGCTTTGCACTTACATCTGACCATGTGGGGAACACATCTCGCAACCATGTCAGAAAGGCTCTGCACTTACATCTGACCATGTGGGGAACACATTCTGCAACCAAGTCGGAAAGGCTCAGCACTTATATCTGACCATGGGAGGTCCAACCTGCCACCATGTCAGAAAGGCTCTCGGACTCATCGCTTCTCCTTAGAAGGAACCTCGATCTGGAGAACACCAAGCTTCTCCCTGAAGTACTCAAAATTCACTCTGGCCATTTCTAGCATTGAATCACATCAGGGCTGATTACGTCCAAGGATAACCTGCGAGCTTTGTCAGGACTGATTACATCCGAGGACAACCTACAGGACCTTTTACGTCTAAGCAACCTACGAGCTTCGCCAGGATTTTATGCTCAGACACCCTGTCTCACCGGCTATGGTAGAACTTCCTCTTTCGAGAGATCTCGATCTGGATCACAAACTGGAGCTTCACTGCTCCTCTCTCCCAAGTAGCCGATCAAGTAGCAACATATTTTGCCTCGGTTGTACTCAGTGCCATGCAGGACTCATTCTTACTAAACCAAGATATCACACCTGATCCCATACTAAAGCAGCACCCCGAAGTGTTCTTCTTATCAATGGCACTGCATGCCCAATCCGAATCCACATAACCCTCCAGGTTAATCTTCTGATTCGCTTCATACTTGAGTCCATAGTCAATTGTACCCTTTAAGTACCTCAGAATATGCTTTGCAGCAATTAGGTGAACATGTCTCAGATCTGTCAGGAACTGGCTCAATGTGTTCATAGCAAAGCAAATATCCAGTCTCGTATCCGTAAAGTACATCAATGACCCGATCATCTGACGACACATTGTGGTATCAACCAACTCTGATGAAGCATCACTCAATAGCTTCAAGTTCGATGCCATAGGTGTGGCCATGTCCATGCAGTCCATCATCTCGAACCTCTTCAGGATCTCCACTGCATACTTCCCTTGTCTAAGGGAGATTCCATTCGCACTCTGCCACACCTCCATGTCTAGAAAGTACCATACCCAAGTCCTTTATCTCGAACTCGACAACAAGTCTCCTTGCAACTTTAATCAGTTCCACTTTTTCTGTCAGGACCAAGTTATCGACATATAACAGGAGCATCACTGGTCTTCCACCTTCAACCTTGAAGTAAAGGTTGGAATCTACTTTACTCTTAGTAAAGCCTAGAGTCATCAGTAAGTTGTCCATCCTGCCGTACGATGTCGAACCTCAGGATCTTCTACAGTCACACCCTCTGAAGTGGAGCATCATTCTCCCTCTGCCTTTCGTACTCTATGTATTGAAACATTATGTACTTGAGTGACAAGTAGCTTCCTCTACTACTAATATTATATGTATCCATCTAGGGTCATTGGATACTAAGATCCTCTATCTTGAACCTTTTCAAAAGTTCTTCTCGCACCCATCTGTGAGCTTGTCATCCTCTATAGGCTTTCATCTTCAACCTTGTAGCAAAGGTTAAGATATTCATCACTCTAGGTGATCTTCAAGTTCCTCATGTATGTGTTATCCCATGGGTGCCTTCTGAGCTCGTACAAGGCCTTCTTTAATTTGCACTCATGAGTCTGCCTGTCATGTGTCTTAACTTCCAGTGGCTGCAAATGTCTCTTCGTAGTCTATGCCTTCTTTCTGTGAGAAGCCTCGTGCTACGAATCTTGCCTTATATCCCACGATGTTGCCATCTACTGCATGTTGGATCTTGCAGATCCATATGGAAAACACTACGGACTTCCCTTCAGGTCTCGATACCGCATCCTAGACATCATTCTTCTTGAACTGGTACTCTCCTTCCCTTTCTTCTTGGCTACTTCTTCATAGCTGGAAGGCTCTGCATCAATGATGTCGCTCAATAGTGTCACATAACTAGAGTGTGTCTAAGGCCTCTTGAAGTCTCATCATACTATTCTTCATTTTGGATTATTTCTTGAACTGTCGTCACTTGTTTTTCGGAACAAGTCTCATCCTTCTTTTCTTGTAGGCGATTGTACGCGATCTTTCCTACAAGTCAAATGCATTAGTTGTATGCTTAAAAACATTTCATAAAACATATTCATAATGGAAAATTCTTATGCATAAAGATATAATCATGTAACTATTTTAACCAATACAACATTCATCCATATCTCACGGAAACTTTCTAGATGCCTTCCATCTCTACCATGACATCATTGAGATTGTGAACTAATCCAATATGTCAGCAAAGAGGTTTCATTCTAGATAAGTAGGAATGGAGAGTTGTATAGGACCATGGGCTACTTACCCATCGCATGCATATCAGTAGTATACTGTCATTAATGCAAACATTTTATCATGCATAACTCATTAACTGAATATAAACAAATGCATAACCAAACAATGAATACTTATCTTTATTTGTTTCGTGGGTAGACTCCTTCTTGAGCCTTCAGCTTCATCATCTTCTTCATTCACAATAGCATCATTTCTTATCCAAATGCTTAGATGGATAAGAGGTTCTTCAAGAATTGAGTTCTTCATATTCCTCATCACTTGAGGGATCTTCTTTGAATCGTGAGCGCTTGATCTTCAGTTGCTCCTATCTTCTTTTCTCTTATTATGAGTCGAGCTTCTTCTTGCATGCACTCTTCCTAGAGTCTACAAAAGGTAATCACTTCCTTCTGGCACACATTCCTCGAATGAATGAATCCCATGATCCTCGGAGGCCATTCAAGGTGGTTATAACAATATCTAATTCTTCTTTGACTGCTTTGTCATAGCATCGAACACTTTTTTTTGGTGTCTTCAGAGATGACACGTGAGGGATGAGATGATCTTTAATAGAATCTGCAATTATTCTCTTGGCTCTAGCCTTAACCTCATCTTCCTCTGGCTCTTAGAACTTTCTTACTGAAATACTGATCTAAGTCAATTTCTTCAAGGATCATGGAGTTCCTATACTTCCACACTTGGAAGTTGTCAGCTTCACCAAGCTTGTCATCAAGCTGGTGTGATAGGTCAGTTTGAAATGAGAACCTCAAATGTAAATAACAAAAGATTAGATCTTACCGATTTGAGGTGTCCGTCCTGGTTCCGAATCTAGCTGATCTAGGGTTTGTCAGAGAAACCCTAATTTACAAAACTTGAAATTTTTAAGAAATTATTGGATAGAAAGATGCGCCTCCTCAAGGTGAGCTGAGCAGCATACTCATTTTCCCAAAACTGTGATCAGAACTGCAAAATATATGATGCCCTAGTTTTCTTCAATTTCTTCTGCAAAATTGCCTTATATTGTTTCTGCAGAGTCTCCAAAATTACAGCTCCTCTGTGTCTAAAACTTCGCACTGAGGTATCCTCGTATGTCCTCTTTCCAACAACGTAGGTTTGAGCAGAATTGGTTTCACCAACTGGGACTTATGAGAGTTTACCTAAGGTGACTTATTTCAGGACTATTCACCATAGCAAACTTGTACAGACTGCCACGTGTCCTTGTTTCATCATTAGGGTTTGAAACTTTTACCACAGAAAGTACAATCCTTTCCTTATCTGGAACATCTTGTGAAATTGCATTTGCACATTCGTAGCCCAAGATATAGCAATTCTCCCTAGGTGTCCTGTTTAGGGATGAATCCTGGGAGAGGCTGGAATCCTGATTTGGAGGAATCATATCTCCTAGAATATAGCGAATATGAGGATGAAATTTTTACACAGTGTTCAGCACGAATTTTTCTTTGGCCTGTAAAAATTTCGGCTTTTGATCCTTCTCCAATATTGAGATATAGCGAATGTCCCAAGATTACTAAATTCAGACTTCTAGTGTTTTCTTGTCCGGGGTCAAATTAGGGTTTGACTTTCCCGGAGTTTTACCCAACCAAAAATTTCGATCTTGGTCTCTAAATCTCTATTTTGAGGAGACCAATCCTATGCTAGGCTCACTCAAAAATTCTTCTTTTGTGAAAAGCCCTAATTTCCTGCAATAGTGATAGGTCAGACACTGAAAAAGCCCAGAAACAAATTCTGCTTCGACAAAAAGATGCGCCCTTCAATGGAGAGTTAGCCTAGCCGCCTTTTGCTGATAATCTATGGAGAGAGACCCAAAAAGTAAGAAGCCCTAGCTTCTGCAACTACACAGTGTCTTCTTCTCAGGTTAGCTCTAATACCATGTTAGATTTTTATCATTTAAGCAATATGATCTAGGATCTTATCTGAGAGAATAACATGCACAGCAATAATCACAAGAGACAATAGACACAGAATTTCCCTCGAGAAACTATAAAGGAGAAAACCCTACAACTTCCTTAGAGATAGAATGAGCACCAGTGACAAAAGTAAAACCCAAAAACACAAAGATGATCTCCGACAGCTGTTGTCTCTCTCACTTGTGCCAGCTCCTCCTCTCTCACTCATGCGCTACAGTTGAGTGAGTGTGTGTGACAAATAGAGAGTCTCACTCTCTATTTATACTAGTTTTCCACTTGACAATTACTTACCAGGGCCGACTTCTCTAGGAGAGTTTAATAACCCTAGTACCCCGGAACTATGGGGACTATTGCCCCGACTTACAATGGAGGGTTAACCTCTATGACTTTACATGACTTTATTATATTAATGATTCTCCCGATAGGAACATCGGGGTACAATGAAATATAATGATTCTCTCGATAGGAACATCGGGGTACAATGAAATACAATATAAGATATACAAGTGAATACATTGCGAAGTTACAAATACATCAACACTTGTCATAAAATATACATCATCATTATCTCTGTGTGCACCATTTATGCATCAACATCAAGTATACATCATAGTGCATGGGAGAGCATCATCACACTATGATATGCATGTACATCATATTGTATAGGAGTGCATCAACATCATTGAGTGTACATCATTATCACATGCATTATCATCATAAGGTATGCAACATCATCATCATAGCCTCCATAATGACTTCAAATATAGAGGATCATACACTAAGATCAAAGATGAACTCTATCCATGAGAGACATGTGCCATCACAAAAGAAACCCAAAATAATAAACCATACCTATCTGAAGATCACAATATGAAGATACAGTAGACAAACCAAAAGAAACTATCATGTCGTCACATAGCCCTCGTAACACGCTGTAATGTCCTCTTCTTCCTAGGCATTGAGGACCAGCCCGCTAACCTATGTGATTCCTGTGGGTTTGAGCAGGTACTGATAGTCAGGGAATCAACTGAAGATTGATGCCATCTACAGAAGATCTAGGGCATCAATATTATATTACCATTGGGTCGAAGAGGGCCGCTAGAGCCAAAGGCCACCTGCATGCATGACATCTGAGCATTATTTAATGATCCATGCACCCGATTAAGTCTCCATGCGCATGCATGCAAGTCAACTGCAAACTAGAAGTTAAAGTGAACTAATTAGGTCAAAAGTTAGGGTTTTCGCAGTTGAAAGTTATAAAAGAAAGATAAAGTGATTGGAGAAGACACTTATGTGATTATTGATTTGTGGAGTCGAACTGGAGAGCTCGGCGAGCTAAGTTGGGTTTGAGTGCATGCTCAGCTAACTGGTGTATTTCGGCAGCGAAATCTATCTTCGCTAGTTCATCATCAGGTTGGATCATCCAGGTTCAACACTAGTTCATCATCAGGTTGCATTCAGCAGTTATTTCGGGAGGTTGATTATTCATCCAGCCGGAGAGTTCCACCATCGTGGTCAGAGACCAAGCAACTCGTTTTCCTATCTGCAGGGTTCAGAACTTCCTCATGTTACTTCCATTCATCCCAAAGCACCTCCATTACCCTCCCCCTGGAAGAAGGACCGTTCAGCTCAAGTATCCAGCGAGTTATCATCAGTGCTCTCTTTTCTGGAGGCGCTATTCTGCATGGGCGAATCGATTTGAGGCGGCCTTCACGTTTTGGGCTCGTGTGCCTCTGTTTCTTCCACATGCTACTTCCATCACCATCAGAGGGGTATTATAACCCTAGTGCATATCATCCGGGCTTTCAGCAGCTGCTTATTTATTATTCTGGAGCATATACAGTTTGAGAGGAGGGCACATTCACCTGTGGAGGACGATTTGGTTTATCTCCCTATTCCTCCGGCAGAATCCTTGCATGCTAAGACCATCCTCTTCACCATCAGTTGATCTATATACTGGTATGTACATGCATTGGTTTCTCCTATTTTATAGCATCTCAGTATTTTCTAGGGCACAGATCTGCATTCAACTGCATGCATGCAAGATCGAGGTTTGCTTTCCTATTTTATTGAGGCATCATTCTAGTAGCCATCTATAGTACACACATAAAAAGAAAAATACCAATTTGGGATATTACACAAGCTTTCCAACGAGCCAAGAACTTTGTAATTCCGATTCTGTATGAGAAAGTTATGCCAATTTTAGTGAAGATGCCCAAATATTTCTCTGTACAAACAAACTGCTCCTCTGCTGCTGCGAAAACAACCTCAGACCAATCTCCACAAATTCACTTCTCTACCTGCATCATTGATTGTTCTTGGAGGTATACACATTAAAGTGGACATGTTTCATGGTGGCCGACTTGTCTTCAAAGGTAAGAATGGTAAGAATTTTAATTTTTAATTAAAAATTGTAATTTGAATCTTTAATTTGACTTTTAATTGTCACACAAACTTCTTACCACTTCAATGGTCAAACGTTACCAAAGAATTGCATGTATTTTCTTTTTCGTATAATAGTGTGTCCACCACATAAGCCATATCGTCAAACTTCTTACCACTGCAATGGTCAAACCTTACCGAAGAATTGCATGTATTTTATTTTTCCTGTAATAGGGTGTCCACCACATAAGCCATATGTATGACTAAGGATTTCAACCTTCTTACCACTTCAATGGTCAACCTTATGTATTTTATTATTTTTCTTACCACCTCAATGGTCAACCTTATGTATTTTTATTATTTTTCTTTCAAAGTCAACCACATCATTTAAAAATCATGGGAGTGTGTCCTCCACATCTTCATAAGGTTGCATCAAGCCACTAGGGATTTTAATAGCATTCCATATGCAAGATGGCATCATGGGCTTCAATCTTGTCACTAAATGGACCATCATCAAGCCAATATGTGTGTGGGTGCCTTAACCACATCAAGTACAAGCAATGGGCATCAAGGTCTTCACAAGGTTCCATGACTTCATTAAGTCACCAAAGACCACATCATCATGCCATCTAAACATGTCAAGTGTGCAAGTAGTGGGCTCCATGACCTTTGCAAGGGTATCAGGGTTCCATGGGCATCTTCGTCATACCAGGGGTTCCATAGCTTGTCAAGGACCATACAAGGTCACCATCATCATATAAGAGCTCAATGACCCCAATAAGGGTTGCAAGGTCATTACACCATCAAGTGTGGGCCCAAGCTCTTCATCAAGGCTTCTTCAACCACCTCAACCACACTAGGAGACCCTCAAGGTTCAAGGTCCATCATGACATCATCTGTGGGGTAGCTAGGTCTTCTCATGGGGTACTACGATACCATCAGAGCATGAATGACCACAGAATGGGTCATTAATGCTTCTCCAACCCATATAGGGGTTCTCCATCGTCCATCAAGGTTTCAGGACCATCTCTAGGGTCTTCAGCACCATCAGCAGGGTCTTCAACATCTTCAACAAGGTGGTGGCTCCAAGATCCAACCTTATGGGTACAAGGATCTTGTCAACTGGGTAAAAGGTGCTTCAAGGCACAAACCCACTCTGTAAGGGGTCCAAAGCTCAAACCCACTTTGTAAGGGGTCCAAGGCACTGCAAGTGGGACTTGATGGCATCAATGACAATCTGTGGGGCCATTGCAAGTCCATGTTAGCATCAATAAAAATTTCATCAACAAATACAAGGGTCATGACTCATGCCATTTGTCCCATTTTAGTGACTTAAGCACAAAGTCACTAGGGGAACCCTTCCCTAGGTACAAAAAATTCAACAAAAAGTTATTTAAGGAGTTGATCTAGAGATAGCAAGCAATTATACAAGGAGAGTCATTTGTTTTTTTGCATTAAGATAAAGATAAGATCATTCTATTAATGTTCAACAAATGACCACAAACATAAGTCAACAGAATTGAAAGAGTACATCCAGTGTAGGTACAAAGTGGGAGTGTGAATACAACTCCTAGATCAATACTCAAAACAAGAAAAGATAAGGGGAAACAATAAAGAACTATGTCTCTAGCTAAAACCTAAATTTCTAGCTAAGAAAAGATATAAATAAGGTGCAAGCACAAGGAATATGCTAGAAATATAGGAGTCTCTCTGTCGAACAAAAGGCGAGATGTCAAGGCCTAATCGAGTCGACTTTCATTGTCGAGGGCTAGAGAGAGGACCACGATACAAACTCATCATAGACATCAATCACTATGGAAGGGCCAATGCACTAGTAGGCAATATCCTTCAAGCAATGACCGAGCTAAGAGGACATTAATGCATGATCCTAGCAAGAACACAAGAGTGAGAAACCTAGCTCCCCTAACATTTAAGGTGTTACGCCTCATAATGTCTAAGGTTTCACAGAGTGATTTTCATCACATTGTGGGAATGTTTTCAATTGGTACCTTAGAGCATTGGATGGACTTGGGGAGATACATCTTCATGGAGTTTATTCTCATCTTCATGGCGGCGTCTTGGATGGATATTTTTTGAGGACTCATTTCATTGGTGGATAGTCATGCTTGATGGTTATCTTATACTTTGGTGATGCTTTCATGCATTTGCTTCACTGCTTTGACATATAGATGATTCCCCATGAACACATTTTGTGGGCACATACTTGATGTTGGATGGAGTTAGCATTTTTTTTATGTTGTTCTATATAGTTGTAGTGCACTTTGCATTGGCGGGATTTCCCTAGGTGATATAACTTAATATTAACATTTATTAGATATCGCCTAAGGGGATTGTACATTGACGATGTTAGTACCATTGTGATGTATTATTGCCTGAGTTTGAGTTAAAAGCGAGGTACTACATTATATTTCCTTGATGATCAAACCTTTTTCTAAGGTTTGATTAGGTATTAATCATGTAATAGTCCTTTAGTGGTGAACCCTATACTCAACCCTAGTTGGAGCTTTTAATTTGTTGCTATGTTGTTATAAAGTTGGAGTTCTACTAGGGAGAACAATTTTTTTATCTAGTGAAACATTTATTGGAGCGCACCCCCCTCCTTGACCACAAGTAGTTAGGTGTTTGACTATTGAATAACTATATAGAGAGCAATAATTTATGTAATGTGAACCAAGAATTGTCATTGTATTTGGATCTTTGCTCTTGTAGGTTGTCCCCTTGCAGAGACAAGCGAACATAGCTATCTATTTTATCTCTTCTCTCTTTTGTTTTTCTACCATTTCTCTAAATTTCTAGGTTTAAGTATATTACAAGTGCTATCAAAGCTCTTTCTTGGGGAAAAAGAGAAAAATTTTCAAAAAATAGGGTTTGGCTCTTTCAAATGAGTCATCTTGATATTTTCGGTCCAAATTTTTCTGTTAAGTTTCAGTGTCTACAATTTTCAAGGTATAGAAAGGACATATGAAAGAAACTTGTGCCAAAATTTCAACTTCTAGGTTGCTATAATTCTAGAGATACACTCTTTATAAGTTTGGGGTTGTCACTTAACCAAAAAGCTCCTTCAAATTAGTCATCTTGGCATTTTCGCTCCAAATTGTTTTCAGTGAAGTTTCAAGGTTTGGAATTTCCAGGTTACAAAGAGGATGCATCGAAGTAACATGTGTCAAAATTTCAACTTCTAGGTTGTTACAATTTCAAAGATACACTCGGTGTAAGTTAGACATTTTGAATGACCCAAAAACTAGCCTTAAACAAGTGTTTTAAGTAAAACTGGTATATAAGAAGTTTTAAAAATTGTTAGAATATAATCCGTAGGGATTATATATTGAAAATAAATAAATAAATCTGAATAGCAGGAAGCTGAAAAGGCTGGGTAGAAGGTGAAACTCAACCGTCATATCATTTGTATAAATATATGCAATGGCATTGGAATAATATTGAATCGGGAGTTATACCTAACAAGTGGTATCAAAGCTTGGCTATTTGCCATAACTCCTACCTGCTGCATTTCAGTCCTGGCATTCTGCTAGCCAGTCCATTTCCAGACTGCTTGCTCAGTCAGTCTACCAGTCTCATGCATTGTATGCGTTATGCTGCAATGAGTCTAATTTGAGATATGAGAAACGTTGTGATACCTAACCCTAATTTATAGATGCGATTTCTTGCTTGAAGAGTGCTGCGATTTCTGTGCTTGGAAACCCTAATTTTTGTTGGTCGCCTCTTCTTTCCCCATCGATCCACATTATTTTGATACTGCTGGGTACGTTGGTCACTGATAATCGTAGCTTTGGTCTCCTCCGTTTCTCTATTCAACCCCAGCGTTTTGAATGTTGTTCTCGCTGCTCGTTGGCCCGGTATTTGAAATTTAAAAGATGTGCAAAGATTGAGAGTATGTCGTTGCATAGATTTAGGCAGACCTAGTTAAATGAGATGCTTGTTGGAGCCAGTGACCATGGTTACATCAATTACGGAACGGGAATTCTCATCTCCGATTTTCCTGAGATTATGTTCCCCATTGAATACTTTGTCAAGCATTGTTAATACTTTGTCAAGCATTAAATCCTTCTCTCTATGAACCCTATCTATAATCTTCAATGGTTTTTGTTTAGCTCTTGATGCTCGACTACTGTGTGAGATCATTACATACTGCAAGAAATATTCTTTGTTTTTCTGCAGTTGGAATTCTGTAAGGTTCGTGGCCGTTTCGAATCAATAATATGTCTTACACCAGTCTCTTTGCGGCCGGATGACGTACAACTATGTACTCGTCTGCTAAATTGAAGCTGAGAGCATATTTGCTGCAACCTATCTTGTGACTGCGTTGGTTTGAAGACTGTGTTGAAGATTTTTGGAGTAAAGTATCTTTCAGATTTACTTCAGAATAGTGTTGCTACAGCCTGCGTTGAAGACTGAGCGCTGATAATGCGTTGGAGAATGATATATCACATGGAGATAATACCTTTGACCGTGGGAATAAAACCCTAAATCTACCCTAGACTGTTGTGTGCTGCACTGGAGCTATGAGCTTTCTATATGCATTGAACTGACTGAGAATTGTGCGTGGAGTCTCTCTGGAATTGTCTACAAATATTTTTATATTTATGATGATGATGTTGTATGAGCTGCAACTGTGAAGATTGTTTGAAGATTGAAGACTCAGTGAATACTGATCATACATATATTGCGTTGGAGACTGATATTGGTACTCTTGCTGCGTGGAGTACTGCCTTGAATTCAAGAAGCTGCGTGGAGTACTGCTGCTGCAGATTGAAGCCATGATATGCTGCTGCTGCAAGTTAATTGTAGGCTGAAGAATCACGAATTCTCACTTGCGTGAAGGTAATAAGTTACACATTTTGTTGAGATTGTGACTGTTGGCATACCAAAAAAAACCCTATTGTTTAACCTAATTCTTATACATGTTGTGCGTTCATCTGACCTAAATCTTATACATCTTGTGAGGACTGTATTGTAAAAAGTAGCAGAGACTTAGACCTGCCTTGAAGAATAAAGTTTGTGTGAAACAATTGTATTGAAGAAGCCTGTAAACTTGCATTGTATTCACCTTGGCAGAGACTATAGACCTGCAAGGTTATTGTTTTTCTATTTCTCTTTGTCATATTAAGTTCATTCTTGTAAATTACACTAACAGTTGTAAAAGATGCAATCTATAGCATCTAGAGTTAGTGCCACTCTCTCTGGCAAAGATCATCCCAAAGGAGAAAGCAGCAAGAGAGGACGAGCAAGAAGAAATTTCAAAGGCAGAGGGGGCAGAAACAAAAGATCAGATTTGCAGTGCAAGCGTTGTGGAAAGACTGGGCACACATCAGACCAGTGTTGGGCTTCATGGGACTCCATCAAAGACAAGCATAACCAGAAAAAAGATGACAGTAAAAATCAAGATGCTAGTAAATCTTCTGATTCTGCTCATTGTATTGTTGCACATTGTAATCTTGGAATTAATGAAATGACTTCACTTTCATCTTACAAAGATTGTTGGCTGCTTGATTCTGGTGCAACATCACACATGACATTTAGAAAAGACTGTTTTGAAGAACTTAATGAAACAATAGATGGCATAGTTTACTTTGCAGATAAGTCAAGTCTTAAACCAAAGGGAATGGGCACCATTCGATTGAGGATGCCTGGATTCCCTGATTTATTGTTGAAGAACGTTCTCTATCTTCCAGAGTTGCAGAGAAGCCTGCTGTCCATGGTGGAGATTCGACAGCAATGCCATTCCATCCACATGTTTGATGGAATCGTTGAAATAAGAAAGTCCTCT
>LPNX010364034.1:1190650-1358874 GCA_001517045.1 Pseudotsuga menziesii | reverse complement strand
ACTTCTGGATACACTATGAGTCTTGGATCAGCAGCTGTCTCATGGAGATCACGCAAACAGTCAGTTCCGGCAGATTCAACAACAGAAGCAAAATATGTGGTTGTAGCTGAAGCAACGAAAGAAATAGTATGGCTCAGGAAGATACTTGAAGATTTGCAAGAAAAACAAGAGGACTCCACACCATTATTGATCGACAATACTTCTGCAATCAAGCTGGCTAAGAATCCTAGATTCCATGATCGAACCAAACACATCAACACAAAGTATCATTTGATTCGACATCATGTAGAGGCCAAGACAGTCCATCTTCGACATTGTTCCACAAATGATCAAATAGCAGACATCTTCACCAAAGCGCTTGAACAAGAAAAGTTTGAAAGATTCAGAAACATGCTCGGACTTACGAACACCCCTTCGGATTAAGAGGGGGATTGTTAGAATATAATCCGTAGGGATTATATATTGAAAATAAATAAATAAATCTGAATAGTAGGAAGCCGAAAAGGCTGGGCGGAAGGTGAAACTCAACCGTCATATCATTTGTATAAATATATGCATTGGCATTGGAATAATATTGAATCGGGAGTTATACCTAACAAAAATCCATCTTAAGTGCCACCTATTATTGTATTGGAAAGAAGATGGATCAAACTCTTTCTAGTCAAATTTCATATTCAAAATTGAAAAATGAGACATGTGGTAGGTTGTGCAAGTTCGCTCTTAGGACCCTATGGCCCTTCATGGTATTATTGAAGACATGATGAAACACAAGGCGGGGGTCTTGAATTTGGATCCAGAGTCTATTTGTTAAGGCTCTCCATGAGCGATATGAGTGAGATCCTCACTATTTGGGGCAACTTACCAAATTACACTAAACAAGCTCAATGGTGTTAGATTTTCTTAAGATTATAGCAGTATATCTTAATTGCATTCATCAATAGGATCACTAGAAGATAGACAAAGCACAGAACAATAACACAAGTATTCTTCACTTGGGAAACCCAAATGGGAGAACACCCCGCAACCTTCGTCTACAGATAATAATTCTAAGATCAAAGTACAATGAAGAAAGAAAAAGAAAAAATATGGAAATGTTTTCCAAATATAGAAACCCTGAAAATAGTCTTCTCCTGCAATGTATGGGAACTTCTCTCTCTCCCAGAAAACTCCGCAATTCTCGAAGTTGTTGTGTTGCTGCAGTGTGAAATAATGAGGGGTGCCTCCTATTTATATTGTTTTCCCATTAAGAATTTAACTGTGGCCGACTTCACTTGGGGGAGCAATATAATTTTATTTTATTTCTTTTATTGTTGGCTTTTCACCACAAGGTTTACATTGTTTTTTCTACGGTATGTATGAATGATTACAACAAGAAGTTCAACTCCCGAAGGAGGACAATACAAGTACAATAAGAATAGCTTTTGAAGATGCACAAACTCCAACACTCCCTCTCAACAAGGAAGGTATTCTTCGGTCTTCATCAGCATCATGATCATCTAGGTTTCATTTGTACATCTATACTGTCTCTATCATCTCTAAACGTATCGAAGGTTATCTTTATGAATTTGTTCGATTCGGCTGTCTGAGAGAAGATCTCTCGATACCTATCTGTTTCTACTGCCAATGGAATACTTCCATGTCTGGCTAGAGATCTTGGATGAGCACATGTGCACGACCATCTACTACATGTTCGTCTCATTTGCCGATGGGATACTCCCATACCTAGCTGAGACCCTGAACGAGTAGAGGTACCTATGCAATCACACAACCATCTGCTACCTGTCCAACTCATCTGCCGATGGGATTTCTCCCATACCTGGCTGAGCACCTGGATGAGCAGAGGCACCAGTGTGAACCCGACCATCTACTACCTATCTTTCTCATCTATCAATGGGATTTCTCCCATACCTGGCTGAGAACCTAGACGAGCAGAGGTGCCTGGGTAAAGGTATGGTAAGTGTCTCTCAGTCTTCTCTCCTTCTCAAGGAGGGATATGTTCTCTTCTACTTCAAGTCTTCCACAAAAGTAATCAAATTTCACCCTGGGAAGAGGCTTGGTGAGAACATCTGCAGTTTGGTCATCTGTCGAAATATACTGTAGCTCGATCACACCTTTATGCACCATATCAATATGAAGTGATACCGAATCTCTATGTGCTTCGACTTGTCATGAAATACAAGATTCACTAACATCTATACACAACTCTGGTTATCACAGTGAATCATAGTTGGCTCTGGAATCTGGCCAAACAATCTTGCAAGAAGTTTACGAAGCCAAACTGCTTCTCAGGCTGCTGAACTAGCAGCCATATACTCGGTCTCTGCAGTACTGAGAGCTACTGAGTTATGCTTACTATTGTACTAGGAAATTACTGCAGAACTCAAACTGAAACAACATCCTGAAATACTCTTCCTATCTGTAGTGCATCCGAACCAATCTAAGTTTGTAAACCCTTGCAATCTCAAGTCACAATCTGAATTATATCGTAGATCATATCCCACAATGCCACATAAGTATCTGAGCACATGTTTTGCAGCAATCCAGTGAATCTTCCTTGGTTCACACACGAACTGACTGAGAGCATTCACAGCAAAACAAATATCTGGTCTGGTGTTCGTCAGATACATCAAGGACCCAATCAACTGGCGATACATAGTGGGATCAATCAAATTTGAATCTGAAGCAGAATCCCTCATCTTCTTCAAGTTTGCATCCATCGGAGTAGCTATGGGCTTGCAGTCCAATATTCTGAATCTCTTCAGTATATCTATGGTGTAATTTTCCTTGTCCTAGGAAAATCTCTTTCTGCCTCTTACATACTTCTAATCCCAAGAAGTAGTGCATCAATCCAAGTTCCTTCATTTCGAACTCAGAGGCGAGTTTATTCTTACACCATAAGATAAGTTTCTCATTTCTGGTAAGAAACAAGTCTTCAACATATAGTACCAAAATCAATGGCTTATCATTCACAACCTTGTAGTAAAGGTTGGGGTCTGCATCACTCTTGGTGAATCCCAGATTCACCCGGAATCTATCTATTCGTCCATACCAAGCACGAGGTGCTTGCTTGATTCCATACAATGCATTTTTTAGCTAGCATACGTGAGACTTCTTTCCATGGACAACAAACCCTTCTGGTTGTTCAATATATACTTCTTCCTCAATAATCCCATTAAGAAAGGTTGTCTTAACATCCATCTGATGCAACTTCCATCTGGTAGCTGAAGCAATAGGAATAATTGATTTGATGGAAGTATATCGAGCCACGGGAGCAAATGCTTCATCATAATCGACTCCCTCTGTCTGAGAGAACCCTCTAGCAACAAATCTAGCCTTGTGTTTTTCAATACTCCCATCTACTCCATGTTTGATTTTGTATAGCCATCTGGAAGTTGCAACTGACTTCCTCTCAAGGCTCGATACAATCTCCCACATATCATTTTTCATGATAGATTGATATTCTTCCATCATGGCATCCTTCCAAACTTGGTGATTGGATGCTTATTCATAAGTGGTGGGTTCTAAGTCAATGATGTGACTCATTAATGCTACATAATTGGAGAACCTCTGAGATCTTTTGCTTTCTCGTAAAGAGCCGTGTGGGGCTTCATGCCCCTCTGCATCCTGTAAGGTCTGTTGCGCCCATCTAGGTCTTTTCCGACTTATTGCCATATCTTCGAAAATATCAATTGTCGTGACTGGATCAATGGGATCAATGGGTTCATCTTTCTTTGCTAGCTCATTCTGAACTGAAGGGGAAGAAGATCCCCTCTCCAATTCTTCATCATCAATCTCCATGTCTGATCCTCTACCTTTCCTGACAGCCATTTCTTCTTCAAAGGCCACATCCATGCTAACTTCAATCTGTCTGGATCCTAGGATATAGATTCTTTAGGCCTTTGAAGATTCACTGTATCCCACGAAAATTCCCTTCTTCCCTGAAGGTTCCAACTTCGTCCTTTTCTCCTTGGGCACATGTATGTAGACTAGACAGCCAAAGATTCGAAGGTGACCCACTTCTGGTTTTACTCTTGTAAAGGCTTCTTCGAGAGTCATGTTCTTCACTATCTTATGTGGGCATCTGTTATGTACATATACAACTGTTCTGGATGCTTCTGCCCATAAGAAAATAGGTAGACTCTAGTCATGAATCATGGCTTTGGCTGCCTCCACAATTGTTCTGTTCTTTCTTTCTACAACCCTATTTTGTTGGGGATTGTAGGGAACTGTAACCTCCCTCTTAATTCCTGCTTCTTTGCAGAAATCATTGAATTCTGTAGAGGTATATTCTCCACCATTATCAAATCTTAGGATCTTAATCCTCTTCCCTGACAAATTCTCGACTTGTGCTTTGAACTCCTTGAATTTACTGAGTACTTCCTCTACTTCCTTGGTCTTAAGAAAGTAGATCCAAGTCTTCTGTGAGTAGTCATCAATGAAGGTCACATAGTAATGATATCCTCCCAATGAAGCAACTGTCATTGGGCCACACAAGTCAGAGTGCACTAGATCCAAGATTTCTTTAGATCTGCTCTCACTATCTGGGAAGGATTTCTTGGCATTCTTGCCAAGTGCACATCCTCTACATGTTCCATCATGGTCTACCTATAGCATTGGTATACCTGCATCTATATTCTTCACTACTAGGAGAGCTCTGTAATTTAAATGAGCTAGTCTTTTGTGCCATAGATCACCCATATTGGTAGAGTCGTGGACTAGGGCTTGGACTGGTGGAGTGTTCAGTCGATAAAAGCTCTCCTCTCTCATACCAATTACTTTGGTTGTATCCATGCTTGAGTTCTTCTGCCAAGCGAGTACTTTTCCATCTAAAAATGTTACTTTATATCCTTTGTCTTCTAAGGCTGAGATGGAAACAAGATTTCTTTTCATACCAGGTACATAGAGCACATCACTTAAGTGTAGAGTATCATTAGACTCTAGCTGAAAGGAGGTAGCCCTAGATCCCTTCACAGTGTAGTTGGCATCATCTCCAAGTACAACACGGAGATGAGAATCTTTCTCAACTACTTCTGAGAGACTTTCCTTATATCCCGTCATATGTCTAGATGCAGCACTATCTATGAGCCAAGTATCACTAGTGGTGGGAACCGTACCTGATAGAGCTGAAATGAAGAAGAATTATGTACGCTCTTCATTCTTCTATTTCTTGTGTTGATGATCTTCCTCTACATCAGCAGTTGAAGCTTCATGCTTCCTTTTGTGAGAACTTCGACAGCTACTAGCATAATGACCCTATTTCTTGCACCTATAGCATTGGATCTGAGATAGATCCTTCTTTTGTTTCTTCTGATCCGGGGGAGGACTTGATCTCTTATCTTAATGCTCGTGAATGTACGACGTCCTTCCCCTTCCCTTGCCTTTCTTGGCATGAGATACAAACGCTTGATTTTCCTCAGGTTGAGTGCCATGAAGTCTTTGGCATGTTGCGATTCTCGTTTCTTCCTGAGTGCATTATGCCCATAGCTTATCAAATTTGGGCAACTTGGTTCGACCACTTATAGTTTGGATGAAAGACTCCCAAGATGGTGGGAGACCATTTAAGATGGCCATAACGAGATCCTTTTCTTCAAGATTGTCACCATTGGACTTTATCTTGTCCTTGAGCTCGGTGATCCTCATGAAATATAAGGCAATATTCTCGAATTCGTCATCTTCATATTTGACAATTGATTCCTCAAAGTGAGAGTCACATCGATGCTACTGTGTTCAAATAGCTTCTTTAGGGTTTTAAACATCCTCCATGTCATCGTCTTTTCTAAGATCTGAGGAACCAAGTGATCTCTAATTGAGTCCACTAAAATCCTTCTTGCTTTGGCATCATTCTTTCTCAAGCGAGGTTTGTCTTCTTCAGCTTCTGGTTCTGGGACCTTTGCCTTTACAAACTATAATAGGTCATTTTCTTCTACTAGAAGAAGAGCCCTAGACTTCCAAGGGATGAACTTGGAATCCCTTTCCAAACGATCTTCAACCTTCATGCTAATCATCTTGACTGCAGATCTAGGTCTGAGACCCTAGCAGAGGCTAGGTCAAAAATGGAAGTTGGAGTTTTGGAAAACTGACTCCACAGATAAATGTGCCCTAGAGAGGTGAGTTGACTAGAGGTAGAGTCAAGCCAAAATTGTGGAGAAAGTAGGTCAAAACTGGAAGCCCTAATTTCTGTTGCAACTACAGAATTAGGTCAAAATTGAAAAATTCTCAGAATTAAATTTTGTCTTCACCAAAAGATGTGCCCTTCTTAGAGCGACATTTCCAAGGCTCTTTTCCTGCCAGAGGGTTGAGTGAAGGCTTTGAAAGATGAAACCCTAGTTCCGGGAGGTTTCCGACAAAGTTCTGGCAATGGCTTCCTCTAGTACTGCTTCGACACCATCTTAGATTTTCTTAAGATTATAGCAGTATATCTTAATTGCATTCATCAATAGGATCACTAGAAGATAGACAAAGCACAAAACAATAACACAAGTATTTTTCACCTAGGAAACCCAAATGGGAGAAAACCCAGCAACCTTTGTCTAGAGATAATAATTCTGAGATTAGAGTACAATGAAGAAAGAAAAAGAAAAAATATGGAAATGCTTTCCAAATATAGAAGCCCTGAAAAAAAGTCTTCTCCTGCAGTGTATGCGAACTTCTCTCTCTCCTAGAAAACTGCACACTTCTCTGAGCTACAGTGTGAAATAATGAGGGGTGCCTCCTATTTATATTGTTTTCCCATTAAGCCTTTAACAAGGGTCGACTTCACTTGGGGGAGCAATATAATTTTATATTTTATAATTTTATTTATTTCTTTTATTGTTGGCTTTTCACCCCAAGGTTTACATTGTTCTTTCTAGGGTTTGTACGAATGATTACAACAACAAGTTCAACTCTCGAAGGAGGAAAATACAAGTACAATAAGAATAGCTTCTGAAGTTGCACAAACTCCAACAAATGGGTAGACTTTATCTCATCCTTTGAGCAATTAGCAATCTATACAAAGAAATTAACAAATTCTTTTAATAAAGAACGTTTCAATAGTGCCCTCAAGGAAGAGATTCAAGCACAAGTCAAATTGAAACATCCTACTACTTGCTTGGAGGCATCTCAAAGGGATCTAGAAGCAAAGACACCAATCAAAACACTAACCAAGAAACTGTCTTTCATTCCCCATTCACTCCATACAGAGGTTAATTCCTCAATCAAAATATGCTATGTCATTTCAAATTGATGTGACTACTCCTAGCGATTATGTAGACATCATTATGGAAGATACCCCTCAGTTGGATACTACTAACCAAACTTCTCCCATGCAAGAAGTGGATACTAAAGTTTATCAAAAAGAACTGCTCATCTCTCTTCATGCTTTGTTCAGTATTTCAGCCCTACAAACCTTGTATCTTCTAGGTTACATTAAGCACTGCAAAGTAGTAATCTTGGTTAACACTGGCAACACCCACAATTTTATTCATCAACGTGTAGTTGAAGAAATCCACTATTATGTCCACCCAGTGCCAAACTTTCAAATTATGATAGCCAATGGCAAAGATGATGAAATGTGAGACTTCAATTGGGTGATTATCATCTCAAAACTCATGTGTTGGCCATATATGTGTGGTTGTGACATAGTTTTAGGAGCAGAATGGCTATGCACAATGGGGCTTGTTACCCCCTGACATGTATGAGGTGACTTGATCATCATTTCCTATGTGATCTTCCATCACATCTAGCAGTTCCATAAATGAGATCTATGGTTTGGCCATAGACACTTGACAAAGACACTTTCAGCCTACTCAAAAACACTTTCACCCTACTCAACCTACCTTGCCATATGCCAGAGACAGATTAGGTCATCCAGTTGGTACCAATGTTATGATGTATTCTCTATTCCGATGGACCTACTTCATCCATTTAGGTATTTCCTGGCTACCTATTACCTACCAAACAAGAGTTGAACAAAATCAGTAGAGATGACATTTTTAGAGAATTTGTGCAAGTTACTTGGATCAACCCACAATGGGGTTACATCCCAAGATGCCCTTCTACACTACACACTTCTTGGATATGAGGGACTGTCTCATTGTTCATGCCACTTACACATTCCACCCTTGGGCACATGCTCTTCGTATTCCTTTAGGGGCAGTTCAGAGTGAACTCTCATAGTCTCTAGGTCGAGACAAATCACCAGCTCGATCGATCAGACAGGATTTGCCAAGTATGTCACCTTCCAGAGGTCAAGACCAAGGAACACTTCATATTTTGGTGTCCTATTTACTATGAGATTCGTGTGTAGTTTCATTGTCTTTTTAGGGACCTTCTTCTCACAGTGCTTCAAACATTAACCAGATTCTTCAGAAACCTGAATCAGAGATGTCTAGCCTTATACTTGCAAGAGGCCCTCTGACTTCGCTCCATCACACTCCAGCGACATTCTTAGTCGAGATAAGTCTCCACTCAAAGTATCACTTCCTTCTTTTCGACGCTTCCTTCCTCTAGGGGCACTAAGAGACAGACAGATGGTGGCATTGACCTTGACCGCTCAGTTAGGACACGACAATCAACCTCCACCTTCTCCCAACACCAATGACAAGGCCAATCTCGACCCCATTCCGACAGTCGAACACTTCATCCAGGATACAGCAGCATGCTCCCTCCTTCAGGCAGCGACACACTACCCATTGTAGCTCCTCTTCTAGTTCCTCCTCCAGACAGAGTACTCTTTTGAGCTTCCTTTAGTCATCTTCGAATGGTAGGAAAGATGCTCCCTATGCTTGTGGTGCTTCCAGTGTCCCATGACAGTGACAGTTTCACCATTTCTGTATCACAGCTCTCGAATCCACTCTCTTTATACTTTTTTGGATCAATTATCTTCGTGTCTCTCTTTGCATATTCCTCTTTGGTATCAACGCTCCATTTGTAGAGTTAGGGTTAGGTTTCAGTTCTTTTAAAAAAATTATAAGAGCTACTTTTGCTCCAGATTTGTATTGTTATCATGGTACCACATAGTCCCATTGACCTACTTTTATAGCCATTTGTTGGACACTAATAAAATTATCTTATCTTATCTTATCTACTTGACTTATGGTAAATGCTTTATTATGTGTGGACATAACAATAAGAGATCAAAGGTGTTACTCTACAATGGCTCATGTATCATCAAATATTGTTTCAATAGCTTAGGAGCATCATCATATGGTTATAATTCTTCTTTCTTTGTCATATTAAGTGTATGACCATGCGGATTAGGTGTCGAGGTGCCCCTAGGGATTTAAGCAAGCGTGACCCTCATTTCATGTCATTGACAACATTTTACCTAGCCATTTTTCATATCATGTCCTTTCACTAGCCACTTCACCCATTTCCATCATATCCCCCTTTTGCAATTAACTAATTATGTGTCATGGTCTAGTCTCTAGAAACTATTCCTACGTTTGGTGCCTAAACGAAAGTCAAAAGAGTCAAAGTCCTCTAAATTAGTGTCAATCCATCGAAACCAGAGCAACAAGCATTGAGCAGAGTTCCAGAGTACCTCTGATAGTAGAATAGACTTTGGGTCTCCCCTCAACCTCCCCCTCTAGGAGACCGATTGATTTTATCAATACCGATTCGAAGTTGTCGAACTATACACCAACCCACTCATTCTCAAAGCGAAAGAGAGATCAAGATCAGACATACACAGAGCAAGGCGCTCCCCGTCTGCCATATTTCCTCCAAATCCCAGCAGGGTCACTAACGGTCTATCCAAAGTTTCTTTCCTTCGACCTCGAATGTTAGGGGTATCCCTCGCTCTTACAGTCCCCTAGGGTCATACAACCGAACATCGAACATTCTGATCGCTCTGAAGAGCCTAGACAGCGACAGCGAACAGGCAAAATTCTGAGTTTGGAATTGTGAGATAAGTACAGTTGCTTGGTTTGTAAATTTCTCTGATAAATAAAAATAATCTCTCTTGCACAGGTTTTCCCTGGGTGGGGTTTTTGCCTGGACCAATTTAGTCAAAAATTTCTGAGTATTAATTTCATGTCTGTAAATGTCTGAAATTTTCTGAGTTTCACTTTTCCTGTTTGAAAAGGAAATTTCTGAGTTTGTTTAAAGTTGAGAAAAAGTTTTCACATGTGTTTCAGTTTGGATAATTTATGAAAAAATTATGCATTGAAAGGGTTGGGCATTAAACAATGCAGAGAAGCCTAAAGGCTTGAAACCGGGTTGGGAAAACTTTCAAACACTTTCACAACTGACCACGATTTTGTTAAGGCTAGCTCTTCCTATTTCACCTAGATCATATATTCCATAACCTTAGTAAATCTTAATTAGGGATACCAACCTTTAGTTGGAGGAAATCCAACCAGAAGAGAGGGGGAGCCATCGAGAAAAGAGAAGAGTCATTGAGGTGACAGTGGATGGGTGGCCTTGCTGAAGTTGCATGAGACTAGCTCCTTGATGTTTGGGACTTTACATCATATAAGGGGTGCTAGATTTTGTTGTAACACGACGTCTGTGTGAAAGGTAAACCGACGTTCAATGCAGATCGATCAATGGCAGCTCAATGGATAAGAGTGATGTTAGTAGTAAAAGGACTATCATGTGTGGGAAAAGATACGAGTTTAAGTTGATATGATAAATTATGTATATCTAGATAAGGTTATAACAATGGATATTTTTAATTAAGGCTATGTAAAACATATATGCATCATAAATTTCTCTGTAGTTCTACATAATATTATAATATGTGACTTTCAAAACTCTAAATGTATTTCAAAGAAAATACATTTTAGAGGCTCCTAGACCCTAACAGACTTTTCCAGGTACCCAGACCAAAGGTGTTTAGCACTTTATTTACAAGAGAGTCTCCGGTTTCTAGAGCATATTCTACAGCCTCCCACCAAGCCTGGCTCCATACAGAAGATTAGAGCATTTTCAGCGTACTACCACCAGCCAAGGGCACCAAGAGAGCAACAGACATGGATGATGAGCCAGTTTCTAGATCAGTTAGGATCTGTGGGGTAGCTTCCCGACCCACGACATCTCGGCAGCAAAACCGTACCAGACCTCTCCCCAAGAGACGATCTAGACCCTCCAGACCTCGGCAACATGCAAACCCCTCCCAGCGGCAACTCAGTAGACAGCCCACTTCTTCGGGCCAGCAGACTTTATTGAACTTTCCTCAAAGTTTCTCTTTCAGCCTCGGATGTTAGGAGTACTAGACCATCGTGGCCCTATTTGCTCTGGGACTTCCTCCGCTAGGGCACCTTCACCCCATGGCAGGGCTCCAGTTTTGTGGTCGAGCCCAGAACTCTATCATACTTCAGCACAGCTCGACTTGCACACTGTCACCTTCTACATTGTTTTCCTCTTTTTATTTATTTATTTTCTCGTTCAAAGGAGACCGTTTGGTCTCCCGCTCTGTACGGACATCTTTGTAATCTGCAGTCTCATTGACCTATTTTGTGGTCATTAGTTGGACATTAATAAAATTATCTTATCTTATAAGTTCGCTTTGTTTTATATAGTTTCTCATTGACAGAATTTTAAATGTAGTACCAAATTATCTATATAGTTGAAACTTCAGTGTGAAAATTAAGAGCATTTTTTATAAAAGCACATCAAAAGATTGTTGAAAAAACCCTGCCATGCTCATGATTACTCTTCCATGATATATGAAAACTCAAACATATGTATTAATTACTCAATCAATATCATACCTCAACCCTCAGCTCCTTCAGTTTAGGACAAAACCGACCCAGCTCAACTAGAACATTATCGAAAACAGTAGGAAGAGCTATCCTCTTGATATTTTTCAGCAAGCGTGGAAGGCCACAAAGTATAACTTCTTCAATCTGCAATAACAAAAAAAGATGCAGAAAACTAGTTAAAAAAAGTAGCACCATTAATCAACCTCTGTATGTGATAACTTATATTTGACACACAAAATATAACAGAAAAAAGTAGCAATGAAATAATATATAAAAAAATTCTTAGAAAGTGAATTCTACACTTTTGTAGGATATATGTATTTTCATACATTTTACCAATAACGAAATAGAATATCATAGATGAGATGAAAAACTGATTTAGCGTCAAACAGAAGTTAATCTAAAATATGCATTTCATAGACAAGATATTACAAGAAACTCAATTTATGATGATAAAGAACAAATAATTGTATATGTATTATCATTAAAAACAAGAATCATGTATGTCTATTTGAAGACTTATTTTTGGTGGTGGCCCTCATTTAGATCAAAAGTCAACTTTTTTTATCATCTCATCATTGCTTGGAGTAGATAATAGTTTGTAAACAATTGTGAAAGATCCCCATCATGATTTTCTTTACAAAAGTTTCCACGTAGTAAAGAAATTCAGGAAAGCACCTTGTTTTGCTATTTCTATCAAGTTATCAACCCTACATATTAATATAAATTCATTTATTTCCTTTCAATATCTTTTCTTTTTATGTATATTCATCAATAAACCTTCTTGTTGAGTGCATAACAAAGCCTTTACTAAATGCTGTACTAAGATGAGATAATCTAAGACAACATTATTAATGTCCAACAAAAGACTACAAAAGTGTGTCAAAGGAACTAAGATAGTACATCCCATGTCAGTAAAAAGGTACCAAGGCATCTTGTAGAACAATGCTAAAGGCAGAAAGATAATAAGATCTAAGATCTGTCTAGAGACTAGACACTAAATGTCTAACAAAAGAAAGCTAAAAAACTAAAAGAGGCAGATAATGATATAAAGTGTTGGTACTATAAGCACTCAAAATGGATTTCTCCAAAATCCCATTTGGGGCACTTACCAAAGATGGGTCATAGCTATATAGTTGGATGGACTAGTTGGATAGGTTCATCATTTCACACAACAATTCAAGAGTGCTTTTTAAAACTTGGCACATGGTTGCAAGTTTTTATTTCTCAAAGGTTGAGGGTTGGACAGGTTTTTGTGCAGGTAGTTATTTATAGGTATATCTAGAGAACACATCATAGTATACTCTCAGATCAGTTGGAGTGGTTCTCAATGGCAGCAAATGTCCCACACCTGCAGACTCATCGCAGCATTTACAGCAAGCATGGGAGATGAAAGACTCCTAAAGTGTGTGTTAGATCAGTGGCTTCAATTTCTTGATTTCAAGATTCGCTGACATTCACATTGATAGTCCTGATGGTTTCAAACAGTGGATGCATGGGAAGGACCAGTTCATGGAACTATCTCCCTGATGCTCTTGTGATGCTTTCAACTTTCTTTTCGCTACTTTTAATTTCAGTATTCATTGTCCATTGTTAGATTTCAGTTTAACTTGTGACTCTAGAAGTAGATGCTGTCATTGATGACCTCAGACTAATTCTTTGTCTCATCATTCTTTTGACTCTTTAAATTTGAAGGTGTTTAAGACTTTATGTGACATGTTATGATTGAATTTTATGATTTTAAATACTCAAATGATAAATGATTCATCAATCAATGCTGAATTGACAACCATGTTTACTATGATGAATTTACTATTTTGTATTTACTAATTACTTTTAAGTTTTACTATGTAAATGGTGATGGGATGAGCAATTTATATGTTAATATGTTTGGATTTATATAAATTATATATTTTTAATAATTTTAAGGACCTCGATATCCCCCGTCCTAAATTTGGGGGTGGTCTCCACATGTCCCCAATGTGCGTTTCCCCGCTTCTGCGCTCTCATGTCCAAAAACTTAGTCAAACATTGTGTAAAAGGTGATAGTACTTTGTAGAGGGCTTTGTACCCTATCCAACACACTTTATTTGCTCAATTGGAGATATTTTACACCTCTAGGATGTGTTACCCGCAAATTGAACTTCCTTATTGAAGAAGCATGCAAGGATAATGAAGGAGGACGTAGAGGGCACACATTTATTGGGGTTCATTGGGGCATGACATCCTCTTTTTGACACACCTAACACTTGGTGTCGCCTAATTGCACTTTATTTACTACTTTTATGTCATTTAGAGATATTTTATTGTTATTATGATTGGTTTAGCACCCAAAGTTGTGGGTGAGCAAGCCAAATGTTATATTTTTCACCTTATTTGCTAGGCTCATTACTTAAAATTAGGTGAGGCTACTCATATATAAATATCGCCCCCCTCTCATTGTAAATACACAACAACATATGGGTTCGTTATAAGATCTTTTTGGGATTTACATATAGAGTCTTTCTTACAGGAACACATTGAGGATGGCAATGGGTGCCTTTTGTTGCCGCCTAATTCGCTACTCGAGTCACGTGGCGGAAATCTTCAAGACACTGGGTGCGACCTTGGGGGCAAACAAGAGTCAAGTGTTGTCACTTGATCTTGACTCCACCGTCTAGGTTCTCTCCTAGCGAAGACAAGGGGGGCGGTCCCTAGTAAAATAATCTAAGGTCGTTTAATCTATGAAAGCTAAACAATTAATTTAGGAGATGATAACACAAACACTGAAACTAAGATAATTTGCAAATAGCTTAAATCACCAGCATAAAATAACATCGTATTTAATACATTACTGAATTTAAATAGCTAGAAATAAATAGATGATGCAAAAGACCAGTGCTAATGGAATGCTTGTGTGTAAGAGGGTTGCTAGTGATGTCTCAAAAAGTATTGCAATTGTCTCAGTTGGTCAGTTTTAGAATTATTAAGTGAGTAGTTACGGAGTGGGTAAATTGTTGAACAACTTTATTACAAGTGTGGTAATGATCTGATTATTAAGGGAAGAGGGGATTCCAAATAGACCCGAGGGATACGAGGAATATGTCCAAAGTTACTTGAAAGTGGCTCTCACAGTGACGTGTGGGCTAGATGGAGTAGTGGGGTTATGTTCAACACTACGCCAACAAGGGTGTAGCCTAACGAGGCCCCACAGTCTGTTTCTAGTAGTTCCCACTTCACTTGAAGAATTTGCCCACTAACAAGTAATTTCGAATAAGTGTCAAATTTCCACTCTGGGAATCAATTGGAGTGTTAGACTAATTACTAGTCACTCCAATCCCTTTTTGATTGTCCCACCGATCCAGCCAATGGCCTACAGTGTTCACAAGAGCATACAGGAATTGAAGCGTAGTCTATTTTAAGAGTTTTAAGCTTAAATGTGAGTTGTTTAAATCACAATATCGATACTCTCGTTTCCAAAAACACAGTCGGATTCGTTAATTTTAAAGCAAAAAGGTAAAATCTTAAAAAAATAAAAATAAAAATAAATAAGATGTGAATCCCCCCTGGAGAAATGGGGTGTGGGCACTTGGCTGCCCACTTGCTTCTCTTTTTACAATGATTATGATAAGAGTATTTGTGCTCCTTTGTATGATAGGAAACACAAATTTACAAGATTTAAGGCCTTAGAAAAATGGCCACAGAAGAAGTAGTAAAAAGAAGGGTCTCCGAATAGGTTAGATCTTTAAAATTTTGCCAAAGTGCCTCTCTACTCGATCACCGATTGCTGCAAAACAGCAAGTAAACATAAGCCACAGATGCTAGATATTCATATAAAAGCATAAAGAATTTTAATAAAATTTTCAAATACTTTAAAGATAGAAAATTTTAATGTTAGATTAGTACTTGTTGAAAACTAGATCTCATAAAATATAACTTTGAAATCAGATCTGAACCGTAAATGTTAATCAAATTAATTTGTAATTTATCTTATAGCGCTAACTTGATCAACAATTCTAAATAACTGAAAAAGAATCTTAAAATTTTTGTGATGAAAAGAGAGAGAGAGAATGCCCCAAAAAGCTTGGAAACTTTGGGCAATGGAGTCCTCAAGTGGAGAGCAAAAGGACTCAAAGCTTCTTCAAATGAACATAGAGGTATGATGGAATCAAACAAGAACCAACACTCCTTTACGGTAGAGATCCCTGCACAGTTTGAACAATGACTACACCAATGCATTATATCTGGGAGTACCTATGCAAAAGATTAGACGTATGCATACAAACAAGTAAAGCATACAAACTTAAGATCTACTTGTTGTCGCCTAAAACACACTTGGACATGGGTAAATCTCCCAACCGCTGTGTGTGTTCTTGAGGGCAACTTTTGAGTTGAGAACCCAATGTCACCTCGATTCTAAACTCCTCCGTTTAGACCACAACTCCCAAAGGCCATCGGGGATAGTCCCTACTTGCTAAGTTCTTTTTTGAAGAATGTTTTCTGGGAGTTGTAAATTACAAAAATGACAATCAGCGTGTAGTGATGCAAATATTTCAATGTCAAGCAAACCCATTAACAATCAACCAGTGATGTATACAAGAGAGAAACAATCAAATAATCAAAATGACCAGTGTCATCTCTACTCGGGCTATGGAATCACAATAATCAACTTCAAATAATTTTCCTAAAGCAACAACTCACTTACTTTAACAAATATACAAGAACATGATGACTTCCAATAAATGATCACGTTGAAATAAAGTGCTTTCAAACTAGAGAAATGTAAATGATTGTAACAATCTTGTGCAAGTGGTCCTATAATTTTTTGTAAATTTTATGTATTTCTTTGACTTAGGGAATTAAGGTGTTTGTTGCAAAGAAATGAACTATTCTGGATGTATACCCCAACAAACTATCTCCTTCGATTAGAGAGAGAATGTCGACTGCTCAACATGGGCACACAAGGTTCCTAACTATCTCCACGGGTCAAACTCGAAACTTGCTGGGTGCTCAACTAGAGGACACGAAGTGCCACGAAGCGCCTTACGACCTCCACCCCACTAGCTCCACAGGTCAAGCCTCTTTTTCTCCTTTCTAATGAAGATACTTATCTAGGTGCCTATTAAACTAGCCAACACAAATCTTCTCCCTTTCTCGTTACCCTGGATTGGTTGAACCAGCGAGCGGAGAGGATACGAGGCAAAAATATTTTATCCTTAAAGCAAAAATTAAACAAAACAAGCCAAGCGCGATATCACAACGAAGGCAGAGCCTACTCAATTGTGAGGTGCAGGTAAAAGAAAATAAGAAAATACTTGAAATAAAATGCTAGCCAACGCGATTTCACATGGATGGGCAGAGCCACTTTACTTGTGAGGTGCGAACAAAAAGAAAACAAACAACAAAGTAAACTAATCTAAATCCAAGCATCTTACAAGGTCATGCAAGGATGGCCAAAGCCACTTCACTTACATGCAACCAAAACCAAAATCACTAAGTACTGAATACTCAAAATGAAGCACAACAAACTCAAGCCCAGAAGACTCTCTTGGGCTTGTCACAAGGGTGTAGATTTCAGCACTAATATTTATTTAGAAAAGAGAGAGAGTGATCTTTAAACCGTTTTTTGTGAGGGAATTGAAGTAGAACCTCGTTGTTGGTGCTTGCTAGTGGCTGAACTTGAGCATTCTCTCCCCCTGTGAAATCAGAAACCTGCACAAAACATCAAGCTATTAAAGCACAAAAGCGATAGAAATGAGTTTTAAACAAACTCAAAAAATTTCATGCAAAAATCAGAAATTTTTCTAAGGCAGAACTAGCAAGTAAAAACTTGAAAAATGATAATGTTTGAGTGCAAAATGAAGTACTTTGAGCTGCAATAAGAATAAGAATGTTACTAAAGATGCCAAGTCATTTTCGAAATTTGTTGGACAATGGGGTATCCCACCCGAGAATCCCACTCTCCAAACTTCGGAAACCTGTAACAAAATTAGCTCGACAATGCAAATGGAGTGAGAAATCCACAAGAGAAAAATTCTAAGCAAAGAGCCCACATAGCATGCAACAAACTTATTGCAGACTATTCTCAAGCAAAAAACTTTGCTTGAGATCCCAAATACAAAACGAACCAAGAATGGAACAAGATCACCTCAATCACAATGCATGGACAGTACTTCCTCCAAAGATTTCTTCTATTATCATCCAAACTTGAAAGTACAATGGCTCCCTTGGGCAAGAATGGAGCAAGAGAGCAAGAATGGGAGTAATGGGAGAATGAGAGAGCATGAGCAAAATGAAGCAAGAGCGTCAGTCAATCCAACCCAAATGAGGAGGAATGCCCTCCTTAAATAGAAAAAATGAAAGAGAAAGGCTCTTTGCATGCTATACAAGTGTCACAAGGGAGAGACGGGGGTGAATTTGCGCAAGCAGGGCAAAACCATGGTTTGGGATCTCAAATATAGGAAGAAAAACCCCCATTTTAATGCTTTTAACCTTATTGCTACGTCAAATGGGGAGGAAACCACCATAGTGGGGCCCCTCCCATTGACTTTCACTCACCCAACCAATCAAAGAGAGGAGGGCGCGCCCCCTAGAGTGGGCAACTCAAAAGTTGTTACATGCTTGCTTGGGGGGAGGGGCATTTGGATCTTAAATTTGTCTCAGGAACCTAATATAAACTGTTACGAATATAAAATAAATTATTAAATAGATTAGTTAATTAGTTAATTACATGAAAGGGTGTAACCCTTAACGCTCAAAGCCTATAAAGGCGAGCCTCCCTTGTAATTATTATCATCTCTTATCTTATCATTAATATATATATATTTGCCTTATGGCTTATCTCATTTACCAAGTTTTCTGGTAATATTATTTGTATGAGCGAATAAATATTCGGCTCATTTGGAATCAGAGCCTTGTTGGCTAGATCTCGGCCTTTGGCCATATTTTCGGCTTTTAGCCATCAACCAGGGTTTCCCTGAATTTTTTTGGTCTTTGGCCATCTAGAGGACGAAAAATAAAAAAAAGTTCTTTATTAAAAAAAACAAAAAACAATAGCAGCCTCAGCGCAGCTCCCCGTCGTTCGGCCACCTCCACGCCGGCCACCTTCACCTCCGCGTCGTCCACCTTACCCTCTGCCCTCCTTTTTTCCTGCTCCCTCCCACATCCTCCATTCAGCTCCACACCCTCGCCAACCCGCTTTCTCCACATTCCCTCGCGCCTTCCACTGCACACTCAGTCTCCGCGTGCTCAGCCTTTGCTTCACGCTCCACCGCCTTACACCTGCGTCACTCCAAGCTGCCTCTGCAGCTCCTTTCCCGCTCCTGCACTCTCCTACTCCATCGCCCTTCCCCCTCGCGCTTTCCCCACGCTCCACCCACCAGCACTCCCCCATTACCCTTCACCCATTCACTCTCCCTTCACCCATCACGCTTCCCATCATCACCAACGCCTCCCTACTGCGTCGTCGCCCTCACCCCCATCCTTCGTCTACCGCCCTCCATCGCCGCCTTCCACCACCACCCACCTTTGCGCGTCGGTCCTCGCTGCCCACCCAACTCCTTTGCGCGTCCACCCTCGTCAATCTTTCTTTCTGCGCAAACTCACCAATCCACGCGCCTCTGCATGCTACTCCATTCCCTTTCGCTCCACCTCCTGGTCTGCGCCAACCGCACTCTTCCACTTCCTCCTCGTTGCCACCACGGCCGCCACTACCGCCTCCTCCACCACAAACCAAAAATAAAAACAAAATATTTAATATATATATATATATATAATATTATATTATTATTATATATAATAATTTTTATTATATATATATATATATATATATTGTTCATAATTATTATTATTATTTAAATTTTTCAAAAAAAAGACTTATTTAAGAAAAAAAGAAATCTCTAAAATAATAATAATTATTATTATTTTATTAAAATAATTATTATTTTGGAAAAAAAAGGGAGGTTATTTAACCTAATCAAAGAAGACTCGCTCATCAAAAAAAAAAGTCAAAGAAGTCAAGTCAACAAGATCTGTCTATCATCGAAAAAGCGAAAGAAAAGAAGTCAACACTATATATCGTCGAAGAAGCCAAAATCCAAGGAAGGCTCGTTAAGAAATTGATAGCCATCTATCATTAATAATAATAAAAATCAAAGATCATGGAATCTGGGTTGCGACTACAAATAGAGAAATTAGAAGCCAAGTTAAAGCGTTGTCGAAGAGACAATGAAGAATTACAAGACACAAATACGAACTCGGAAATAATAATTAAAATACATGAGATGCAAAAAGAGCTCAAGGAACAAAAAATTTCCGAGCAAAAAAATCATATAGAAAAATTGTCTACCCAAATTGAGAAATTAAAAGACGAAAACGATTTTAATTAGAGATTGAAAAATCAAGATATAAAGAAAGAAATAAATGATTACGAAGCAGAAATAAAATGGTTGAACAAAATCGTTAGCGACAAGGATGAAGAACTAACGCAGATACGACATAAATTAGAAAATCAAGAATCAGTGATCGACCAGTATCGACAGCAAATAAAAGTTCTTCAACAACAAAATGACAACTCTAAAAAGACTCATAAGTCGGAGATCGCAAAAAGTAATAAAACACTATCCAACAATTTCGAAGAAATTTTCAGATTAAGGAATCATAACAAAACACTAGTCACGAAAATTAAGAAGTTGAAAAATAGTCGGAAGATAGAACAATCTACAGAAGACATTGAAGGGAAACTTCTAGACAAGCAGGAAGAAAATAGTTGCATCATAAGTCATAACAAAGATCTTAAGAAACAACTTAAGAAGTCTGAAGTTGACAGAAAAGCGCAAGTAGAAGTGATTAAGAAGTTTCAAAATGATTACGTGGAGTTGGAAAACAAGTTGGAAAAAATACAGAATGAAACCTTAAAACCTCGAGGAATGAAAATACAACTTCCAACTAGCGTCAATGCTCAAAAGACAACACTCGTAAAAGAAAGCGACATTGTGAAAATTCCCTATCGACACCCCAACCATAAAAACCGAAATTCTAAAAAGTGGGAAATGTCGAAAGATAATGATACTAATATGATCAAAGCTCCTAACGAGAGATCAGTAGGGAATCCCAACAGTCAACAACAAATCAATTTAGGATGGATTGACCCATCCACATATCGAAATTTATGCTCTATACTTAGCAGTTCGTATCAACATGTTTCATCAGCCACGACATCACAAAGAACGACACGACAACATTACAAGGCTTTGAGGACAAAGCCTTTCTAAGAGAGTGGCAATGTAACGAATATAAAATAAATTATTAAATAGATTAGTTAATTAGTTAATTACATGAAATGGTGTAACCCTTCACGCTCAAAGCCTATAAAGGCGAGCCTCCCTTGTAATTATTATCATCATCTCTTATCTTATCATTAATATATATATATATATATTTGCCTTATGGCTTATCTCATTTACCAAGTTTTCTGGTAATATTATTTGTATGAGTGAATAAATATTCGGTTCATAAACACTAGAACCTTTAGTTGGCCACCCCAAGTGACTATAGTCACTTTTCCAAAATTTGGCTCTCTAATTAAATGCCCAATTTCCTGATTTCCTATTAATGTAATTGTAACTTCAGAAGATATTCACTTGTATATTTCATATTGTATTCTATTGTAACTCCGACAGAGATGTTTGTTCCTCCGTTTGGGAGAGTCATTATTGTATTTAAGTGATGTAAAGTCATTAAGGTTAACCCTCCATTGTATGTCGGGGCATTAGACCCCAAAGTTAAGTTGTAATTGGGTTGTTAGACTCTCCTGGAGAAGTCGGCCATGTCTAGTTGAGGGAAAAAGTCAAGTGAATATAAAGTATAAATAGAGGGTGCCTATCTCATTCATTCATCCACTCACTCATCAAGTTCACACAAGTGAGAGAGAAGAAAAGTTCACACAAGTGGGAGACAGAGAAGTTGCTAAAGAACATCTCCATATTTTGGGCTTTACTTTTGCTACTGGTGCTCATTCTATCTCTGAGGAAGTTACGGGGTTTTCTCCTTTATGGTTTCCTCGAGGAAAATATTTGTCTCTTGTCTCTTGTGATTATTGATGTGCATGTTATTCTCTCAGATAAGATCCTAGATCATATTGAATAAAATTCTAAAAATCCAACATGGTATCAGAGCCAAACTGAGAAGAAGGCATAGTGTAGCTGCGGAAGCTAGGGCTTCTTAATTTTTGGATCTCTCTCCATATACCATCAAAAAAAGGAGGCTAGGCTAACTCACCTTAGGAGGGTGAATTTTTCTGTCGAAGCAAAATTTGATTCCGAGCATTTTCAATTTTTGGCCTAACACTATTGCGAGAAATTAGGGTTTTTCACAAAAGTAGAACTTTGGAGTGCAATCAACATAGGACTGTTCTCCACCTCAAAATTGAAATCAAGATCAAAGTTCTTTGTTGGGTAAAACTCCGGGAAATTCAAACCCTAGTTTTACTCTGGACCAAAAAAACCAGCTCAAGATCCAGCCCGAGCATCTCAAATTGATAAGATCCAAATTTTTATTTCCATTTGAGATTCTCATTAAGATGTCTCACCACACCAAGCTTGAGGATAAGCTTGAAGGAGTTGATAACTTCTAAGCATGGAAGTATAGGATTTCACTTGTCCTTGAAGAGAATGAATTGGACACCTACATAAATGAAGAGGTTCCAGTTCCAGAGGGAGATGAGGCTAAAGCCTTACACAAGAAGAACTTGGTCAAGGCCAAGAGGATTATTGTTGATTCTATCAAGGATCACCTTATACCACATGTGGCTTCCTTAAAGACACCTAAAGAGATGTTTGGTTCCTTGACCAAGCTATTTGAAGGAAAAAATATAAATTGGAAGATAACCTTGCAAAACTAGTTGAAGAAGGTGAAGATCCAGAATGCAGAGACCATACAATCATACTTTACAAGGGTCTCTCAAATCAAGGAACAACTTAAAGCTGTGAGAGAAGACATAGAAAATGGAGAAGTTGTGAGGACCACCTTGAAACGTCTCCCTAGGTCATGAGACTCCTTTATTCAAGGAATTTGTGCTAGAAGGAAGTTAATCACTTTCAGTAGGTTGTGGGAGGAATGCCCACAAGAAGAAGCTCGAATTATAGCTCAAGAAGAAAAGGTGGGAAATGAAGACCAAGCTCTTACAACACACCAAGAATAATAAAAGGGAGCACCCTCGCCACAAGAAAGAAAAACGCCATCACCAGAATCAGAGCGATAATTTTAGAAGAACCAGGAGAGATCTATCTAATGTCAGATGCTATACTTGTGATGAGAAGGGACATTATTCCAAAGATTGTCCCAAGAACAAAAAGAAGAAAAACAATAAGAAAAGACATCATGCTCACACTGCAGAGGATGATGAACCTCCCAGAAAAAGAACCAAAGTAGACAGTGAATATTCTTCAAGCGATGAAGAATATGTTCTAATTTCAGCTCTCACAGGTAATGTTTCACATGGGAGCAATGACTGGCTTGTGGATAGTGAGGCTTCCAAGCATATGATAGGATTTAAAGAATCCTTTGTGAATCTATCTGAACATGACTCAACTCACAAGGTGAAACTTGGGGATGACTACCAATACCCTATAAAAGGAAGTGGTGAAGTTTCTTACAAGCTGAACTCTGGAAAATCTTTGAAGATTAAGGATGTTCTATATGTACTAGGACTCAAGAAGAATCTTCTCTCCATATCTGCATTGGGATGCAAAAGGTATGAGGGTTGCATTTATTGATGGCCAAGTTCTTATGTGGCCAAAGGGAAAGACCATAGATGATGCAGTAGTGATTGGAGAGCAAGAGGGAGACTTATACAAACTGAAGGACCAACCTGAACAAGCCTTCGTCCATGACTCCATGGAGCCAAGTGAATTACAGCATAGAAGGCTTGCGCATGTGCACTATCACTTGCAAGCAAAGCAGTTAACGGTCTTCCTAAAATCCAAACAAAGCATGAAGGCATCTGCAAAGGATGTGCGAAGGGAAAGAACGCAAAGAAGTCATTTCCAACTAGCGAGAGCAAAGCAAAAGGAATCTTGGAAGTCATCCACTCTGATGTATGTGGTCCGATGTCATCCAGTTCATTGAGTGGGTATGTATGTTATGTTTCTTTCATTGATGTTTTCCTAGGAAGACATGGATATATTTCTCAAAGAACAAAGATGAAGTTTTCAGCAAATTCAAGGAATTCAAAGCCTTGATAGAGAACCACACAGAAAAGAAAATCAACACCCTTCGATCAGACAATGGCAGAGAATTCACATCAGAAAAATTCAAGAAATTATGCAGAGATTCAAGAGTTAAGAGGGAGTTGACCACTCCATACAATCCACAACAAAATGGAGTTGCAGAAAAGAAGAATAGAACGGTTATGGAAGTAGCAAGAGAAATGCTTCATGATCAGGATCTTCCTATGCATTTATGGGCAGAAGCTGCAAGAACAACCGTGTATGTACAGAATCGTACTCCACATAGAATACTAGACAACAAGACACCAGAAGAAGCTTTCTCCGGCGTGAAACCAGAAGTCAACCACCTCAAGATAATTTGGTTGCCCAGTGTACATACATATTCCGAAGGAAAAAAGAATGAAGTTAGACCTTCAAGAAAGAAGGGCATATTTGCGGGATATAGTGAAAGCTCGAAGGCTTACAAAATATACTTTCCAGGATTCAAGAAGATCGATATCTGCAGGGATGTGAAATTTGACGAAGATTCGGCATACAACAAATCCAGAAAGCTACCTATTGAAGACATTGAAGAACTAGAAATACCCAGGATCCGAGATATAACAATGAATGAAGCAACTCCAGAAGAAGATCGAGAAATGGAAGAACCTCAAGAACCTGTAGATCCACCCCGTGAGAATAATTCTCACAAGAGGAAGCCAGCATGGATACGAGAGGCAATTATAGATGAAGAAAGGTATGGCGCTCCAGAAGGAATGCACAGAGAAAGCAAGAGACCTAGGCCATACTCCAGTTATGTAGCCCTGTTGTGCGACATCATTGACAAGGAACCTTCCAACTATGAAGAAGCGACAGAAAAGAAAGAATGGAAGGATGCCATGATCGAGGAGTACCAGTCGATCATCAAGAATGATGTCTGGGATGTGGTCTCGAGACCAAAAGGGAAGTCTGTTGTCACCTCCAAGTGGATCTACAAGATCAAGCATGTTGCAGATGGCAGCATAGAAAAATACAAAGAAAAAATTGTGGCACGTGGCTTCTCCCAGAAGGAAGGGATAGATTATGAGAAGACTTTTGCACCTGTAGCCAGATACACTTCCATCAGAACGGTACTTGCTCTGGCTGCAATGATGAAACGGAAGGTACACCAAATTGATGTCAAGACAGCATTCTTGAAGGGTGTAGTGGAAGAGGAAGTGTATGTGGAGCAGCCACTCGAATTTGAGACACGACAGGCACACGTGTGCAAATTGAAGAAAGCTTTGTATAGACTGAAGCAAGCGCCCAGGACATGGTACGGCAAGATGGACAGCTTCCTGACTAGTTTGGGCTTTACCAAGAGTAAAGCAGACTCCAACCTTTACTACAAGGTTGAGAAAGGGAACCCAGTAATACTCCTACTATATGTAGGTGACCTGTTTGTGACAAGTGAGGATGGGTTGATTGCAGATACAAAGAAGAAGCTTACTATCGAGTTCAAGATGAAGGACTTGGGCATGATGCATTATGTTTTAGGGATGGAGGTGTGGCAGAGTGAGGATGGCGTCTTCCCATGGCATCGAACCCGAAGCTACTTTATGATGCTTCATCAGAGTCAATTGATGCCACAATGTATCATCAGATGATTGGGTCATTGATGTACCTAACAAACACGAGACCAAACATATGCTTTGCTGTGAACACTTTGAGCCAGTTCCTTACGGATCCGAGACAAGCTCACCTAGTTGCTGCAAAGCATATATTGAGGTACCTGAAGGGTACAGTTGATTATTGGCTCAGATATGACGTGAATCAAAAGATTAACCTGCAGGGTTATGTTGATTCGGACTGGGCTGGCAGTGTCGTAGATAGGAAGAGCACTTAAGGGCACTGCTTCAGTATGGGATTAGGTGTGATTTCTTGGTTTAGCAGGAAGCAGTCCTGCATGGCACTGAGTACAGCCAAAGAAGATTATGTCGCAGCTTGTTCGGCTAGTTGTGAGTTAGTATGGCTTAGGAAGCTACTGTCTGATTTGTTTGATCTCTAGTTAAAGCCGACCTGTATCTTCTGTGACAACCAGAGTTGTGTAAAGTTGTCCGACAACCCAGTGTTCCATGACAAGTCGAAGCACATTGAGATCAAGTACCACTATCTCAGGGATATGGTGCAGAGAGGAGCAGTGAAGCTCCAGCATGTTGCGACGGATGAGCAAATAGCTGATGTGCTGACCAAGCCATTAGCCAGAGTGAAGTTTGAATACTTCAAAGAGAAGCTTGGTGCACTTCAGATCAAGGTCCCCTCCAAGGGGAGGTGATGAGTCCGGAAGACGTAGATGCACTAGAGCCTTTCTCACATGGTGGTAGGTGTGTCCTTCCATGGTGCAAATGTAAGGGTTGTGGTCGTTCCAGGATGGTTCAGGAGTGTGCATCTGGGCTGTGCTCTGTGCGACGATGAGATGATCTAAAGATGATAAGATGGTAGTAGGAGATTCAGGTTTTGCAGAGGCATATAATCAGTCCTGGGAGATCGAGGTCCCCTCCAAGGGGAGGTGATGAGTCTGGAAGACGTAGATGCACGAGAGCCTTTCGCACATGGTGGTAGGTGTGTCCTCCCATGGTGCAAATGTAAGGGTTGTGGTCGTTCCAGCATGGTTCAAGAGTGTGCATCTGGGCTATGCTCCATGTGACGATGAGATGATCTGAAGATGATAAGATGGTAGTAGGAGATTCAGATTTCGCAGAGGCATATAATCAGTCCTGGGAGATCCTTCAGGTTTTGCAGAAACATATAATCAGTCCTAGGATGCTCCTTCAGGTTTTGCGGAGGCATATCAGTCCTGGGAGATCGTTGAGGTTTTACAGAGGCATATAATCAATCCTGGGATGCTCCTTCAAGTTTTGCAGAGGCATATAATCAGTCCTGGGAGATCCTTCAGGTTTTGCAGAGGCATATAATCAATCCTGGGATGCTCCTTCAAGTTTTGCAGAGGCAATGTAATAAGTCCTGAGCTATACCTACTTGATGACTTACTGAAATAAAGACCTACGTGGAGGGTAGGCCTACATCCAGCATGAAAAAGGGTTGGCTCCGTAGAACTTCCTATGACAAGTACATTCAAGAGATATCGCCATTTGATCGAGATGATGAGGAAAGCAGCAGCAGTGACAATGATGATCTAGCGTTGATGATGATCCAACATTGAAGACTTGTGCCTAGTGATATCTGTGTTAAGAGAATACCTTCCTAGTTAAGAGGAAGTGTCAATGTAATTGTAACTTCGGAAGATATTCACTTCTATATTTCATATTGTCTTCTATTGTAACTCCGACAAAGATGTTTGTTCCTCCATTCAGGAGAGTCATTATTGTATTTAAGTCATGTAAAGTCAATAAGGTTAACCCTCCGTTGTATCTCGAGGCATTAGACCCCAAAGTTAAGTTGTAATTGGGTTATTAAACTCTCCTAGAGAAGACGGCCTGTCTAGTTGAGGGAAAAAGTCAAGTGAAGATAAAGTATAAATAGAGAGGGTGCCTCTCTCATTCATTCATCCACTCACTCATCAAGTTCGCATAAGAGAGAGAAGACAAGTTCCCACAAGTGGGAGAGAGAGAAGCTGCTGAAGAAGATCTCCATATTTTGGGCTTTACTTTTGCTATTGGTGCTCATTCTATCTCTAAGGAAGTTACGGGGTTCTCTCCTTTATGGTTTTCCCGAGGAAAACCTTTGTGTCTCGTCTCTTGTGATTATTGTTGTGCATGTTATTCTCTAAGATAAGATCCTAGATCATGTTGAATAAAATTCTAAAAATCCAACATTTCCATGACTAACCTGGGCAAAAGTGAGCAAAACCATAGTAATACTTGTCTGAATGACTTCAAACTTGGCCCAAAGGTGTAGGGGGTCTCATGCCATTTGTCTTGAGTACCCATACCCCTATACAACGTTAAAAAGGACCAAGTAACCATCTTTTAAATTACTACAAATTGTCCCGAGTGACAATTTTTAATGACCAAAAATTTTTTAAAAACTACGCAAAACTTAATGAAATTCCGCAAGGCTCTGGATAATGTCTAGCATGTTAATATAGAACATTCCTAGGCCCAAATCACCAATGGAATCAATCACTAGAACATCTTTCACCACTTTGGAGGTAATTTTGAGTGAAAACTCAAAGAATTTAAATCTCTAAAAAGAAATTTTAATTATCCAAGTGAAAAAAACACTCGATGAAAGGACTTCCCTAATGACCAAGTCTTAAGTGATCAAGTTACAAAAAACTAGACCTTCATGCTGACATATCCTTAAAAAATCCCCCGCAGTGGTGCGGAAATTTCATAGGGAGAAAATGAGAAGAAGAGTTTCCTCGCTTGATATAATCATTAAGTACTTCATTCTTATCTTCAAGGCACATCCAACATGTGCATGGTACATCGTTGTCCACCTAGTTGGTTTTAGTGGTCAACACTACTCACATAAATAACTCAGAGAAACAAATAAGAAACTACTTATTTACCCTCTTCTACCAATTATCATTAATCCTTCAAAGACCGGTTAGAACAACAAAGAATGTAGCAAGAAATCGATATAGTTATACCTCATGCAACACCAAAAATCACCACACACCAATGCCCGACACACGTATGCCTCCAAAGCCTTTTGATTTCATTCAATAATGCAACAAACTGATTACATTAGATGCAAGAGAAGAGGTTCCATACACTTCTCATCTGTCGGGAATGTCGAATGAATGCCTTCTTAAATAGAAGAAGCTACAAGCTAGAGGGGTTGCACTTTGCTCAAGGATGTGCTAGGTTGTAATGAAGTGGATATGAGTTGGAACAAGGGTGGAACAAGAGATAACTAATGGCAACATCACTTGCTTGAGGTAGCAATTGCCGAAACTTCAACTTTTTACTAAAATCCAAAATCGTTTCCATCTAGCTAGCGCCCCCACTTGGAGAGTTGCACCCCTCTTGCCTGAGGAAACTTCCGGGATTGGAATCTCTTCAAAAAGGCAACATTTGACTTCCTAAACTTGCTCGGGTACTTGCCACTTTACTTTGCCAAGTCACAGAAACTGATTTCGGCAAGTTTCTTTTATTTTCTAATTGCCGAATTTTTTAATTCTCTCATTTTTTGGTCTTTTTTGGGTTTTTCGAGTAATATTTAATCTTGGAGATAAATAATTACTTAAAAACTTAGGAAAGTGGGTTAAGGGGTTAATTGGGTGCTCTGAGTTAGAAAATGAGCACCCCCGTGGAAAAAAAAACCTCCTAGCCCCACTTTTACGACTTTACGAAGTTTTACAATTAACTTAATAAAAATAAGCCTATAAAAACGGGAATAATATTTTTTCCAGAAATTTAAAAAAAACCTATGGGGTGCTTAAGGCATGTTCATAATGACTCGGTATAATGATTAGCATGGTAATATACATTGACACATAGGTTTTAATAACCTCCCAAGTCCTAACCACCAAGGCAGTTATTCCAGCTTTGGAGGTGTTATCCCTAAAGTTGAACCTAGACCACAGGATTCAAGCTTAAGGAAATCTTTGTTTAAAAATGCATAAATAAGATAAAATCAAATTGGAAACACAGGCTGGTATAAAACTTAGGGCTAAAAGAACCTCCCAGCACTTGAAGGAACTAGGACAGTATTACTTGTTTGTACAGTTTATACAGTTTAGGAATGAAATCAAAACATCACACACTTTACAATGAACATAGCTAGTATATATCACAGATGGGTAAATACAAGTATTTATCAGAAATTCAAAGCATTAAAGTAAAGCCTGGTATGAATCAGAGCTACAGGAAAATCAAACAGATGCTGTATAACATGCAAGCAATCACAAAGTTCAACACCCAGGTCTATGATCCTAAATCATGAAGTGAAACTGTCAATGTTTATAAAAATGAAAGATAACTGTCATCTCAAAATAAGAATTATGTAATGGAATATGAATGACCAAATACATAAAAGAATTATCAAAGAGACAATTTATGTGGCACAAAGACAAATCATCATCAAGTTTATTCAAAACTAGAACCTGTCATTGAAGCTGCAAAAAACTCATGATATACAGAAGTGCTTACAAAAGATCCAGCATAGCTCCCAAAACTGCCAACCTACAGTCCCTGCGTTCTCATGAAAGGAAGAATTCTCTCCTTTTTTGCTTTCGAGCCTTTTTCTGGGACCTCCCTTTTTATTACAATATATAGAGTTTTATTTTATTGAGCTCCCAATCCTCCTGGGTGAGCTCGATTACAAAAAATTCCATTGCTAAAAATAACAATAAGATGAGCTGGAACAGCTTAATATTCTGAGATTTTAGGAACTAATTTGATTCTAGGAAATAAGTCTGAAATAGTTGTAGATGCTCGTGGATGTGTTTGAGTCTATACCAGGATCTGGGACTCAATGTAGAAGTTTCTAGAACCAACCTGAATAAGTTCACAAAATACTCTGTATTCTATTTTTAATGCTAAAATGATGCCAAAGATATCGATGAAATTCTTGGGAACTACTTGCTTCGATGCCCTTGCCATCTGGAAACTCAAAGCTTTGACTAATTGTTAGGAAAATCGCAAATTTCATTCCCCGTAAGCTTCCCTTCCATGTGGCTTGGTTTGCACTTCACGCTTGGCTTTTATGCCTAGAAATCTAGGACTTATATATCTCCCATTGCCACCTATTGCTTTGATTTGAGATTTGATATAAAAAACAAGATACTTATTTGATACCCTGGCACTTGAAAACGCCCAACATTTGGCGTTTGGATACTTAATATTTGGACTCGGGCTCCAACTTTTCAATGATAGCTGCACATATAATAGCTTTGGACTCGAATCTTTCCCTTAGCATTCTGAGCAATCCTACGCCCAATCTCTTCTCATTCACAGTTAATTGGTTGCAATGAATGTCACAGCAAATCTTGAACCCAACTTTTACAACTATCTGACACCAAAATGAATCTCTGGTTAGCTGGAGAGACTTTCTCATCTGGTTGTAAAATTAACAACTGACCCATAGTGCCATACAAAAGCTTCTGGAAATTAAGACAGGGATGATTGCGGAAACTGGAATTTAATCTCTTTAAAACTTCTGCAACATGATCTGGATAATTGCATGAAAAGGCCCGTGGTACAACATCTCTATGCAACATAACGGCCTGTATATGACTTTTGGGTAAACCTAACTTCCGAAGTATTCGGTCGCCCTCACACATGATACAAAGAGAACCGAATGTTATAACTGGAAGTAATGATGATATTGGCACTACTCCTCTTATTAGCAACATCAAGTTTAATAGCACAGAAAGGCTTCCTCCTAGTGAATGACCAGTGAATCGTGCATCCTCTCATGTGTTCTCAAATGAAATAGAACCTTGGGCAAAACTTGCTCATACATACCCCTGGCAGCTTCATAAATTCCTGTGTACAAGAACTTCAAAACCCTCAAATTTTGTAGGTTCAAAAAACAAATTTGCCATGAAGCTAGCGACTCAGAGCCCTGAATAATGAAGTATCGATCCTCGAGTGCTTTCCTAAGTAGAATACGCTCTCCCTTCCTGAACCAGCAGGCACCATCGCGCTCTTCACTGCTTTTTCAAATGCTATCAGCTCTGGCTGCCCAACAGGAATGACGTTATATTGAAGATCATGTTCAATATCAAACGGTAAAGCTGTCTCCAGGCATGCAGGATGGTGTGATGGAAAGCTTCTTCTCATAAACTCCCCCAGCTTGCGCGCATCCAAAGAGTACCTATAGCCCCGCCATCACCATTGAATCCAACCAGCACAATATTAACTTCAAGTGGAACCCTAAAAGGAACCTCAGCTCTGGAATGAAGCATTTGCCGCATCTCATGCTTGATGTTTTCCTGTATATCTTGAAATGCACTGTGATGCCACTGAGGGTGCCCTGGATCACGTTTGAATGCCTCCAAGCATTCAACTCCTCATATATTCCAAGTATAAAAGGCCAAGACTACTACAACATTCAATAATCCCCAGTGTTTCATCCTACTTCCCATGGCCGATCCTCCTCCTCGCCTATGCAAAATACAACATTATCTCCAATGGCAGTTGAAGTAAAACATTCCTCCAATTCTATTGTCTAAAGGGTTCTCGGCAAGTACAAGGATCAAAAAAACCAAGTCACAGGTGAATATCCATCAATCAGCGCAGCTTTAGGGCATTCCAATGCCCTGCCATTGCAAGGCATGAGTGACATATCATCAAATTCTTCTTCACGTTCCTCATACCTCAGCAAAGCTGAAAATACCATCTTTTCATGAACTCGATAAGCATGCTGGTGTGCAGATCATCAAATTCTTGATAATGAATGAACATTTTGATGATTTTATGTTATAAAAGCAACCCTAAAGACAGTCAATCAATCATAAAATATAAAACCAAGCAAAATTAAACAATAAAAACCAATCATAATAAAAAATTTAAAAATAAACAGGTGAAAAACTCTAGAGATAACAGGAGGCTTGAGTGAAAAACTCGAAAATGATTTATTGTTTAAAAACGATAGATAATTAACAAACAAAAACACCCTAGAATAATGCATTCATGACTAAGTCATAGGAAACCAAACCTTTTACATAAATTCATCATGCTAAGTTGCTAACTAGGTTTATTACAATTCCCCATGGGGTATGAACATGTTAAAAAGGAATTTAAAGGCCCTAAGAAGGGCTGCATGGACTTCTGAACTTGAAAATTGAACAAGTAATTGTTTGTCTTTGGCGGCTCACTTAGAACTCCAACTTAGTGCAACTTAGTCGATAACACCTTCTCCACTAGGTCTTGATTTCTATTATGCTCTTCATTGACGACATGGTCCTCTTGGCCTCATCTCGAGAGGATTTGCAAAGGCAGTTAGATGCCTTGGCCCCCTTTCGTGATCTTCGTCACTTAACAGTCAACTTCGGTAAAACCAAGGTTATGATCTTCAATGAATCGAAGAAGCTACTCACTGATCTTCATTTCTTCTTCAAAGGGGAAGAGATTGACATCATGAGCACCTATACCTATTTGGGGGTTCAGTTCACAAAGCCTCGTTTCAGCCTACAGCATGCACTTCAACCTCAAGTTAATAAATGATACGATTCCTTAGCCCTTTTAGAGAGACAGTGCTTCCGAAACCATTTTCAAGATATCTCATCCAAGATGTCTCTCATGGATACTCTCATCTGAACCACAATCCTCTATGGCTTTGAGGTTTGGGGGCCATGCCTACTCATCTATGATTGGGACTCAGCAAAGAGCATACAATTCCACCTCCTCTTTCGCATTATCAGCTACACACAAAATGTTATCACCAACCTTGTAGTTTCCTATGTATGATGGATCCAGGATAGATGGTAGAGGGGCAAGCAACTAGGGAGGTGGAACCAAGACTGCCTAGACTCCCAAATGGATGGTTGTCACATCAATCAAGGCAATCTTCGCTTTATGTTATCTATGTCCAAGACAACAACGGGGGAGACCTAGATCTACTCCCGACAAGAGAGATCAGACCTAGACACCAGAACAGATTAAATGTGGCTTCAAGGTACGTAAGGTGTAAGGTAAATGGAAACCCTAGCTCTAGAGTTTAGGTACTAGCAACCGATGAAGATGACCATTGTCTTGGGAAACGTAACTTGGACAAGGTGAGCAAGGACAGAGTTGGGACTGTCTAGTACCAAGGAGATAGACTCAGTGAACGATATGAAAGTATCACGTTACCTTAGTTATCAAGGAATGGTCAACTTTCTGGGGAAAGAGGTGAGGAAGGGCTAGCGCTATGCTTGGAGATCAGTGCCTGTTCAACCTTGGATAATGGAGTCAGTATCAGCACAGTGTTTCAGTGAACCCACCTGGGATATACCCTGATATATGGACCCAAAAAAGTATTTGGCCCTGAAGATTCAAGTTACAAGGAAATCAGCAGAAGGAGGGCTAGCGCTAGGGTTTGGAGAGGCAAATCTGCAGATCTAGAGCCACCAGGAGACCATCAACTCAGCGTTGAAGTGGAAATGAGATTAGGATGGCCCGATCTACAAACCCAAATCAGAAAATTTCAAGAAAAATCAGATCTTGAAAAGTCAAAATCTGATGAGGCTGAAAGTCAGTTTTTCAGATCTAGGGCAACCTGGCAGGAACTAGCTCAGCGTTGGGGGTATTCTGGAATGAGGAAGACCTGATCTACAAACCCATGTAATTATTTTTCGGAAAAAGTCAAATTTTCAGTGCGGTGCTGGGGTTTGAGCAATCAAAAAGTCAATTCTAGGGCAAACCAGTCAAAATTAGGGCAGCGTTGAGGATGATTCAGTGAGGGGGAGGCTCGATCTACAAAACCCAGAAATGGTTTGCTCAAAGATCAAGCAGTTCCCCAATTAAATATTTTTTGGATTTTTTATTATTTAGGAGTTTTTCAGAAAATTGAAGGAAAGAAGGTACAATAGATTGAGATCTGAAAGAGAAGAGACTTACCTGTTAGATCTTACCTGGAAATGCTTGTAGATGCCTTGTTGATGATGATCCCCGCCATCCCGGTCAATTCTAAAAGATATGAGTGATTTCTAAGACCAACGTTGTACTCCAAGTGACCAATGTGCCCTCTCTCCTACACAAGCAAACGTCAACAATATCAGATTTGTTGTATCATGAAAGAAAAGCAAGATCTACAGAAAAGTAACAAGATGCAATCATAGATCACAATGAAACTAATGAAAACCCCCTGTCATAGACAAAACCAGTCCAAGCGAGTTGAGGTCCCCCTGCAAAAATGCCCAAGATAAAGTCGCCCTCCTGTAGACAAGACAAAGATCCCGAAAAAAAAGTATAGATCTCACAAAATATTCCGAATGCTAGGAAGCAAAAGATTTTCCAATCACCACCGAAGAACACCAGATGCAAAGCAGATCCAAAAAATATCCACAAAAAATCTTTTTATTAATCAGATCCAAGAGCCAAAGACCCCTTACAAATGAGAAGCTCTCTCCTTTAAATAGAAATGAGGGAACCAAAAACCTAACCACTTTCAAAACGAGTGGCTAAGATTAAAAGACAAAATATTTTAATCAATGGTTGAGATGAGCTCAACATACAACACATGGATCAATATAACCATAAAGTACCAAAGTGGACTAAATCACCCATAAAGAGGGTACCCAACTCAACAAGAAATAAATCAAGCACATGGTGGGTCCATGGAGTGTTAACTAACTCCCTCTGGGTGCCCCATGGCACAATAAAGTAATATAATATTTAATTTTTTGACCTTGTGCCACCTTGAGGAAATCGTGAGCCTCCCAAAACCTCCAAAAAATAATATAAAAATGCCCAAAAAATAGGTGTGGGCCCAATCAAGTGCTACAACTACTAGAGGTGTGGAGGACATCACTCTCATCATCATGACTCATCCCATGTCATTTCCTTGCCTCAGTAGCCCAAATTGATTTCTTCAATAGCCGTTTAATCATTTTTTAATCGGCCTCAGGAAATGTGAACCTGCCAAAACAACCTCCTCCGGTGCCTGCGTTGTCAAACTGATCCCACCAAGCTCTTTGGGATGGGGGTACTATGGTACAAACAAGTGGTTACACCCCTATGCCCCATACAATGCCTTAGGAAATCCAAACAAAACATTTCCCTGCTCAGACACATCATCCCGTGAAGCAAAACTGCATCAGAAAGGTAAAATGAGCCTGATCATCTCTGCAAGTGCCCGGAATTGAAAATAAACTGTCTCATTAGACTCGGAGAGTCCATATCCATCTAGGGTGTATACTCATACCCTTTCCAGGTCTCTGCCTGATCATCAACAACATCCAATAGACAATATAATCACCTGTAAATGACTAGATACCAATAATATAGCTCAGACTATCATCCATCTGCTGCAAGTGCTCCAAGGCTAAGACATGCTCTACAAATCATTTAAGCAACAATCACAACAAGTAGCAGTCATTTCACTGGCGGTACATCAACCAAATACATATATAAGGCTTTATTTATTATTACTCAGACTAGACTTTCAGGACTATACTCACTTCATAGTTGTAGTCAATTTGCTAGTGAAGGGTGGAGGATGAAATTGACAAGGATAGGGAAAAGGATGCCTTCCTACTTAACATCATGACACTTTGGCTATGGAAGGGGAATACTCACTATAACCACCTACCGGACAAACAACAACACAAGGAATGGCGGTGACTCACAAATGGTTGAGTTGTTCAGAGAGTGCTTATTCAACTTAGGCATCATGTCTGCATCAAGTTTGATCCAGTTTCATTAGGACCATCAATTTTATTTCCATGGACTTTTTGGCCTATATGACCCTTTGGGACTTCATCAGTGCTTAAAAGCACAGCTAATCGCAGCTTTCATCCGGGACATATTCAACTTTATAAGGTCAGCAATATTTGGATATTTCATATATTTAACCATTGCTTTTGGGACCCTTTCTTATACCTTTCAAGGGGTATTTTAGCATTTCATTGCTCTTGCCCTTTTTTCACATATGTTAAAAAACACAGTCTTAGCATTTTCATTTTCCATGGGCACATATAAACATTTCCAATACAGGTAGTGCATGAGCTTTCAGTTTTAGCCAACAACATCTCAATTGACCAGGGGAGTTTTGCACAGTGCCAAACATCAGGACAACTGATCAGAATGATTTAGGCATACAATCCAACTCACCGAAGGCAAGTTCTGTCACCAACTCAAAGCCGAGACACAATATAAACAGGGAGGTTTGTCCAACAAAGGTTCTAGCGGGGAAAAGGTCATCCATCCCATAAGTCAAGTAATAAGTCGGGTCAAAAACAAAACTGGAAGGTAATGGATGGGTGGAGACAATGGATGATGAAGCCAACACTAGCAAGCCAAAAAAATGGTGGGAATGACTACCTCTATTCTCCCTAAGGAGGGTAAAACCAATGAGTATAGATCAGGAACTTCAAAGTCAGAGTAGGGACATCAATACATAATACAAATACATCCAAGTCCATTTAATTATGACCGCCAAATCATGACACTACATGTTAATACATGTCACCAAGACGAGTATAAGAGCAATGATAACCATAACACAATATAATAAAAGCTGAGTCATAATCATGCATATAATCGATCTGAAACATCATCTGTCCAATGAGAAAGCATTGATATAAAACTAGGCATCAATAACTGCTCTGTAATGACTAAATGGCTACATCGGTCCTCAAATCTAAGTGTCCTGAGACTCAATCCTGACATGGGAGAGTACAATAGTCCACAAATAAAATAATGATCCGTCAAAACTGCTCATCTCAGCATCTCATATGTAAGAGATCTGGCCGATAAATGTATTGTATCTGAAAAATAGCAAATGGTAGCTCGGCTACTATATATGTGATAACACAGACAGTACCTCAGTCCATTGTGCACTCGACCTTTTTGACTTAAGGTTATGTTCATTCTTACCGCCCTCTTACACTACCTTCGAAACTTTGCTGACACAGTGAATGGGCATGATCAATACCCACACTTGGACTATCTCTTTTCAAAGGCCATCACCTCAACCAGTCCCTCGAGTTGCTCTAAATGTTTGTTAGCGGGTGTTGTAGACCTTTTAGCATCTATCGGTATTGAGATGGACCGACTTCCTCCTTTTAGGTATCCCTTGAATGCGCTTGGTTGCTATTTACCTACTAGACAAGAGCATATCAAAATCATTAGAGATGACATTTACAAACAGTTTGTGCAGATCACTTGGATCGATCCTCTGGGGGGGTTATGTACCAAGATGGCCTTCTACACGACGCACTTCTTGGATAGAATAAGTTAGAGAAATCTATCAGTAAGGAAACCTTAATTGATAAAGAAACAATGACCAATATCACTGAAATAAAAAAGTCATCACGTATAAAAATCGAGACATCAGAGAAGGCAACCAATACAGATTCAATCAAAATCCTATCAAACAATAAATCATCAAAAATATCCAAATACTGAAATTTTAAGAATATGACACCAGATATAAGGATACCTTATTGGTATCCTAATCAGAAGAGTTGATTACTTAGCAATCAAAATATCTACATCAACAAAAGCAGATGACTTTATGTTCCGAAGAATATCCGTATCGATACAAATCAATCTCAAAGTAGATGTTATCTTGGAAATCACAATACAATAGCTTCTATCCAAGAACCCTATAAATGTTCAGTTCCACAAAAGATCGACTTAGGGTAGGAAGACCCTTTCACAACTTGACAGTTATGCTCGACACTTAGAAGATCACATCATCTTGTATCATCTACCAAGAGGAGCTTCAAAATGAAGAATTTGGAGAAGATATTACACTTAAGTTTTGTATGCTTTGAGGACAAAGCATTTTAAAAGGGATAGGCAACTAATGAACATAATAATTAAATATATATATGTAAATACAAAATAATTAATGATTAATTAATAATAATAATAATTAAATAATTAATGAAGAGATACATTCTAACTAAAGGACAAGTCCATTCATTTAAGGACACTAGTCACTACATATAAAAGTAAACCCTCCCATGGCATTGTTCATCATCTCATCTTTTCATATTATATTTTATTCTTATCTGTATCAATTCTTTTATGCTCTCATATCTAGTTTGGATATTTATTGTTTGAACCAGATTAGTTCTTTTCACTTGCTTCTCCTTTGTTTTAATCATTGACCAAAAGAACGGTTGAGCGCCATCTCCGGTTCATAGGACAAAGAAAGGCGAGGCCCTCACAAAAGGTGAATCCATGGAGTCCCTCTCACTAATTTGTGTCCCAAATCCAAATGCGGATCTTGAGGATTGTTAACACAAAAAAGTGTTCACATAGCTCTCCATGGTCTAAACTATAGCCATACATCATATTCCCACCATTGTTTCATTCATTTTGACCTTCACAATTGTATTTCCGATAAAAATGGTCTAAAACATCATTATCTCTTCCCATAAATGAAGGGATGATGAGCATTTATTGTGATTTATCCTCACTCTCCCAAAAAAGGTCAAAAACCCTAAAAAGATAATGAGTCAAAAACCCTAGATAAATACCATGGACAATAAAATACCATGGGTCAAAAAACCCTAAGACGATACTATAAAGACATTGTGAAGGACTCTCCTAACACACTTTTTGCCATTTGCTCTCAATCAAACCACATACTTTCTCTGCCATTATTCCATATTTTGCCACGCCATTTCCCACAGTGTACGTTGAGTTCACTCCGTACCCATTTGGATCAATTCCCCCCATTTGACAACACATTGTGGAAGAGGCTGGAGACCCAAATCGTGGAGCTGTGGAACCACTTCCAAGGACGGCTACGGTGGCCCATTTGCAGACGAGGTATCTTTATTTTCTTTTATGCATTAGTTAGTTTATATATGTGAAAACCCTTAAAAAATATTTGTTTTTGTTATATTGTTTCTTTTGTTATCACTGAACTCTTCCTTATGCTCTGGACGAGCTAAGGTTGGTGCTTTTGAGCGTAGTAGCAGAGAAATACCCACTACAGTTTTGGCGACCATACTCGGTCAATCCACGCGCATCTCAATTTTTGAATGTTTTGCTATTGGTTTGTCCCCCTTGCTACCCTCAGTCGTCACAAATCTGACCCTCTCGAGGCAGATCCAAACCAGTATTGCTTCAATGCCTGCCCCCGGGCCCTAACCGGCAGCAATTTTTTTTAAAAATCCTTCGTTCGGGCCCAAAGTTGCAACCCTGTAGAACCTTTTTGTCGATAAGCGCGACCCAGGTCATGCCTTTTGCCCCGATAAGAGCGACCTGGATTAAAAACCCAGATCACTCCTGTCTCAGCTGTCGGAGCGACCCCAATCGCTACTGTGACTAGGTTTTGAGCGACCCATCGCTCTTAATCCTCTGTTTTGCACAACTTGGATCTGTCGACTGTTTTTCGGCCGCAGTCGCAACTGTTTATCAATTCTGTGTGACCACGATCACGCGTGTTCCGCCGACAGGTGCGAACTATTGTTTTTCAGTCTGTTTTTGTGCTTTCTATGCCGAACACTTCTTGGAGATCAGAGACGGGCTCATTGTCCGACCCCAGTACACGCTTCGCCACTGAATGCATGCTCTCTGGATCCCCCTCAAACAGTTTAGAGTAGGATCCCACAGACTCTGGGTAGAGACAGACCACCAAATTGATAGATCGGATAGAATATGTCAGCTTTGTCATCTACAAGAAGTGGAAACTGAGTTGCATTTTATCTTCAGATGTCCTATATACTACGAGATCAGAGGACACTTCTATTGCTTGTTTAGGGGGCCTCAAACTCTTGCTGCTTTCTTCAGGTACATTGATCAGAGATGTCTAGCACTGTACATTCTGGAAGCTCTCAGGCTTCGTGCGCAAGTCCTCCAGCCCCCCATCAGACCAGATACCACACAGAGGATCACGGCGTTCTTCAATGTACTACCATCTTCCAAGGGCACCAAGAGACCAACTGACTTAGACATCGATCCAGTCACTAGATTAGCAAAGGGCGATGGTTCTCGACACACAAGATCTCAGTGGCAGCTTTGTTCCAGGCCTCCCTCCATGAGGCGCTCAGGACCCTCCAGACCTCACTGACATCACCCCAGAGGACGCCCCGCGCCCACCAGCTCCCGTTCGAGACAAACATTATTGAACTTCCCTCAGTTTTCCTCTTCCAGCCTCGGATGTTAGGAGTACTCGCTCCCGACTCCTGTCCCCCTGAGCTTCTTCTTCGCCTCAATGCAAAGGCTGGGACGAGAGCTCTTCCATGTCACAGCCCTTCTCGCATTATACACTTTTACTTCACTTCTCTTCTCTTCTTCTCTACTTTAATTCTGTATTGTATCTCTTTTAAAGGAGACCATTTAGTCCCCCGCATGCACGAACATCATTGTAACCAACAGTCCTGTTGACCTACTTTGTGGTCATTAGTGGACATTGATAAAATTATCTTATCTTATTTTAGCTTGTGCTTCAGATCCCTATTTCAGACCCCATGTCTGTGTTAAACCCTTGTTCCGATCTGTTTCGGTCCAGATCTGATCTTTTACAGCCCCCTGGTATGTTTTGAGATCCCTCTTACTCGGTTTGTGAGTTGTTCTAGTTGAGCTTTGTGGTTGAGAACCCATGTATGTTTCCTACATCTGGTTAGTTCCTTTTACTGCTCAATTACTTCAAGTACATTTTATTTCTGGAAGAAATTTTTTATTTTGCAGCATATTTACTGTTCTTTACTCTTTTTATCTGCATTATATTTGCATCCTGACAGTGAGATTGCTACATCTTCGTCGTGGATTGTTGGGGTTTGTATACACATCAGTTGCACACATTTCACACCATCTAAGTAAAAAAGCTTGGTTCATGACCCCAAGCAAGCCTTAAAAATAACTTAATACAACCAACATTCTAACCTCATTTGAGGACAAAACAATATTGTAGCTAAGTTAGAACTTTGGGGATAGGCATCCAAACAACACCCCTCTGTCACTTACATCTTGAGACATAGTTGTTGTCCATTAGGGACCAAAATCCTCTTGTACTTGTTGACACGGTCACAACCAGTTTGTCGAGAGGCCACCTGCTCTGCAAGAGTAAGCCGCAAACGAAGGGGTTCCAGAAGTCAAGGTGGAATACTGCACTCCATCTTGCACCGAAGCTAAACCTTCGCAGTCCTCCTCATATCGCCCAGCCGGGGGTCGAAGGCCAAAGGGCGAGCACCCATAAACCGAATAGACGTGTCATGAACGAGGCAGCCTAGTTGCCATTCTTCTAGGGCTCTTTTACCTAGAGGTCCTTCTCGGTAGTGGGATTCTCTTACCTATATTGTTCTTCCATTTCATATTGTCTGATTGGGATTTCATCACCCTGCTGAGGATACGATTTGTGAGGGGTTCCTGCTTGTAGTTAGGAGTTTGCTTACACTTTTATCCCATAGATTAGTGCGTCATTTTATTTTATAGGTAGTGTTGCTTGTTGGCTTTCTGGCCACATTGTTGTAAACTCGCCTTGCCGTGACCCACTGTCGCAATTTGGTTTTAGAGATTGTTGTTGGCCTGTGAGCCGCCATTTCATACGCTCTCCTCCTACACACTCAATGGTAGTTGGGTTTTGAGCCTGCGGTTGATACTCTCACGTTTTCATTCATTACACAGCACTCCATATAGCCATCATAGATCCACCACCACGGTACTCACATCGACTTAGGGGTCACACCCCCCAGTTCGGTTCCTTGAACCATCACCGTCAAATCCATATTCGACATCGTCCACCATCTTCAAAGCCACACACGGCCTCCGAGTTTGATTCGGATTCATATCAGTTCAAACCCACCTTGTTCACTGCTCCATCTAGCCCCATGGCTGGTGCACATCCTAATCCCTTTCAAGGAGGGATAGTTAGTAGTGAGCTTACGTCCATTCCACCTATCATTACGAGTGTCCCTTCCACTGGATCGATAGGTCCTGATCCTAGTGGGCCTTTCCCCACTGCACACATTGTTGTTGGTCTGTTACCCACTATGGGTGGCCCCACGCCAGCCACCACGTTTTCGACCATTCCACCATTTATACCTGGGGGCAGTGGCCCTTCCATTTCCATTCCACCATTTATAGCTGGGGGCAATGGCCCTTCCACTTCCATTCCAACTATTCCTACCATTCCAGTGACTATTCCTATTGTCGGAAGTCAACCTTATATTCCCCCAATTACACATGGGAACTACATTCCTGCCATCGCTGGCCCTTCCTGATCCATTCACGTTTCCAGTCTACCTTTTATGGCTAGCCTCAACATGCCTGATTTGGCACGGTTGACCGGTGACCCCATTCGCCATAACCCACAATAGCCTCCTATGCCTACCAAACTCCCCTTAAACATCCCTAAGTTTGAGGGTAAGGCGGGAGAAGATCCTCAAAATCACATCATGTCATTCCATCTATGGTGTTCAACTAACAACATAGTGGATGATTCCATCCGGTTGAGGTTATTCCAGTGCAGACTCACTGGTGCTGCGACCAAGTGGTACATCGAACTGCCTCATGCCACTTACCTCGAATTTTCCTCGTTAGCCTCTATGTTCCTTCAATACTTCCAGTTACCCGTCTGTTATGACGAGGGAGTGGAAATCTTATTATCATGTTGATAGAACTCAACTACCCATATCACGGATCATATCCATGAATGGCGTCATCGTTGTACCTTGCATAAGATCCAATTAGATAATAGGATCTTCCTAGATTGGTTGCTCAAAACCTTACTCCCCCCCATAACCAAAGAAGTTGCATCAAAGCGCCCGCAAACCAAAGAGGAAGCCATTCTTAAGGCTCAACAGTTTGATCTTATATATGCTCAATCTGCTTACTTGTATACCATCATCCCCAATGCTCCCCGTGCCGGCTCCTCACGTCAAGATACGCGGGGGGCATCCCATGCTGCTGATGGAGTCATCGGCTCCGTTACACAGCATCCTCGCTTTTATCCAGCATCTCCTGTGATGCCACCACATTCCGGTCACACCCCTAGTGTTGTCCAACCAGGTTACGCCCGTGATTATTCACACGTAACGGCTCAGTCCAGCACCACTCCTTCCTATGCGCCTCCCGCACCAACTCCTCACATTCATGGATCGACTTGTTCAGCACACTCGTGTACTGGCCAAACGGTCGGCTTTGTAGCCACACCAGCTCCTCCAGTCTATTACGCACCACCTATGCAGCCCGCTCCGGCTTCGGCCCTGACTTCTCCTGCTCCTACAGGACAGGTCTATGCACAACAGAACCTCCCTGACCAACCCGCCCCCAATAACCAACAAGGGCAGGGAAGGAATAAGAGAGTTAGGAATCGAGGTAACAACCAAAACCAAGGAGGTGTCCAGCAGGCCAATCCTCCAAACAATAACAATGCTGACCCTCCTCCACAAAATCCCCAACGTCGTGCTCGACCTAGGAAGAACCCACACTTACAGACTAACCCAGGATGCTAGCATCAGTCGCCTTCCAAGTTCCAGTCACAATCCGAAATTTGGTTATTCATCGATGCATTATTGATGAGGGGGCATCCACCTGTATTATGTCAACCTTTGTTAGGCAGAAACTCGGTTCCCCCACCCTTAAACCTTCCACCACCGCACTCCGCATCTATGACCGCCGCTCTGCTCAGCCCCAGGGTGTTCTCATGGACGTCCCCGTTGAGTTAGCTGGCGAAACAATGTTGATTGACATTGAGGTTATCAACGCCCAACTTGATTACAACCTCCCTCCTAGGACGTAGCTACATGTATGCCATGCGAGTCGTGGCCTCTACAGTGTTTTGACTGTTGGTGTTCCCTCATGATGGGAAGATCGTCAGCATCGACCAACTGATGTACTATGATCCGAAGGAGCCAGCCACACCGAAACACGTCCTCCCGATTATCGACACTACCATCGACAGCATGTCCATACCATCCCTGTCTACCATTGACCCGGGCTTGTTTACCAACGGACCTATGACGGACACCCTTTTGTTCTTACCACCTCCCCCTTCGCCAACTGATATATCGGATTTGTGCACTATCACATCCAGTAACAATCCAACCTCCTCGCAACCTCAGTCGCAACCCCAACCGCAATCCTCGGGGAATTATTGGGGCTCATTCCCTGTCCACACAATTCCCTTCCTTTTTCCACCATCCGGCATTGTGAGCAAGCCTATCATGGCTACTCTCAACTTGCCTGGGTTCACTTTGGGTATTCCTATGTGGTACCTCTATCCACCTACCCTACCCCCGACTCCCCAGGTTGTGTTGACTCCCGTCCAACCTATTGATTCGATGTCGCACCCACCTCCTGGTCCACCAAAGACTACTCCTGCGCCTCCTCCTCCAAAGAAGGTTGGGGAAAGACGACCAAAGCAATAACCGAACCACGTTCGGCTCCTATATGTGCTTTATGCGATGTCCAAGGCCATGCGACATAGAATTGTCCCGATTTACCTCTCCTTCGCAACCACATGGACACTATAGTTGAGACCGACGATGCCCCAATGGTAAACGTCCCAGATCCACTAGTGGTTAAGAACAAGTCGTTGCAAACCAACCATCCTTGTGCAATTTGCGGCTTGTATGGTCATTATTTACACCATTGCCCAGACTTGCCTGAGTATTGGTCACTCCTCCGTGACCTTCAGAAACACTCCCGTGAATCCGATGCTATTGTCCTTGAGGAGATCCACCCTCCGGCTTCTTCATCGAACACAACGAACACCATGTACACGATCTCCAATTCCAGTTGTCCTTCCATCTCCACAGTCGTGGATGATCCATCCGATCTATCTACGCATTGTTTTAACAATGATGAGGAGATTCCTGAAGCTCTTTCGACTCCTAAGTATCCTTGGGATGATATGCACCATCGCTCCTATTTCATTCCCGATGAACCTTCTTCATCAGTGAACCAATACTCGGTCGAAGCGAAAGACTTCATCCATGGCAAGGTAGACTGGTTGAAGAACCCCATTCCAACACCTGACGCCTTTGAAGAGGGAAACATGGCTAACATTTCACCAACCATCAAGGTCAATATATCAACCACACCCAAGGTAGTTGAAGATATTACACTTGGAGCATCTTGCTCCCCTGAAGAAGTTGCTTCATACAAAGCACTTTTTCAGGAGATTCGTGATATTTTCACTTGGTCATATACCGAGATGCCTGGGCTTGATCCATTTATCGTCGAACATCGTATCGACACATGGCCTGATGTTGCACCCGTTCGCCAAAAGCAAAGACCCATTCACCCGTCAAACGAAACCGTCGTCAAAGCGGAGATCGAGAAACTACGTAAAGCAGGTTTCATTTACCCCATTGTGTATACCACTTGGGTTTACAATCGTGTTCGCGTTAACAAAAACCAAGGTACCATTGGCGTTTGAACTGACTTCCGTGGCTTGAATTTGGCATGTCCCAAGGACAACTTCCCCACTCTGTTCATTGACCAAATCATTGATGCCTGTGCCAGCCATGAAGTCTTTTCTTTCATGGATGGTTTTTTCGGTTATAACCAAATTCAAATCCGGAAAGAGGATCAGTACAAAACCGCTTTCACAACCCCTTGGGGCATGTTTGCGTATCGTGTTACTCCATTTGGTTTTAAAAATGTCGGAGCCACTTTCCAGCAGGCCATGACATTCTGCTTCCACAACCTCATCCACATTATCTTGGTCTAACTAGACGACCTCACCACTCGGTCTCGAAAGTGTTCCCAACATTTAGAGGACTTACGACAAGTCTTCTTGCGATGTCACAAATACAATGTCCGCTTGAACCCCCTCAAGTGTGTGTTTTGTGTCCCAAATGGGCGTTTACTAGGGTTCATCGTCTCCTACAAGGGGATTGTTGTGGATCCTCTAAAGGTTCAATCCATTATGAATCTCCCCCCCCCCCACGTACTTTGTGCCAACTGCAAAGTCTCCAAGGCAAGGCCAACTTCCTTCACCCCCGAACTATGAGACGAAAGTCCATGGGTTCTTATGTCTGCTCCGTACCAACATTCCTTTTGTCTAGGATGAGCATGCGCAAGGAGCTTTTGACGCATTGAAACAAGCTCCGACTTCCACTCCGTTGTTGTCTCCTCCCAACTTCAATAAGGAGTTCATCCTCTATATGTCGGCATCTAAAAATTCCATCGTTGGAGTGTTGGTCCAAGAAGACAATGCTCGCCAATAGCATGTGATCTATTACATAAGTCAGAAGTTTTCTAGACCCCCTTTACGTCACTCGCATGAAGAGAAGATGGCCCTCGTCGTCATCTTTTCAGTTCAGAAGCTACGCAATTACATCCTCTTGAGCCGCACTCGAGTCATGGTCGATTCCAACCCCATGCGGTATCTGTTCAGTCGCCGCCTCGTCCAAGGTCGCACTGCCAAGTGGATTGTTGTTCTCCAGGAGTACGATCGAGAATTTGATGCCCCAAAAAGCACCAAAGCTTTGGCACTCGCTTCCTTAATCACAGACTTTTCTCCGTCGTCTATTTCACCACCGATCATAATCAACCTTCCTGACGAATTCTTGTTTGTCATCTCTACGAAAAACCCATGGTATTGGGGCATCCTCCTGTACTTGCACACACAGAAATTCGGGCCCCATCTAAGCCGCGAAGATCGTCGTTGCATCCGACACCAAGTTGTTCGATATCTCCTCATCGATGATGTCTCGTACCGCCGTGGCATCGATATCATATTGCGTAGTTGCCTCACCCATGATGAAGCTGAAAAAGTCATGAATGACTGTCATAGTGGAGCCTGCAGCGACCACCTCTTTGGCTTGGCCACCGCCCAAAAGATTCTTCACGACGGTTATTTCTAGCCCACCATATTTGTCGATTGCATCCATGCAATTAAACACTGTCGCAATTGCCAGCTCTTTGCTCCAAAAGCAAGGACACCTCCCGTGCCGCTACATCCTGTCCTCACAGTCAGTCCCTTCTACAAGTGGGCGATTGACTTCATGACCTGTAATCCTTCCTCAGTTGGCGGCCATAAATACATTATTGTGGCCGTTGATTATTTCACCAAAAGGGCCGAGACCATGCCTACGTTCATCTGTAAGGCTGATACTGCAGCACGGTTCTTTTTTAACCACGTCATCACTCGTTTCGGGGTCCCCCAACAGTTAGTCTAAGACCACGGTTCTCATTTTCAGGACGTCGTTTGGACAAAGCTTTCCGCCAGGTTGAAGTTTGAACACCCGTATTCCTCTGCATATTATCCTCAGGGCAATGGCTGTCAACAAGATCCTCAAAACCATGCTCCAACGGATGGTGGAAAAACATAAATCCAACTGGCACCACTTGCTCTTTTCTACCCTCTAGGCTTACCGAACATCAACCAAGACCGCCACCGGTTTTACCCCGTTTCACTTGGTCCATGGTGTGGAATCGGTTCTTCCCATTGAGTGCCAAGCTCCGTCGCTTCACCTTGCCATCGAGCTTCTACCTGATACATCCCCGTTAGAACAACGCCTACTTATGCTTGAACGGACCAATGAGGAGCGTCGTGCAGCTCTCCATATGATCGAAGCAGCCAAGACTAGGTCGAAGTCCCATTTTGACTCCCACGTCCACCCTCGCACCTTTAGCAGGGGCGATCTGGTCCTCGTCTATGATCAAGCCAATGATAAGTTAGGAAAAGGGAAGTTTGATTCCATGTGGTATGGCCCATATGCCATCCATCGATGCCTCGACAAGGGGGCATACATCCTTGATGACTCTGACAACCACCTCTTGAAGAATCCCCACAATGGGCTCTACCTCAAGAGGTTCTATGCCTGAAGTCACTCACCATGTAGTACACTTATGTTATAGTTTTTCTTTTTTGTTTTGCATCATTCTTGTCACGAGTCTCACAGTTTGTTTCCTTGGTTGTTCCAGATGGATCCTACCTCACCTCACTACGTTGGTTTCACTGACGGTGCAAGTAGATGGTCTCCTAATCTCGCCTCGACTGCGTGGGTTAGTTATTCCCCGTCACATGAGTTGATCCATATCGACGGAATGTGTGTTGGCATTGCTACCAACAACCAGGTCGAGTACGACGGTGTCGTTGATCTCCTGGCCGCTGCCCTCCACTTGGGTATCCGTCACCTTGATGTCTTCTTAGACTCCCGGCTGCTTGTCTCCAAGTTGAATAACCGCTACCGGGGTACATGATCCTTGTCTCTTTAGAAAGTTCCTACGCACTAAACACTTGGTTAGACATTTTGAATACATTTCATTCATGCATGTTCCCAGAAGTCTCAATAGTGTAGCAGACCAAATGGCTAATGACATTCTAGAGTGGCACATCAATCATCACATATAGAAAATAAACTGCATCATGCATCATCATATAGTCATGCATACATATGTCATATACGTCATATAGGGATCATTATAAAAAAGACTCATAAAAACACAAAAACTGCATCCACGTGCATACATATATCATGTCATAATGTTCAGTACAAAATGAGAAGCTCCACAAGCTTTCTCGGCTCCATAAGCTTTCTCAGTTGATCATACATATAATACAAAAAACTCCACATGCACCACCGCATCGGGGGCAACATCACTAGCTGCTAGTCTAAGTCATCCTCCTCGTACTCTGTCTCCTCCTTAGTGTCCTCCCCCATCTCCTCGGAGTCCTCCTCCTCCATAGGCACATCACACTGTGTCGCTGCTCTTACATACTCAACAGCGACAGCGATTTCCTCCTCATAAGGGATCCACTCTGGAGGAGCCCTGTAACACGCGGCAATCAAGTCGTCGTTGAGGTACTACCACCCGTTGTCGGTGACCCCCTCCAGTAAGCGCTCAACGTCAAGTCACAGTGACGCCCTCCTCTATCCGTGAGCGAGTGGATCTAAACCCTCTACTCTGCCCCTGCATCTCTGATATCCTACTAGAGGGCACGGCCCTACGTCTGCACATGCACACAGTATGTCATCAGTATCCATCACACACATAAGCTGGCTACCACTAAGCTAGTAAACCATATATGAATGCAACTACATAAAGCATCATGTATACGTGCTGTCGGGTCCTTAGACCTGATCAGGTGGTCGAGGCATCTCCAGGTCTCCTCAGTAATCCATCCCCACTTACGGGTAGTTCTCTATAAGGACTGGCAGTTGCCACCACTGTGCGAAAAGCCCCCAGGTGAAAAAGCAGCCCACCTATCCTCCTCCCTCCCTGATCATCATCTCGCTCCACCTTCTCATGCAAGGCTCGTGAGGTCCCCCAAAGTCGCTCAAAGAAGAATGAGCACAAGAACAAGGAAAAACAGAAATCCCCTCACACAGAACTAGCATGGTTCAGCCCACCTCAAAACTAAGTCAAGAACATATGGGCACCAAAAGTAGGTGCCCCTCGGCACACGCCCCACCATCTGGAGCTAACCGCCTGAGATCTTCTACGGTCCCGACGATCACAGTATACGCAGCACCATCGCTGCTATAGCTCAAGTCTGAAAACTCTCAATGTTGCATGTTGTCGCTCGAAACTAGCACGCGGGTGCTGAAAGCCCAAACCACGGGCGCACTGGCCCGACGACAACCTCTCGAGAGAGAGGTCAATGTCACCACACCTTCTCTCTCCTCGCTTCAGGCTGGCTCTTCTCCAGCTCTAGGGGGGTTTCCCTAAGTTCGGATCTCTAAGGCCGGTGCAGCTAAGGGCAAGGTGATCTGAAGAGGCTGCCTTGGAGAAACTTGGGTAGCAGAAAGGAAAATAATTCGGATTGATGGGCAGGAAGGGAAGGGAGGATCAGTCCTCGAGGGAAAGGCTAGTGCCGGTATCAGAAGGGGACTCAGAAAGGCTTTGTGTTTTGCAGAAGGGAGATTAGGCTGGTCCGCTCCATAATCAGAGGCCAGGAGAATGGTAGTATAACTGACTACTTTCCATTACTCCCAGAACTCCAAGAACATAATGGCGACAAGCAACTTGGCAGCTGCAAATGCTTGCCCAACGTGCTAGATTGTTAGCCTTCTATGCCGGCTTAGTCTACAACTTATGAAAACACAAGATTACCACTGAAAAACCCAGCATGTCCAAAAACTCAACAATGAACTTCTTTATTAACTCTGGGGAAAAAATCCTCCCAGCCCAAAAACTTTCTATCCTGGCACAATGAAAGAGCTATGCTCTTTATAGGCCCAAAAGGATAAAGCCTTTTTTCAAAGAAAATAATAATTTTTAAAAAAAAGAAAGAAGAAAGAAAGGTGGACTAAGATCCACTTTTTCCTCCAAGGACTGCCCATAAACCTTTACTTTATTAAAAGGTACTCCTACCTTAACTAAAAGCTCATATGACCAAACACTTTAGAAAATAGGAAGATGATCTTTCAAGAGGTGTGTAATGTCCTCTTCCAATTAGGCCTTGAGGCCCAAAACCGCTAACCTATGTGATTCCTGTGGGTTCGAGTGGTTACTAACAGCTAGGGAATCAGCTAAGGACAGATGCCATCCATAGAAGATCTAGGGCATCATCATTAGGTCAAGAAGGGCCACCGTGGCCAAAGGCCACCTTCGTGCATGCCATCCAAGCATTATTTAATGATGCATGCACTCTTTAAGTCTCCATCCGCATGCATGCAAGTCAATGGCAAATTAGAAGATAAAGTGACCTAATTAGGTCAAAGATTAGGGTTTTCGCAGTTGAACGTGATAAATAGAGGATAAGCGAAAGGAGACTTCACTTTTGATTATGATTATTTTGGGAGCTCTTGGATAACAGCACAGCGTGCCGCATAGCAGTTGGGGTTGGAGACGAAGTCTTCAGCTAACGGGATTTCAGCAATGAAACATCTGTCCTAGTCTTATTCCGAGTAAGCCATACAGGTTCACCACTTGTTCTTCATTCATTCATCAGTTATCTAGTATATGGTATAGATCGTTGTAGGGACACGTGTGCAGCTGTAAGGGGGAGTTTTCAGCCAGAAAGCCCTAATCAGTTGTTGGGCCTTCAAATCTCAGTTTCCTTCCGAAACTCAGGCACCATTCTCATCATCAGCATCATACTCCGGTACCCGGTGATTATCAGATCCATCCGTGCTCATCCGGAATAGTTATCAGCAGTTTTGGGATTCCAAGGGCGTGAGCAGCTGTCTCTCAGAAGCAAGTCGCTATCCTGCCTAGAGGACTCAGAAATTCCGCATGTACCAGGCATTCTCTCCAACACGGGAAGGCTACCAGCCCTGCAAATCAACAGCTTCATCGGACACCTCCTTCATTGATAGCGTCACCCTTTTCTGACTGGGGTTCTTGCTGTTGGGGGTTCACCGAAAGCAGAAGAGATCTACCCATCTCCGATCCAGTTCTCGGTGCTTGCATACTTTCTCCGAAGCAGTTTCACCAGCTTATCAATGGTAAGTGTTAATTCTATCTCACAAACCCTAACCCTAATTTTTCCTATAAAATAGGGATTTTTGCATGGCAGTTTGCATGCCCAGTTGTATCAGCCTATTTGCTTAGAAATAGAAAATATCGGGATTTGGGATATTTCGATGGTATCAGAGCTGTTTTCTTGGCCAGCTGTGGGCTTAAGAAATGAAAAGTAGATGAATACAGAAGGAGATCCTTTTGTAACCTATAGGAGGAGGAAGAGTAGATACACAGAAGAATTTGAAGATATCCAACTAAAAGATACCAACTCAGACATGGAACAAACAGGTATACATTCGGATAGGGGAAAAGGAACGGGAGAAGAAGAGGATCGGTTGCGCAGCTTGGTCTCTGCATTGCAAGACTTAGCCAAAGGACAAAAAGATGTCCTCAATGCAATCAATAGATTATCAGCGAAACCAGAAACAGGGCTCAATAGTACACCTCCCTCACCGGTAGATCGGGGATCTACAAGCAACAGTGGAAAGATAGCGTACACTAACATTTAGAATACTCCGCACATATACAGCAGACCTTCTATCAGGCCTACCATGCCTCGCTTCTTGGCAGATACAGTAGGGGGCCCGGTCATGCAGGTAGAACCTAGCAAGCCTTTTGGGGCTTATCTACAGGAGTATAGAGACTTGGGGGATGAGTTTCATGCTGCCATGTCCTTTTCAGATTTCTGCAACATGAAGAGTAGGAACAGGCCCAGGAATTTCAACAAGGGTTTCAATCACAACTATGAGTTGCAAAAGACCTTGGGCAGGTTGACCATCCCAAACTTTGATGGGACTCGCGAAGGATCAGCGAGGATATGGGTTCAGAAGTTGGATACCTATTTCCAACTCAATCCCATGACAGAGACAGACGCCATTAAATTGGCTACACTTCACCTAGACGGAGAAGCTCACAAGTGGTGGTACCACAGATTGGTGACATTGGGTCACAACACCATACATTCCTACGGTGAGTTCACTCAGAAGCTCATAGAGAGGTTTGACAAGAAAGATCCAGAGATACATTTCAGGGAGTTGGCTCAACTCAAGCAGACCGGTAGTGCAGAAGTTTTCATTTCAGAATTTCAGAGGCTAGCCGTTATGGTAACAGATGTGTCAGAGAGCAGATTGACCATGTTATTCACTGAGGCCCTCACAGAGCCACTACGGGGATGGGTGAAAGCCTACAAACCCATCACTCTGCAGGATGCCATTAGCAGAGCAAGAGATCTTCAAGATTTAGTCCCCAAAAACAAATTCCCACTGAAAACCAATTTTCTTGTTAGGGACAAGGACAGGAAACCTTTCCAACAGGATGTGCCCAAGAAAACTTGGTTAGATGAGGACACTAGGAAATACTTGAGAAGGAAGAAGCTATGCTTCACCTGTCAGGAACCATGGGTACCAGGACACAGGTGTCCAGGGAAGGCGAAGGCTCACTACATTGAGGTGTATTCAGACAGTGATGAGGACGACTATGAGCAGAAGGCCACAGAAGAGAAATCACACCAGGGTGATACACCAGAGGGAGTCATTGCTACATTATCTGGAGTACCAAGATTCCATACTCTCAGGGTCAGGGGAGTAGTACAGGGTCACAGAGTAGGAGTATAGATTGATGGGGGAGCCACCCACAATTTCATTGACTCCGCTTGGGTAGCCAAGAGAGGTATTCAGACCGAGAAGTTCGAAGGATTCACTGTAGCAGTAGCCGAGAACTACAGCATGGAGTGCAACTACTGGATCCCAAAACTGAATGTTGCCTTAGGTAACTATCAGATGACAGACTCTTTCTATGTAGTGGATGTAGCAGATACTCATGTGGTATTGGGTGTTCAGTAGCTTTATTCTATAGGGAAATACACTACAGACTACAAGGCAATGGAAATGGAGTTCCAAGGGCCAGATGGCAAACGGGTAGTTTTGAGGGGCATGAACACTTATCCCCCAAAACCGGTCTCGTCACAGAGAATGGAGGCAGTACTCCGACAGGATGATATAGAATGGGTTGCAGAATGTTTGGTCACCTTCAAGAAACCTCCAGAGACCAGCACACAACACCCCAGTGACATTCAAGCCTTGCTACAGAAACATGAAAAGGTTTTTTGGGACCTTCCATCAGGCAGACCACCAGACCGAGGTTTTGAACATATCATCGAGCTAGAGGAGGGAACACAAGCAGTCATCACCACTCCTTACAGGCATCCCAAAAGGTACAAGGATGAGATTGAGAAAACAATCAAAGAATTACTGGAGCTTGGATATATTCAGCCCAGTTCTAGCCCCTTCGCATCCTCAGTAGTACTGGTCAAAAAGAAGGATGGTACACTGCGAATGTGCATCGATTATCGAGCACTCAACAAAAAGACCATTAAAAACAGGTATCCCATTCCCAGGATTGACGAACTCATGGATGAGCTTCGAGGAGCTCAATACTTCTCCAAGATCGATCTTTGCTCGGGGTACCATCAGATCAGGGTAAGGGACCAGGACATCTCCAAAACAGCTTTTCGTTGTCACTATGGCCACTATGAGTTTTTGGTCATGCCCTTTGGACTTACCAATGCTCCGGCCACTTTTCAGTCATGCATGAACCACACCTTCAAAGCACAGCTACGTAAGTTTTTGCTCGTATTCTTTGATGACATCCTGATTTACAGCAAAACATGGGAAGAGCATCTGAAACGCCTGGACGAAGCATTGAGTATTTTAGAAAAACATTCGCTTTATGCAAAAATGTCCAAGTGTGAGTTTGGCATGAAGGAAATGTTGTATTTAGGACACGTAATCAATGCAGAAGGAGTACAGGTTGACATGGAGAAAATCCGAGCTATTAGAGATTGGCCCGCGCCAAAAACAGTTACAGAAATGAGAGGGTTCCTAGGTCTGTGCACTTATTACCTACGGTACGTTAAAGGATTCTCCCAATTTGCAGCACCCCTCACAGATCTCACCAAGAAGGGGGCGTTCACTTGGACAGACTTAGCACAAAAAACTTTCAAGGAGATGAACGTTATTATGAGTTCTTGTCCAGTTCTAGCATTACCAGACTTCTCACAACCCTTTGCAGTAGAATGTGATGCCTCAAGGAAAGGGTTAGGAGCAGTGTTGATGCAGAATGATCACCCTATTGCATTTGAGAGCCGTAAACTGAAGAACTACGAGCGCCATTACTCCATATATGACAAAGAGATGCTAGCCATCTTGCATGCTCTCACAAAATTCAGACAGTACCTGGTGGGTAGTAAGTTCAAAATCAAAACCGATCATAACAGCCTCAAGTATTTCCTGGAGCAGAAGAAACTGAATGAGCGACAACAGAAATGGGTCAGCAAAGTACAAGCCTACGATTTCGAGATTGAGTATGTAAAAGGTAAGAATAATGTAGTAGCTGATGCATTATCCAGGAGTCCAGCCCCATTATCTCTCAGTAGTATATCCACGGATTGGAGAGAACTTCTCTTAGTAGAATACTCCAAAAATAAATTCGCTTGCGAATTATTGGACTGGCAAATTCAAGATGACAGGTACAGGATTGTGGATGACATCATCTATTACAAAAATAGGATATACCTCGTTCCAGAATCCACGTTGAGGAAAAATATCATTCAGGCAGCCCACGATTCTCCTTTATCAGGGCATCAAGGTTTCTTAAAGACCTACCGGCAGATCAGAGAGAAGTTCTCATGGAAGGGCCTCAAGGGGGAAATTATGCAGCATGTCCGGGAATGTAGCATCTATCAGCAGAACAAGATTGACAACACCCATCCAGCAGGGTTACTCCAGCCACTACCGATTCTAGAACAGAAGTGGGAAAGCATCTCCATGGACTTTATTTCAGGCTTGCCCAAGGTCCAAGGGCGAGATTGTCTATATGTAGTAGTTGACAGACTGACCAAGTTTGCACATTTCTTCTTGATATCATTAGACTACTCGGCAGCTCAAGTAGCTGAGTTATTCTTCAGGGAGGTCTTCATGTTACATGGGTTACCTAAGACCATTGTCAGTGATCGGGATAGCAGGTTCACGAGGGCCTTCTGGCAGGAACTGTTCCGATTGGTGGGGACCGAACTGGCTACTAGTACGAGTTATCATCCCCAGAGTGACGGGAAAACGAAAATAGTCAACAAGTGGATCGAAGGATATTTAAGGAACTATGTAGCAGGGCAGCAGCGAACCTGGATCAAATGGCTACACCTAGGAGAGTATTGCTACAATACTACCTATCACATGTCTATTAGGATGACTCCTTTTAAGGCATTATATGGTTACGAGGCCTTGGACTATGCAGATTTGGCATTTGGAGATAGTAGGGCTCCTAAGGCTAAGGACTGGATACAGGGCAGTCAAGACATTCTGAAAATATTGGAGAATTTACAAACAGCCCAGAATCAACAGAAGTTGTATGCCGACAAACATAGGATTGAGCGGAGCTTTGAGGTAGGGGATTTAGTATACTTAAGGCTCCAGCCTTACAGACAGTCATCACTTAAGAAGAAAGGAGCAGAGAAGTTAAAACCCCGCTTCTATGGACCATACAGAATAATCAGGAAAGTGGGAGAGGTGGCATATGAACTAGAACTTCCACAAGAAAGCAAAATTCACAATGTGTTCCATGTATCTAATCTAAAGAAGACCCTTGGGCAACACATTGCTCCATCCACCGAATTGCCTCCTTTAGATGATGAAGGACTGCTGATACTGATTCCCGAATGGATCATACAAACTAGAGAGGGGAAGCTCAGGAACAGGATAATCCGAGAATACTTGGTTCAATGGAAGGAACTACCACCAGAGGATGCCACCTGGGAAGGTGAACAGGTATTGCAGCATCCCAGTTTGAAGTTGCTTGAGGACAAGCAATCTCAAGCGGGGAGGACTGTAATGTCCTCTTCCAATTAGGCCTTGAGGCCCAAAACCGCTAACCTATGTGATTCCTGTGGGTTCGAGCGGTTACTGATAGCTAGGGAATCAGCTAAGGACGAATGCCATCCATAGAAGATCTAGGGCATCATCATTAGGTCAAGAAGGGCTACCAAGGCCAAAGGCCACCTTCGTGCATGCCATCCAAGCATTATTTAATGATGCATGCACTCTTTAAGTCTCCATCCGCAAGCATGCAAGTCAACGGCAAATTAGAAGATAAAGTGACCTAATTAGGTCAAAGATTAGGGTTTTCGCAGTTGAACGTGATAAATAGAGGATAAGCGAAAGGAGACTTCACTTTTGATTATGATTATTTTGGGAGCTCTTGGATAGCAACACAGCGTGCCGCACAGCAGTTGGGGTTGGAGACGGAGTCTTCAGCTAACGGGATTTCGGCAGTGAAACATATGTCCTAGTCTTATTCCGGGTAAGCCATACAGGTTCACCACTTGTTCTTCATTCATTCATCAGTTATCTAGTATATGGTATAGATCGTTGCAGGGACACGTGTGCAGCCCCGTAAGGGGGGGTTTTCAGCCAGAAAGCCCTAATCAACTGCTGGGCCTTCAGATCTCAGTTTCCTTCCGAAACTCAAGCACCATTCTCATCATCAGCATCATACTCCGGTACCCGGTGATTATCAGATCCATCCGTGCTCATCCGGAATAGTTATCAGCAGTTTCGGGATTCCAGGGGCGTGAGCAGCTGTCTCTCAGAAGCAAGTCGCTATCCTGCCTAGAGGACTCAGAAATTCCGCATGTACCAGGCATTCTCTCCATCACGGGAAGGCTACCAGCCCTGCAAATCGACAGCTTCAGCGGACACCTCCTTCACTAATAGCGTCACCCTTTTCTGACTGGGGTTCTTGCTACTAGGGGTTCACCGGAAGCAGAAGAGATCTGCCCATCTCCGATCCAGTTCTCGGTGCTTGCATACTTTCTCCGAAGCAGTTTCACTGGCTTATCAGTGGTAAGTGTTCATTCTATCTCACAAACCCTAACCCTAATTTTCCCTATAAAATAGGGATTTTTGCATGGCAGTTTGCATGCCCAGTTGTATCAGCCTATTTGCTTAGAAATAGAAAATATCGGGATTTGGGATATTTCAAGGTGTTGTCAACACAGGGTGACTCATCGTAACTCCAAGCAAAATCTGCTTGACTACCAAATGAACGAGATCTGCTACAGAAATGTGGGATCCAAAAATCCTCACAACTATTGCAGCTAACACCCACTCAGCTGTTACTAGAAATCGTGGAGTGCTAGACCACGTGAAGAGATGCCTACGGCTCCCATAAAAATTAATAGGCTGGATGCTAGCAGATATAAAAATCAACACGCTGGATGCTCCCAATTGTCACGATGGCTGCTATAACGTTGTCGGCTATCAATGTAGTGGCACAAAATCGCCAACTGCTCAGCTAATCAGCTACAAATCTCAGTGTGGCCTACAAATTAACAGTTCCATGATCCCGGTGGCTGCCACGATGAACTTGTGCCAAGATTGTAAGTGACCCCGAGCTGCAAAAAATCTTCATCGAGCGTTGTCTTCGGAATTTGCCAATGTATGGCCGTGAATACTGCTCAGTGGCTTAACAACCGAAGAGCAACTCAGTGCTCCCATCATCAGCGGCCAAATCATACTTCAAACTCCACATTTATAGCATTGACGTGAATCGGCTGCTAATGGAGAACGTGAAGAAAACCGCTCCAACGCCCACGTGAAAGAAACTACTACTGAACTCCAAGCCAAAAAATCTGAATTCAACTCTCGGTCTAAATTGGATTTCCAGATAAGACCGCCACGCTGCCATCACACACTGTGAGTTGTTCCAGGAAATCAACGATAGTGGAGATATATCCTAAGCCACTGTCAACGAAAATTAGTGACCACCGATGCATTTACATTTTAACGAGCTGACTTTTCGGCATGGGAAATCCTTTGGATTTCGACTGTCAGACCAAATTGTGGGTCTGATCCACGTGTAGATGGGCTGGAAAACGCCGCCTTGCTCTGCCTTCAACAACGATTGGTGGCTGGCTTTATAACTTTCGTGAATGGCTTCAAAAGACGTGCCGCTGTAGAGTCATAAGTAACGGTCGAGACTTCGAACATATGAGCTTTCCAAGAGTGTCATATTTGCATTTGAGCTTTTCTCAAATAAGAGTTCATGAAAATTACTCTAGAGTACATCTTCCATGGCCGTCCCAAATAGGCCTTGTAAATTTTTGGGTTGGCATAGTAATCTTTCATGTAACCTTCAGTTCCATTGATGGTGCAATTGTGAAAAACAAACCCTGTGGGCTGAGCTAGGTCTATTCGGCTCTACGCAGTAACAATATCTGATGATCCTTTGCTTACGTTTACTAGACAGTTTTCAAAGATTGCAGCTGAGTTTCCAAATATGAAGTCAACAATGCCTTCTATTCTGCAGTTTCTGTAAAAATTAGCGAAGTTTATGAGTGTACAGCATATCCTGGTGACCAAGAAAGGCACAATTGTAGAAGGAAGAGAGATCACTGTCTACTCTTAGGGCTATTGCTTGTTGACTGCCTTGCCTTGCTGCGTTTTCAAATGTAATGTCCCATGCTAAGAAATCATCAGCACTTACAGCCTGTAGAAGATGAGGCTGTATATTCCCTTTCCCCGGTCTCCATTTGATATCAAAAATTCCTGAAGTTTTGATCTGATGAAGAAACTTGAGACGTGATCCTATTCTCCCAATTTGAACTTGTCGCATTGGAGAAGATGACCTTCTCCTGTGAGGAGACCTGACTGAATGCCCATTTCTATCAGCCTGAGACTGATTAGCATCATCTAAGCCAAGCTGTTCAAATTCAATTGAAGCTATGTTGATGGACTCCCTTGCATCAGACTTAACAAGGGAATTCTCAGTCACTGATGACTTCTCTAAGATGCTAATATAATTGGTTTTCCTATTTGAAATGCCTACTGAGTAAGAGGAATCACTTTCATGTTGGTGACCAGCAACAACTGAGTGGATATCAAATGATTTGTCTACTACCTGATCTTGCTGTGATTGTAGGGGAGTGGGACAAACTCGATTTACTTTCAACAATTTATTAACTTGCTTTGCATCTGAACCTGATAATGCAAGTCCCGGAACTCTACAACTTGTTGCTATAGTAAATTCCGATAGATTTGACTCTAGAGATCTTTCTAATGTAATACCACTGCTGACCAAACCTGGATCCTCATTTCTTCTTTGCTCCTGTAAATAGTGTTTTAAGCACTCGAAATGCAGAATGCATTCGGAGGGGTAACATCGCACACCAGTATGTATGACAAGTGCACCGATGTCGAGGCATAGAAATGCCTATCGCAGAGGTCGTCCAATGACACCCCATGTGTGAGCTTCGACATAGTGTCGTCGATCACTCCCAACTCTGGCAGTCCAATCAGAAAGTACACATCAAGGAGTGTGGTCTATCCGCTCCCCTTGGATGATAAAGCACTCCGCCTCCCGGTCCCAAAAGCTCACAAGCTTGTCTAGCAATAGTTTTGTTGAACGCATAAGTGGGATCTGGAAGAACTTCCATAGACCACACTGAGTGAGAAAATCCTACACTACAGGATGATCATGCACCTCTCCTTGGAGGTCCCGAATTTCTTGCTCCCGCCATGCCACCCGAGGCATCCTGTACATACACACAATCCCTGTCAGGTCCAGTCATGCACAAAACTCATTTTGGGTTAAGTCGCTCCTGTTCAACCCTTTTGTGCGACCCAAGTCGCTCAAAAAGACTGAACAGGAGCGAAAGGGTCGCTCTTATCCTTTGAACAAGTGCAACCTAAGTCGCTCCTTTCTCCTCGACAGGTGCGACTAGATTGTGCTTGTCTACTCGATAAGAGTGACCTGGGTCGCTTTTTTTCCCTCGAAAAACGCAACCCGCTCCGAGAACCCTTTGGACTTGGCAAAGGCCCCAGAATAAGCAAAAACATCAAGTAATCCACTAAAAAAGACGGGTTCAACGAGAGCTCTTACCTGCAAGTCATAGATCGGAAAACCGTTGGTCCAATCGAAAGAATCAGCAGTTGAATTCTAGGGTCCTCCACTCCAACTCAACACTGACCAGTGAAAATGACACAATGTCATGTGCCTCCCTGTTTATAGGCCTCCGTTTGGTCTAGTTTTTCTTCCGTGCACCACAGAGTCATCTAGAGTTCGTTTGAGACACCATTCGCACCATCGGGTTCAGTTTTTCGCCCTCTATCTTTTGACGAGACCCTCGTCTCGTGCTCTCACTATGACTTTCCGAGCCATTTCCCGAAAGTCACCTCAATTTGTGTGCCGTCATGTGAATCACCCATTGTATGTATTGGCATGTTCACGAACCATCCACTCCATCCATACTGCACAGTTGGCCTTATTTTACCGCCATCCATTGTTCCGCAAGGACGCCCCATCAATGTTCTGCATTTATTCCTATCAGTCATGTACACAACATAACCTCTTTCCATATATCGAACACTTCCTCCTTGCCTCACTGACCATTGCGGAGTTTCTGTTAAGCTCTTTTCTGACTCCTAAAAGAATGAAAAGATTCTCGAGCATGCTTGCATCCTTTCACGCTCGTTAAAGTATTTGAAAGGGCGTCTATGTGGCCTCATTTATCTCATTTTTCGGACTACGTAGACTGTTAGAAGAAAAGGACCACCCTGGCACATTCAAGCCAGGAACGTTTCCCTTTGTATCATTTTATGCTTTGTCGGACATTGGGACCGTAACTTACGAAAAATATCATTATGGGTTGTCTTTAAGCTCTTTTCCATCCCTCTCATCAAGAAAAGATTGCCAAGCAAACTTGGTTTCGTTCTTGCCCGCAAAAGTATCTGAATAATCGTCCAATCAGTATAGGTTTAACCTTTTCCGGCCTGGTTGGACTACCAACAGTAAAGAAGTCTCCCTACCCCAAAGGTTGGGAGAGCTCTTCTTTGTACACTTTTATCCTTTTTCGGGCTTAGGAGACTACATACGAAAAAGAGACCACATTGGAGTCTTTTTCCTGTTTTCGGACTCTAAAAATGAAAACACCATCGAGCATTTACCTTCTCGGGCTCGGTAAAATCTTGACAGTCGCGCATAAGAAAAGGTTGTGACAACAACAAAATCAGCACACAGAAACCAGTAAAACATACTTTACGCGAAGGATCTTCCCCTGCCTATCCTTTTCCCAGGTTTTGAAACAAACAAGGGAGATATCGATAAGGGAAGAACAAAGAGGTAGAGTAGGTCATCATTGTTCCTTAGTCTCATAAGAGGCCAATGGCCAAGAGTTGTGCAAGGCAAAGCGGCAGCTACATGAACACATAATAATAATTACAAAATATTCAGTTTGAAGATAACATGGAGACTAAGATTGATAAGAACTTGAGCAGCAGGAAGTCATTAAGTGCGTGCACAAATGTGTTCATCAAAACTCAATATTCATTTTTTATGAAGACAAAGATGCACATCAATAGTTTAAAATAGTTATCAATAAATTGGAACTGCTTGAAAGGAAATTCAAAAAACCTCTCAAACATTGAGAAGCCAAAAGGAGAAGAAGCTAAATGGGAATAATATCACAAGTTTATAATTTATTCATGTTCAATATGTACATACTTATATGTAAACTATCTATCAATATTGAAAGACTGGCCCAAAGGAAGGAAAATGCGTACCCCGGTGAATGGAAGTTCCTTGTTCCTTTCATGTGACAAATCTAGTGTTTCCAGATCAGCACACCAAACTGAAATAGTATGCCAACTTGTGTGGAAGACATTTTGCGCATGTAAATGATGTAGTCGATTGCCAATATCCTTTAATAGCGCAGAGGATGGAGCTGTACTAAAAGACACAGAATGATGTGGAGAGTGGTAGAGACGCAAGGAGGATAAACGAGAAGGAACCAAAGCACGATATGACTCTGAGCCTGAAGGATGAGATGCATAATCCCTAATTTTAAGACGCCTCCTGAATCTGATCCTCCTTCCATCGGATAGATCATCTTCGTCGTCGCTGGAGTCAAGAGCTTCATTGAACTTTGACGACACAACAGACAAGTGCTGTAATTGTTCAAGAGACGCAAAGATATTTCCAAGTTCTGGCCAACCAATAGCATCACTATATAAATCAAGGATTTTGATGGACATTTTCAAATCTAAGAATCTATAGAGACATTCTTTTGAGATTTGTACACAGCCATCAAGGTCTAACTTCTGAAGATTTGGGCATTTATGACTCACAGCATCAACAATACCATCACAAAGTGATGGAATTTTTGAGTGAAACTGGCTGTCAACATGAAAATCAAGATTGACAAGGTGAGCTGGAAGTATGTTAGCAATAATTTCTAGGTCAGTTAAGGTAAGACGCTGACATGAAATAATTGACAGATCCTTGAGATTTGGGAAAGATACTATTAGGGAAATAACTTTGTCAGTGTCTAGCTTGAATCTGCATCACAAATCAATAGCCAACAATACATGGAACTAAGTCAGCCTCTCTTCTACCATATCTGGATATAGTATTTGGTGATCCTTACATATGTACAGACAATTAATGCTAAATTTAAAACACAAGGAATTGATCAAGATCTTAGTCATCAAACATCAAACTATGAAATCCCCTCATTACATACAGGCATATGCATTAAATCAAGGAAGAGCTCCATAAAGACCAACCTTGTGTTATGCTCTAATTTTGCACTTGCACTTAAACAATTGTAAGTCTTCAATAATTAGACAGCTTTCACAAGCATGAGACTGTAAATCAAATGAAAAAGACAGACAAAAGAAAGTAGAGATATATGCAATGTGCAAAATACACAACTCTAAGTTCTAACTACATGCCCACATATGGATACAGCCACATATTGCAACAAAAATAAGATGTGCCCTCCTTATTACTAAAAATATATATATATATATCATGGATCGTGTCTTTGAGGACTCAAGAAGACTACATATCAAAGTAGCAGAATTCGACCAAATCAGCCTTCCCAGTACAGAAATATAGTTCAGTCGAATGTTCATGTCAATAAAAATTCGATTCAGTCAAAGGATCATTGACTAAATTCAAACATGAATTGAAATGAGAATCACAAGAAAGTAGCTCTGCAATTCAATTCGAATTTGGATATTCAAAACTCTACAATCTTACACAGGAATGACTATATCCAATGCAATTCAGTTTTGGAAATCAAAATTTACAAAAACAATATAGCTTGTCAAAGATAAATACATTTTGTGTCCAAAATACCTTCCGCACTTGCAAACTGTGGAAAATACTTATGTAATTGCCAATAAAGATTTGGTATCTGTCGATTGGATCTAGAAAGGGCAGTTGAGGAAAAGATGGTATTCTCCTCACCTGAGTTCACATCCCACTTGTGACATGTTCACTCTCATGAACCGATTGTTGATAGAGGCTATTCATCAGTCAATGTATGATTGGGGCTGGCAAGGTACTAATAATCTCATTCTCACCTACAGACTGGAGGCTGGGATGAATAGTTACATGTATTTAAAAAAATGATATTTCTGTTGACCACCAAAACCAACTAGGTGGACAACGATGTACCATGCACATGTTGGATGTTCCTTGAAGATAAGAATCAAGTACTTAATGATTATATCAAGTGAGGCAGCTCTTCTTCTCTTCTCCTCTCTATGAAATATCCGCACCCCTGCAGGGGATTTTGTAAGGATATGTCCGCTTGAAGGTCTAGTATTTTGTAACTTAATCACCTAAGACTTGGTCATTAAGGAAGTCCTTTCATCGAGTGTTTTTTCACTTGGATAATTAAAATTTCTTTTTAGAGATTTTAATTATTTGAGTTTTTCACTCAAAATTACCTCCAAAGTGATGAAAGGTGCTTTAGTGATCGAGTCCATAGAGTGATTGGGGCCTAGGAATGTTCTATATTACCATGCTGGACATTATCCAGAGTCTTGCGGAATTTCATTAAGTTTTGCATAGTTTTTTTTAATTTTTGGTCATTAAAAATTGCCCCCCAACATAAAAAAGTTGTATTAAAAAGAGGGTTAAATGGCATCTAATTCCCATAAATATGTGTATGGGTACTTAAAATCAATGGCATGAGTCCCCCTACACCCTTGAGAAAAGTTTGAAGTCATTCAGACAAGTATTCATAAGGTTTTGGTCACATTTTCCAAAGTCAGTCAAGGAAATCAAGAAAATTGGCAATTAATTAGAGAGCCAAATTTTGAAAAAGTGACTATAGTCACTAGGGGTGGCCAAGTAAAGGTTCTAATGTTTATATTATGTTCCTAAGACAAATTTAAGACCCAAAGGGGGGCCCCCAAGCAAGCATATAACAAGTTTTGGGTTGCGGAATCTAAGGGGGTGCCCCCTTCTCTCTTTGATTGGTCGGGTGAGCTAAAGTCAATGGAAAGGGCCCCACTATGGTGGTTTCTTCCCTATTTGACATAGCAATAAGGTTAAAAGCTTTAAATTGGGGGTTTATCTCTCCATATTGGAGATCTCAAACCTTGGTTTTTCCCTCCTTGAGCAAATTCGCCCCCCTCTCTTGGGCCTCCCTCTCTCCCTTGTGACACTTGTCTAGCAAGCAAAGAGCCTCTCTCTTTCATTTTTCATATTTAAGGAGGCTTTCCCTCCTCATTTGGATTACAATCTCTCATGCTCTCACTCTCTTGCTTGCATTTTGCTCTCATTCTTTGAGATTACTGTAATTTCCAGCCATTGAGCATTTTTAACCAAAATCTTTGGAGGAATCTTGTGTCCATTGTTCACATTGATGATTTGGTTCCATGCTTAAGGAGCTACACAAGTTTGGTTGGCCAAAGAAGCATACTAATTTGCTTTGGTAAGATTTACCGTATTTGTATTCCATAAATTTTGTGAGTTTTCATTCTTGTAGTAAAAAAGTTCATATATTTTCTAGTTTGAAGTTTATGATTTCTTTGCTCATTATTTAATTCTCACCTTCTAGTAGTTGTGTAGTGAAAGTCTTATAAGTTGCAGGTTATTTGGATTGAAGAGTGGGATTCCTCGGTTGGATGCCCCATTGATTCACTTCTTGAAGAACAAAGGACCGATTTTCTCTTTCTTTACACACAAATTTCTGCATTTTAATTTTAGTTTGTTGAGTGTTTTAAAACTGATTTTAACTCTTATATACTCTCAAGTTCTTTCAAAATTATTCATTTTGCAACTTTGTGTAAATTTTGTATATATATTGCACTAACATACTAACTTCCCCAAAGTGATTTTGGGCACATTTTATCATTTTCTGTTTGCTGGTTTTTAGCAGGTTAGTAACAAAACAAGGCATGACTCTGTCAAATTTCAGCCATAGAAGAGTTTGAAGGCAACCCCAAAGAAAGAGCTTCAAGGACATCTCAGGAAAGGAAAAAAACACGGTTTTTCTCACTCCTTCTACCTCTTTCTTTACGCTGAAATTTCAGTCTTTGTAACAAGCCCAAGAGAGTCTCTTGGACTTGATATCTTGCTTCGCACTTTCAATTAAATCAAGTCTCATTTATTTGCCATCCATTGCTAACAATAGAAGTTGGGCTTGCCCACCTTTGCATAAGCAAATGTTGATTGATGTGGGTTTAGATTAGTTAGAGTTTCATTTGTTTTTATTTTCTTCTTTATTTTTGCCCACACCTTGCAAGTGATTTGGCTATGCCATCCTTGTGAAATCGTGTTGGCTTGTATCTTTCTTTCTTTCATTAATATTTTCCTACATCTTGCAAAGATTGGCTATGCCATCCTTGCAATATCGTGCCGGCTTGCATTGTTAATAATTGTGAAATTCTTCATTTCGTTTAAAATAAACCTTGCCCCAAACTTCGCCCCGTATTCACTCCCCTTATCGATTGATTCGACCCTGGGTGACAAGAAAGGGAGAAGATTTGTGTTGGCTAGTTTAATAGGCACCCAGATAAGTATCTTCATTAGAAAGGAGAAAATGAGGCTTGACTTGTGGAGCTAGTGGGATAGAGGCCGTAGGGGGCTTCGTGGCACTTTGTGTTCTCTAGTTGAGCACCCAGCAAGTTTTGAGTTTGACCCGTGGAGCTAGGTGGGAACCTTGTGTTCCCATATTGAGCAACCGACATTCTCTCTCTAATCGAAGGAGATAGTCTCTTGGGGTAGACATCTAGAATAATTCATTTCTTTGCAACAAACACCTTAATTCCCTAAGTCAAAGAGAGACATAAAATTTTCTAAAACTTACAAGACCACTTGCATAACATTGTTACAATCATTTACATTTCTCTACTTTGCAATCACTTAATTTTATCTTACTCATTTATTGGAAGTCATCATGTTCTTGTATATTTGTTAAAGTAAATGAGTTGATGATTTAGGAAAATTATTTGAAGTTGATTATTGTGACTCCATAGCCCGAGTAGAGACGACACTGGTCATTTTGATTATTTGATTGTTTCTCTCTTTCATACATTATTGGTTGATTGTTAAACGGTTTGCTTGACATTGAAATACTTGCATCACTGCATGCTGATTGTCATATTTGTAATTTACAACTCCCCAAAAAACATTTTTCAAAAAAGAACTAAGTAGGGACTACCCCCCTTGACCTTTAGGGAGTTGGGTCTAAACGGAGGAGTTAGGAATCGAGGTGACATTGGGTTCTAAACTCATAGTTGCCCTCAAGAACACACCTAGCGGTTAGGAGACTTGCCCGTGTCCAAGTGTGTTTTGGAGGCAACAATTCCTACAATTGAACCACTAAAAACAATGAATAATACGCATGTTTTTTCATATTAGGGAGGTACACACTTGCAAATTGTTTTTCAAACTGGAAGTTCTCCATACGAATTGTTTTCGAATCATACCAAATTCAAATCCAAATCTGAGTTCATGTATACAGTAACTGTGCTACATACCCATGCTAAGACTCACATAAAATAGCCTACACATATGCATAGACATTGAATGCACAGCCTTAGGATCCCTATTGGCCAGTTCAGACTGCACTCTAACCAGCTTCAGTCTAAGACAGACAATCACATACCACCACTGGAGAGGACTTACCACCTGTGCCTTCTGCAGGTGGTTGAGTCAGAGAAGAACTTTATCTTCAGATGCCCAAATTACTATGAGATCATAGGGAGCTTCCAGTGCCTTTATTGGAACTCAAGGGGTTCGCTTACTACTTTCTTCCTCTAACCAAACCAAAGATTTCTAGCTTTCTTTATACAAGAGGTTTTATGACAAATGTCTCAGCTCTTACAGGGACCGCAAGGACAGACTCCATCAATAATCACATCTTTTCTTCCTTATATCTTGTCTGCTAGTGACAGCAAGCAGTACACTTTGCACTTGAGATGAGTACCCCTCGAGGCTTTGAGGAATTCCAGTTCTCAATCTCAACACAAATCTCACTTCAGCTCTCAAGACAGACGAGTTAATTAGCTCCCTCTTCTGAGCCACCAGTAACCATAACCAGGTACGTTACTATAACCTCGAGTGTTAGGAGAGTCTAGGCAGATCATCCTCAATTTCCTCACGTGGTTTCACAATCCGACCATCTCAAACTTGATCTCCCCACTACAGACATCATCAGACAATATATTAGCTCCTTATTTCAGGTCAATTGATCAATTGGGATCTTCTGTTCTTCCTCCCCCTTTTTCTCCCACCGCTGCCTATATCTCTAATCTAATTGTAAGGGATTGGTCCTCCTACTCCTTTTCTCCCACCTTACCTATATCTCTGATCCAGTTGTAAGGGATTAGTCCTACTATTCGGCACATTTTTCTGATGATATGTAGCCCTTTATCCTATTCTAAATAGGGTTATCATTTTGAGTTTGGTTACGTTTCTAGTCTAGTAGGTTAGCTACTTTCACTTTATGATTACCTTTTAGCTTTAGGAGATGCTTTTGCACTCCCTCAGCATGTCTCTCCTAAACTGTACTTTTGAGTTAGATTGACATATTTTTGGGTCATTCGTGGCCATTCATAGAATTGACTTATCTTTTCTATATGCTAACTCACTGATGATGGTTGGAAAGTTGGATGATGGAAATCTCTAACACAACTCCCTGCTCACCAACACTTGATTACACAATACATAATGAAATTTATTGATTATAATATTAAATAAACATATCGATCCCCCTATTATAAACTAAGACTTTACAATGGATAATCAAATTCAAACCTGATAAATAACCTCTCTTTAAGAGTTGAGTGCCCCCATCAACTAAAAAGAAGTGGGACATTCTCAACAATTAAGGAGGGATAGCTAGGTTCTAACAAGCAGATCAGGTACAATACTTGTCACTATAGGATGAGTATCTTAAGTGATACAATGGTGTTGTCGATGATGTTGATGCAACAAACAAAAAACATGAAATCTCTACAATCTCCTACTCTCCTCAGATTTCCTCTGCCTATGAAGGTAAAATACTAAAATGGTTCCTTTAAAGCATTCACAATGCTATTATTGCACTTGAATTTTCACTGATTTTCTTTCATGCAAGCAACGTCAATAACTGCCAAATTATTTTCTATTTGTTTTTTCATTAGTACTCCATGATTACTACCATCAGTTTTTACAAATTCCAATTTTACTTTCTTCCCTTTCCATCAAGTTATTTATTTTTGTTTTCCCTTATATTTTGTCAAGAAAATTTATTTTTTTCCAAATGTTCCCAAAAGCAATAGTACAATCCCCCAACCCATCATTTAGGGAGATTTTGCAACTCACCCCTTCTGCACTGAAACAATTTTCAAATGAGTTTCTCTTATGTGTTGTTTGAGCTTCGATGTCTCAACCACCAGTAGGGATCATTATCCTTGTCTTGCATACTGCTGCACAAATGCTTGTGCCTCAACTAATCCCCTCAAGTGGGTTCCCTATTGCTTTGCAGAGAGCACATGTCTACTAGAATCAGTCAGTATGTCAATGAATTGCTTCCCTTGTCTTACACCTCATACTATATGAGGTTTCTTATTGGGGTTTTCAGCTGGTACCTTCGGAGCATCTTAATGGACTTGGGGTTCTACATCTTCATGAAGCTTCTTCTCTTCTTCAGGATGGGCACTTGATGATAATTATAGGTGGAGGAAGTGAATTTTCCAAACCCTAGGTGACTATTCTCCTTATGTTCCCAACTAAACAATGTTGTTATTTAATTGCAGAAATTAAATACTTCACATAGCAGTAATCACACATAGAGCTGAAAAAGAAACAGCGAAAGTATAAACAAAATACAAAGATAATTTACTCCTTCAAATCAGCTTTTCATTAACAATTCAAAGCTTACAAGGAAACCTCCACAATTTTCAAGCCAACAACTGTACAATACACCCAAACAAAACAGATCTGAACATTTGCTGAAGAAAAATCTGTCTGCCAAAACTGAGAAATCTGTCCACTGGTTGCTGCCTGTCATACGGCCTGTCCATATGACTGTACAAACCTATTCTGTAGAAATATGTTAATACAAATTCATACAGCTGTACGGACCTGTGGACTGGTCTCTGCCTGATTTTGTACTCTAGCATTCTATCTCTACTCCAAAAATGAAATAAATCACCTCCCAACAAACTTGTCTTTGAGTGAAATGAATGTTTCTTAACCCTATACCTTGGCCTGCCTTTATACTTGAACTGAACCCTACTCTACCAAAACCATAATCTCACATTGAGATGTACGGTTGAGATTAGTCTAAATCAGTAATGTATAGAAATATACTTTATTAGACTCAACATCTAAATATAAGACATTCACTTTATCACTAGAGTGAATTACAAAATAGATTTGATTCAAACTACTTCCGGCACGTTGACACTAAACATGTGCAGAAGTTCCTGTCTGAGCTTCAATCTTCAAGAGAGGATGGTCACTTCTCTAAGGTGAATGGTCAGGTTGATCGTTAGCTTATGGTTGGAAGTTGCTTTCATGTATTTGCTTGACATATTGATGTTTCCTAGTGACTATATGTTGGTGATGTATTATTGGTATCACTAGGAGGGGGTGTTCTACATGATCCTCTTTGGTTGAATGTGTGGTGGGGGGCATACTTGATGCTAGATGGAGGTAACACCTTTCTCATATCCCATTTCCTTTGGCGTTGAAGTGCTGTGGTAGTGCACTTTGCCTTGGTGTGATTTACCCTAGGTGAAATGACTTAACATTGTAACATTTTCTAGACATCACCTAGGTGGATTATATGTATCATGATGTTAGTAACTTTATTGATGTATATAGCCTAAGTTTGAGTTACAAGGTGGGGTACTACACTAAATTTCCTAAATGATCAAACCTTTTCTAAGGTTTGATGAGTATTAATCATGTAATAGTCCTTTGGTGGTACGACTTAAGTTCAAACTTAAGTGGAGCTTCTAATTTGTCATTATGTTGTTATCTTGGTGGGGTTTGGCAGGGAGAACAACTTATGCACATGGTACAACACTTGATGGAGCGCACCACCCCTTCATTGGCACACAAGTTCATGTAGCTTTAATCAATTGGTATATGACTTAACGTTGTAACATTTTCTAGACATCACCTAGGTGGAGTATATGTTTCATGAGGTTAGTACCCTTGTTGATGTATATAGCCTAAGTTTGAGTTAGAAGGTGAAGTACTACATTATATTTCCTTGATGATCAAACCTTTTCTAAGGTTTGATGAGTATTAATCAAGTAATAGTCCTTTGGTGGTACGCCCTAGGTTCAAGCCTAGGTGCAGCTTCTAATTTGTCATTATGTTGTTATAATCGTTGGGTTTGCTAGAGAGAACAACTTACATGGTACAACAATTTATGGAGCGTGCCACCCCTTAACTGGAACATAGGTTCATGTAGCTTTAAGTTCAAACAATTGGTGACTAACTAGAGGTCAAACCATGGTCTAATTGAAGTATTACCCTTAGTGTGCACATGTTGAGGCTGATTTAACCATTTAATGGTAAATTTAATCATTTGAAGGCTAATACTTGAGCACCCTCCTTCACTGGTTTCTCTTCACACATGGGAGTGGTTAGTTGAAAGTTATGTATAACTATCTATGGAACGCCCTTCTTTGGTACTGTTACCTCTCAAAATAGCACACCGACCAAGGTAACAGATCACAATGCAATGAGTGGTAAGCACAGGAGGAGAAACATCCCAATGTCACTACAGCAGAGTTCCTTAACGGTTTAGGTCAATTCCTAAGACCAAGGGGGAGTCCCTGATGTCGATAATAGATATCTACAGTTGCTTAAACAACACACAAAGACCTTTCCAAAGAAACCTCTCAGCGAAGATCAGTGTCGTATGGAGTCAAAACAATGAAGCATAAACAACACTAGGAGAGGGGTAGGAGTTATAATAATTAATTATGAATTCAAAGAAATGTGACTTGAATGTCTTGTTGCTGTTATAAGATTGCAGCAGTTAATAATGATCCAAAAACTTGTTAAAAATAAATCAAAACAATGCTAACTCACGTATCAGATGTACCTTGAGGTATGGAGGTGAGAGGGATATGCAATAGGATGAAGTAGGGGCCTTGAATCAGATCTAAAAATGTAAAATCAGGTCTGGTATATGTCTTAGACCAACCCTCAAATAGATGGTGATCTTGCTTATCACGTTCCCCAATGAACTTCCACTCCCCCAGGAATCAATCGAGGCCCAAAATAATATTTTTTAGGATTTCAAACTTGGTCGGGCCTTGAATCAGATCTAAAAATGTAAAATCAGGTCTGGTATATGTCTTAGACCAACCCTCAAATAGATGGTGATCTTGCTTATCACGTTCCCCAATGAACTTCCACTCCCCCAGGAATCAATCGAGGCCCAAAATAATATTGTTTAGGATTTCAAACTTGGTCGAAATTATGAATATACTTGTTGTACCTGAAATAACAGATATGCAAAACCAAATCCTATCAAGCACCAGTCACCGAGAATCTTACAAATCCACCACGGGAACAAAATGCCCTTAAGGATTCACCATTATTTCATCTAGGGCGCACTTTTCTATCCGAACAGAAATTTCAAATTGCAAATATTTTTTGAAATGAATTTTTGTAATAATTGGGGTTTTTCCAATAATATATTTTTTGGGTTTTATAATAAATATACAATAGAAGTTTGATTAAAAATTATGAAGAGAAAGAGTTATGGCCTTAGACCTCAACCCAAGGGAAACTAGAGATCGAGGTCAACATCCCTAATAAATTTGGCTATTCAAGATTTACCAACTAGAGAAAGGTCAGTGACACGATACCAAGTCGAAGTAGCCAAACCCTAATGGGACAAACAGTGAGTACCAAGGCACCACTATGGAGAGCTCTTTAAGAGAAAAGTCTCCTCAAACAAAGTAAACAAGATACCAATAAAACCCTAATTTAACTTGCTCAAGGTCCAAAAGCAACGTCAAACAAGAAAATGGAGAGATCTTACCAACATCAACCAAGAAAGAGAGCAAGATATAATTCTTAAGTCCTTCCTTAGCCACAAGTTATTACAACTATTCTTAGGATCAATCTTGCAAGATAGAAAAACCCTAGAAAATCCACCATTCAACCTTCATCACACATAAAACTTGCCAAAGAGAGAGGTGTGCATCACTTAGAAGCTCCAATGTACCGAGAGCAAAAGAAAAATGTACATAATTAGAACCCTTGCCTTGTTTCAAATGAGTGCTAGGAACCTTTATTTATATGAAACTTCCTAGGTTTATCTAACTTTAGAGCCTACCTTACTAAAAAGCAAAATAATTTAATTTTAGGGTTAATCAGCCACAAGCCAGGGACTTAAACCACAAGACTAAAAATAATGATAAAATGAAGTATGAGTTGAGAGAGAACGTCATGCCCCAACTAACCCCAATGATGTAGAAGATCCCTCTGTTAAGTTTTTAGCATTAGCATGAATACTTTTAAAATTTGCAGACTAACATAACAAATGACAAGTGCAATAAATAACATCAACACATCAACACACTGAACACAAGAGTTTTTCACTCATGAAACCTTTAAAGGACAAAAACCCCAAAAGCATTAGTAATTCATCTCATAAATGAGATGACTGAGTTCTTCAATGAATTCTCAAACCCTAATGGGTTGTACCACAGATCCACAATTACAAAAGATAATTTTACACAGAGAAAGCAAAACTAGGGCTTTTACCAAATTAAGGCTTTCGCCCTAATTTTCTCTCTCCTTTCCAGAAAATCAGACTGCCTGAATTAGTTGCCCATGACCCTGGACCTGCTGCTAGGCTGCTCGGATCTCTATTGCTTTGCCTGGATCTTTTCTTCTCTGCCCAAACCTTGTCAAACCTGCCCTAATTGACTGCCTTGCTTCCCGGACCCTACTTGGCCTGCCCGGACCTGTTCTGTTGCTGCCCAAACCCTCTATGGCTTGCCCGCGACCTTTTCTGCCCTACCCGAGCTTCTCTCTCCTACTAGAGATCTGTTGGGCACCTGCTGTTGCTGCTCGAGCCTCACGGGGCTCTTCTGCAGCTGTCAATGTCTGTCGGGATTTCCTGCTGCCGCTATAGCAGCCTGCCCAAGGCTTGCTGTGGGTGTTGGGTATGCTCGGAGGCACCAGCAAGCAGCCCATGGCCTGTTAGGGCCTGCTAGCTGCTGCTCGAGGGTACCAGCAGAAAGCCCGTGGCCTGTTAGGACTTGCTGGGTGTTGCCCGAGGGTACCAGCAGGCTACCCTAGCTCTGTTAGGGCTTGTCAAGGCTTCCCAAGCATGCTATGAGGCTGATCGAGAGTGTGGAGGTGGCCGCCAAAGTTGGAGAAGGGCTGCCGAGAGGAGAAGAGGGTTTCCCGTGGAGTGAAGGAGTTGCCCGTTGAAGAGATGGAGCTCCCCGTGAGGAGAGTTGTTGTTGCTAGTGGAGTTAGGGTAAAACCCTAAGACATGAAGATGCTACAAACATGGTGAAACCCTAGTTTAGGGTTTTCCTTCAATAGATGTGGATGCCCTAGCTAGACTCATCCATGCTAGGGCATAACCACCAAGATACATTTTCTCCAAAAACCAATGAAAAATAATTCTTGAGCAGATCAGAGCTTCTCTTCAAGTGTGTGTGATAATGAAATGGATTGATCTTCTTTTATCGCCTTTGAAGTCACCTGTAAGTGGACCAAAACTCAAAAGAACAAAATAATAATATTTTCTTCTTTTATTACTTTAACTTTTATCTTTAGTGGTACTAAAGGTCTTTTTATACTTTCACTTTGACTCCTTAGTGGTACTAAGGGTCCTTATGTATTTTGACTTTTACTTTAGCCTTCTTCAAGTGCCCCTGTGGTCAAAACAAGTTGTCAAGGTGGTCCTTTATCCCCACTCAAAGTACATCATCATAAACAGAGAGAATTACTAATGCTTTTATCTCACACTCTATGTGACACCAAGGTCGGATACTAAGGTGTCTTCACCAGGGGTAGCTAAGCCATGGAGAAGATCACAAAGCCCACTAATCGAGGGTCGAAGTGTCACACATGCCCAAACCCGATTTAGGGCTTATAGTGTAATCCTGGTAACAGACCAGGTGCCTCAAACATAGGCTGCATAATTTGACACAAGGTAAATACTTGGTAACAAACCAAGTGCCTCCATTCTCCGGAGAATGGTCGTCAGCCCCAGGCTGAATCCCTAGTCCCGGACTAGGTAAATTCCTGGTAACTGACCAGGTGCCTCCATTCAAAGAACGGCCACTCAACTCTAGGCTAAGTCCCCAAGTGCTAGACTGGTTCCACATCTTGGTCCCGGACCAGATGTCAACATTCAACAGAATGGTCACTCAACTCAAGGTTGAGTCCCCCATTGCTAAACTGATTCTATATCCTGGTCCCGCACCAGATATCTCCATTCAATAGAATGGTCACTCAACTCTAGGTTGAGTCCCCCAGTACTGGACTGGTTCCACATCCTGGTCCTGGACCAGATGTCTCCATTCTCCTAAGAGAATGGCCCTCAATGCTGCTCAGAAAAATCAATGCCCTCCCCTTTAGCAAGGCAAAGCTCTCTAGAAGAAGATGGCATCTGATGAGTGTGCACATGTAAACCAAGAGGAGTGGTCATACAAGAAAAGGAAGGTCCAAGTCGGCATAAATGAGGTGTGCTAAATCGAGTATGACAACCCTTACACATGCAATCACCTTCTACATGGCAAAAACATAAGTGTGGCTAGGAGCCCCTAACCCATGTGTCCTAATGGGTCCATCCCAAGAAGCATCAAAGCACCAACCCAAGGCAAAAGAACCCAACATAATGGGGAACTTCTGCCCATCAAGTGGCATTCAACAAAGCCACTAAGTCAATACTCCTTAGAATGAAAACCAAGAGGACTTGCCATGACCAGACCATGGGTCTTGAGCCCCACTAGACGAACATTTTTATATAAGCAACCCCAGACTTGGCCTTTTACAATGGCAAAAGACCCCTTCACTCTGGATATCCTGGCAAGCATGTTGCTAACAATCTTGGTTGTAACAAGTACAATTTCCAAGAACGTGTAGTGTAACAACCTAGGCAAACTTCTCTAGTCGCCCCTCTCTTGTGCACTTGGTTTGTGGAAAACCAATTAATTGTTTTGTAAAACACATGGTTTTGGCACATGCTTTAATGAGATCAGCCACCATTGGCACTATCTCCTAGGGCATACATCATTTGATATTATTTTATAGATTGTTGGTTGTAAGTGGTTGAGATGGCACATTCTTCTAGGGCGCATCTCCTAGGTGGTCTCCTCTTCATGATCAAACTTACACTTGGCATTATAGAATTATGCTCTCTCTTGGAGCACTCTATCTTCTTTCACACGTGTGAGGAGGTTGGCACACCACATATGGAGTTGTAGTTGCACATGGCGAAAATAGCTTTGCAAAATTTAGGAGTTGACAAACATCTTTATTGTCAAGCACTCCATCTAGTTGGCATCTTGGACATCTATTCATAAAGTTTGTTGAAATAGCAATTTCTTTTTGTGTCAATTGGTTACACATACTATTTTGAAGAGTGTGTTATGTGGCACCCTCCTAGGGGATATTACTTTATTGTTTCTTCACTCATGCATCTTCGAGGGAGAATTTTGGAGGAGCTTTCTAGGTCGACATTGACCACAACCTCCCATGTCAAGGACTATTTTATTATTTTTACATGGAAGAATCTTGACGAGTGCACATATGGAGGAGCATATTTTATTATTTATTGGAGCTTTTACATGGTAAATAAAGGGCCTATTTCACTGGTGCGCCCTCTCCCTTTTGGAGGATATCTTTCACATTTCTTCATATTTTTTTATGGAGCGACCTCTCTTTGCGAGATGAGAGCCCACCTCATACATTTGACTTGTTGACCATGAGGGGTTACACCTAATTAACCCTAATACTTTATTATTGTTGAACTTGTCATGGGGCAAGTTAGGAAAATAATATTAGTTTATTGTAAGAGAGATCTAGTTCACTCTATATAAAGTTGTTTTCTCTCCATTTCATTTGTGATTGAATTGGGTGTTAGAAGTGAGTGAAGTGAAAAAGTTAGCATAGGAGCTTGGCAATGAGGATGGAGCTCCTTTGTATATCAAATGCGTGAAGGCTAATGAAGAAAGGAGTTATTGATGCCTCGTTGTTTGGTTATAATTATGCTTCTCGCTTTTGTTGTTAATTATTTGTAAATGTCTCTTGTTATCTCACTTATATAAAGGCAAAATAATAAAGTTAATTTATTTTTGGAATATTCAATGTGATGTTCTCCATCTTGATCTATTTGTTAATATAATCCCATTTTGTTTCCCTTCATCTAACACACTTAGTTGCTGAAATGGATTAATAATTTATCCTAATAAAGCAACACCTTTATTGCCAAATTTATTCCTCCAATAGTAGATTACTACACTTCATTTCTAGCAAACATCTTAAGGTTCAAAGCATCAAATTAGTTATTATAACCATAGACACTCAAGTAAATGATGGAGGTTTCAAACTAGTCCTTTCATCTAAAAAGGTTGAATGTGACACATCCTTTCCACCTCATAAGACTACATCAAGTGTTGATTGTGACACACTAGCCCTTTCATTTACACAATGTCTTATGACTATGTCGGCCCTTAAGTTGATAGGCACTAATCATGTCACCTACTTCCTATGTTTCCCTCTCCTTCCACCTCCTTCTCCACATCCCTTTCGCCATTCCCATTTCCTTCTATAAGCTACAATGACCACACATTTTATTAAGGATTTCTCTTCCTATTTCACCTGGAGCCCCCACTCCATAGCCTTAGCAATCTTAATTACAGATACCCCTTTGAGCTGGAGGAGAACCAACTTAAAAAAATGGAAGAGCTATTGAGCTAAAAGTGAATAGCCTTCCTGTGTTGCACAAGAATAGCTCCTTGATGCTTGGGACATTACATTATAGAGGATGCTAGATTTTGTTGTAACATAGAGCATTGTGTGGATTGAGGGATGACATCATAGTTTGACCACTTTGCAGGCTTTAACATTGGAAGCATGCAAGTAGGATTCCACTAGGCTAGTTCTAGGTTGCCTCACAACAACTTCCAATATAATATAAACATCATATCACACACAAGGGCATGATTGCCCAGGTATACCATTTTCAGGAGACTAAGATGGATGAAAACATTGTCTTTCATTGATCCATCTATTACAAGGTTCGTAGTCAATATCATTGCCTTTTCAAGGCATTCTAGCACTCCCACACCACATTCCAATATCCATCAGTATTTGGCATTGTTCATGTGAGAGGCCCTTGAACTCCAATCTCACTCACTCTAAACACCACCCAGCCCACGACTGGACACTACTAGGGCGATTACCATTTTCTTTTAAAGTATCATATGCTACCAAAGAGGGTCACCATGAGGCAAGCAACCAATAACACCATATCAACCACCATATCAATAAGACCGCAGGAGGCAATTTGTGCTTAGCTAGCAAGACCTTTATGGAGGTGTCTTGTAAGATCTTGGGATAGTTTACACAACACCAACAAACAATCGACTGCATCCAAACATCGAAGGATGCATTGTCTAAACAACAAGATAAACCACAAACCAAACCCATTCAAGTCTTCTAACTAATCATCTATTAGGAATTTCTTCTCTACAACCTTGAATGTTAAAAAAGATGCAGATGCTAAGACCCTTGGCTCAACGAAGAGAAGTTGTCTCTAGTCCTCATCATCCTCAAGCAACTACATTGGAGGGCATTGATGTTCCCTCTAATGTACTTCCCTGCGAGGCATTCCTCCCAAGGTTTTTTTTCTTAGTAGCACTAGCACTTTTGTCCCTACACTACTGCTTTGTATTCAGCACGTTGGTTTTTAATTCTAGGTCTTAGATCTTATAGATTAGATCTGCTTTTATCTTGTTATTATAGGAGGAACCTTTGTGCTCCCACTTGTAAGGACATCGATGTACTTAGTAGTCCCACTGATCTATTTGTGGTCAATAATTACTTATTAAACATTAATAGAATTATCTTATCTTATATTGTCTACTTGAACTATCTATTCAATTACTATAAATATCCAATTTAGATATGATAAAATAGAGAAATCCATATAGGATCAAATATATATTTGCAATGTTTTGAATAATGATTTTACAAGAGTTCACATGACAATATAAATACTCTTTAATCGGTCATGTGGATGAAGGATCATGACCTTTGATTATTATTATGTATTATTTCTATCTGATGTGATTTATATACATTACCTATCCTACCCCTTTAAGGATACTTTGTCATCAAAGCATATTTAGGAGTAGCGTATGTTGAGTCCATTGAGCACCCAAGATGGTAAGATATTTGAAGGTTTGTGCAAAATTGTAGCAATGTGAAAGGGTCAATCCACCCTAATTCTATTCTCTTTGGAACAGTATGGTGAGAATTTTGATTACGTCTTCTTTGATTTCAATTCTCAATGCTTAGGCTTATTAAGATATCGTGATAAACTAGAGTACACACAAAGTACACGATATGTGAACATGGAACACAACTCCAAAATATATAAGAGAGATGACTTACGAAATAACTCCTTAATTAATAGTAGAACCTCCTCCAAGTACAACCACATAACCAAATCATATGTTCATATCCACATAATGCTATTTGGACCTCTATATATACCTATTCTTACCCATTGTACATGCGAGCCCTTTATTGTTGAATAATTGTAACTTCGAAGAATATTCTAAATATATTTTTGTGGTCCCCGATGTTCCTATTGGGAGAATTACTTGTATTACTTTGTACCTCGATGTTCCTATCGAGAGAATTACTAAAATTCATGAGGAAGTCCCCTCCGTTGTAAGTCGGGTCATTAGTACCCCAGTTGTGGTTACTCGAGCCTACATAACTGAATTAGGATTACTCGAGCCTACATAACTGAGTCTAATATTAAGTTAACGGAAGAATATAAATAGAGGTGTGGCGCTCTTCATTTGAAACACACACTCACTTATGTAGTGCATAAGAGAGAGAGAGAGAAAGAGCTGTAGCTAGAGGAGGAGGATCAGTCTTTTGGTTTTACCTTCTATCTTTTTGGGGCATCTATATTGAGAAAGCTTTTGCTGGGTTTTTCCCTTTAGGGTTTTCCCAGGATAAATATGTGTTGTTCTTGTGATACTGTTTCTTTCAACAATCCTGTCTATATGCTTTTATTATGAAATTGAAATTAAATGCTGATAATCTAGCTTAGCATATGGAATTTTAACATGGTATCAAAGCTAGCCTGAATAGGACAACTTTCACAAGGTGAAAAAGCCCTCTCTCTCTCCCCAGAAGAAATTAGGGTTTCGGGAAAAAAATTTGATTTTCAGAAAACTGCTTGCATAAAAAGTTGCGCCCTCCCAGAGCGCATCTATTGAGCCTGGAATCGAGGTTTTTGGGTGAGTGAGTCTCCGGGAAATTCAAACCCTAGTTTGACAGCTGCACCAAAAAACTGCAGAACCAGAAGCTACAGAAACTGAATCTCGCAAGTCTGATTTGGAAGGTGAAGACTTGAGATCTCCAGAAACCAAGCACACCAGTCAACTCGCCTTAGTCAAGCGCATCTCCTGGTAAGTTCAATTTCTCATTCCGCAAAATTTCATTTTTTTGTGATTTTCTGACAAGATGGCCCCAAGCACTAAGATTGAGGACAAGCTAGAAGGCATAGAGAATTTCCGAGCATGGAAATACAAGATTGGTCTCATTCTCCAAGAGAATGATCTTGATAAGTATATCAAAGAGGAAGTTGCAGAAGCTGAAGCTAAGGAGAAGCACAAGAAGGATATGATTAGGGCACAAAGGATTATTGCTGACTCTATCAAAGATCACTTGATCCCTCAAGTGTCATCCAAGAAGACTCCAAAAGAAATGTATGATGCCCTGTCCAGAATGTATGAGGATAGAAACATCAACAGAAAGATGAATCTAAGAGCTCAACTGAAGAGCACTAAGATGAGTCATGGAGAATCCATCCAAGACTACTTCACAAGGGTCTCCCAGATCAAAGAACAACTAGAAGCCACTGGAGACAAACTTGATGAAGATGAGATGGTTATGACTACTCTCAATGGTCTCACTAGACCCTGGGAGTCATTCATCCAGATGATGTGTGCCAGGAAGGAAAGCATGAAGTTTGATGTGGTATGGGAAGACTGCATTCAAGAGGAGACTAGAGTGGCAAATAGAGAAGCCTTACTGAAGGAAGATGATCAAGCCCTAACCACTCACACCAAGAAAAGAAGAAGTCAATCTAATTTCAAGAGGAGAAACCTCAAGGAATCTCAACCTCCTAGAAGAATCCAAAGAACAAGGGAAAATCCTCCAGATAAAGACTACTCTAGTTTTCAATGTTTTCATTGTGATAAGATAGGACACATTGCTCGAAATTGTCCTATGAAGAGACAAGAATATAAGAAGAGGATCAACAACAACAAAAGACATCATGCTCATCTAGTTGAAGATGAGGATGAAGAAGAGGAGGAGGAAGGACCTCCAAGAAAGCAAGCAAGAGAAGAAAATGCAGAAGAATATGTACTATTCTCTGCACTCTCTGGGTTTGTGACACCTAGAGAAGGCACTTGGCTTATTGACAGTGGTGCTTCAAAGCACATGACGGGACAAAAAAAAACTCTGTCCAAACTTGAAGAAAAGAACTCTCCTCGAAAAGTATCCCTAGGAGATGACTATCAATATCCCATCAAAGAAGTTGGCGAAGCAAGCTACAAGCTTGATTCAGGAAATCCCCTGAAGATGAAGGAAGTATTGTATGCACCAGGTCTAAAGAAGAATCTACTCTCTATCTCAGCCTTAGATAAGAAAAGATTCAGAGTTGCATTCATAGATGGTCAAGTACTCATGTGGCACAAAGGAAAGAAAATTGAAGATGCAGTTGTTATCGGTGAAGAAGAAGGAGGTCTGTATAAACTCAAGGGACATTCAGAAACAGCCCTTGTTCATGAGTTCACTGATCCTAGTGAACTATGGCATAGAAGGCTTGCTCACATCAATTACAAAGCACTACCTCATGTGAACAAAGTAGTGATGGGATTACCAAACATGAAGGCATTTGCAAAGGATGTGCGAAAGAAAAGAATATCAAGAATCCATTTCCGAAGAGCAAAACAAAAACAAAAGGTACGTTGGAATTGATTCATTCAGATGTGTGTGGTCCAATGTCTTCCACGTCCTTAAGTGGCTTTGAATATTATATCATATTTATTGATGACTATTCAAGAAAGACTTCGATATACTTCTTGAAAGCAAAGAGTGAAGTGTTTGAGAAATTCAAAGAATTCAAAGCCTTGATAGAGAATCTTTCAAACAAGAAAATAAAGACACTCCGATCAGAAAATGGCAAAGAATATACTTCAAAAGAGTTTGAAGCCATTTGCAAAGATGTCGGAATCAAGAGGGAACTAACTACTCCCTACAATCCTCAACAAAATGGGGTTGAGGAAAGAAAGAAAAGAACCATCATGGAGGCAGTGAAGACAATGATATATGATCAAGATCTTCCAATGCATCTATGGGCAAAAGCAGCAAAAACTATTGTATATGTACAAAATAGAATATCTCACAGTGCTCTTGGATTCAAGACTCCAGAAGAGATGTTTACGGGAAAGAAGCCTGAGGTAAGTCACCTCAAAATATTTGGTTGTCCAGTATATATTCATAATACCAAAAGAGAAAAGAACCAAGTTGGACCCTTCCGGAAAGAAGGGGATATTTGTTGGATACTGTGAAGTATCCAAGGCATTCATAATTTACATTCCTGGATTCCATCACATGGAAATTAGTAGAGATGTAACCTTCGATGAAGAAGCAGCTCTCAAGAGATCCAGAAAATGCCAACATGAAGAAGTGTATGGGGAAGATGCACCTCCCAGAAATGTAGAGACGACATTCCTCCCTGAAGATGAAACTCCTGAAGAACATGACATGACAGAACCACAAGAACCTCCTACGATGGAGATATCACGAAAGAGAAAGCCTGCTTGGGAAAGAGAGATTATACAAGAAGCAGAAAGAGATGGAGCTCCTTAAGGCTCCACAAGGGTAAGTAAGATGCCTAAGACTTTTTCCACCTATGTAGCTTTAATGTGTGATCCTGTAGATCAAGAACCTACAAACTACGAAGAAGTGGTACAAAAGAAAGAATGGGTAGAAGCAATGACTAAATAATACCAGTCAATAATGAAGAATGATGTATGGGATATAGTTCCCAAACCAGAAGGAAAGAGTGTAGTATCCTCCAAATGGATCTACAAGATAAAGCATGCAGCTGACGGAAGTATCGAGAAGTACAAAGCAAGATTTGTGGCTAGAGGTTTCTCTCAGAAAGAGGGAATTGATTATGAAGAGACATTTGCCCTAGTAGCACGGTATACTTCGATTAGAGCTATCATGGCACTTGCATCCATGATGAAGTGGGACTTACACCAGATGGATGTGAAAACAGCCTTCCTGAATGGTGTGATTGAAGAAGAAGTATACATAGAGCAGCCACAAGGATTTGAAGTCGAAGACAAACGAACTCATGTATGCAAGTTGAAGAAGGCCATGTATGGCCTGAAGCAAAGCTCCCAGAGCTTGGTATGGAAGAATAGGTAGTTTCCTGAAAAGCATGGGCTTTGCCAAGAGTAAAGCCGATCCTAACCTTTACTTCAAGGTTATAGAAGATGAACCTATCATACTATTATTGTATGTGGATGATCTATTTCTGACAGGGAATGAGAAACAAATTGTAGAATGTAAGAAGAAGCTCGCTGAAGAATTTGAGATGAAAGACCTTGGTCTAATGCATTATTTCCTAGGTCTGGAAGTATGGAAGAACTCAGAAGGAATCTTTCTCAATCAAGGAAAGTATGCAATAGAAATCCTGAAAAGATTTGATATGTTGGAATGTAAAGCCATGGCCACACCCATGGATTCCAACCTGAAGTTGTTAGTTGATGACTCATCAAAGTTAGTGGATGTGACTCAATACAGACAAATTATTGGGTTGTTGATGTATCTAACAAATACCAGACCAGACATTTGTTTTGCTGTGAACACCTTGAGTCAATATCTAGTTCAACCTAGATGGGTTCACCTGATAGCTGCAAAACATGTGATGAGACATCTGAAAGGGACTATTTACTTTGGTCTATACTATGATGGAAACCATGACTACAGATTGTATGGCTATACAGATGCAGATTGGGCTAGAAGTGTCTCAGACAAGAAAAGCACATTAGGTGGATGCTTTTGTCTGGGGTCTGCTATGATTTCATGGTTTAGCAAGAAACAGTCCAGTATTGCTCTTAGCACGACGGAAGCAGAATACATAGCAGCTTGCTCCGCTAGTTGTGAAGCCATATGGCCTCAGAAGTTGACGTCAGGTCTATTTGACCTGGAGATGGATACTACTGAGATTCTATGTGATAACCAAAGTTGTATAGAGATGTCGAAGAACCCAGTGTTCCATGATAGATCGAAGCACATAGGAATCTGGTACTTCTACATTCGAGATATCATATAGAAAGGAGCCATAAAGCTCCAGTATGTGAGTACCGATGAGCAAGTTGCTGATGTGTTGACAAAGCCTCTATCTCGAGTAAAGTTCGAACACTTTCGAGACAAGCTTGGTGTTGTTCGGAAAGACCTTCCTCAAAAGGGGGAGCAGTGATGTTGCAGTGGGATAAGGTCGAAGTATGATGATGATGTTGCTGATCGAAAGATCAGAGTATGATGATGATGATGTTGTTGATTGAAAAGTCAAAGTGCTGATGATGATGTTGCTGATCGAAAGGTCAAAGTGTTGATGATGATGTTGTCGATCAAGCGGTCAAAGTGTTGCTGCTGTTGAAGATTGAAGATGAAGACTATATGTTAAAGATGATGAAAAGCTTCCAATGATTTATAGATGTATCACCCTGATGATGTTGATGATATCTTCTCTCTCCTACTGTTGTTGTTATTGATGTTATTGTAGAATACCCTCTCGTTAAGGGGGAGTGTTGAATTATTGTAACTTCAAAGAATATTCTAAATATATTTTTGTGGTCCCCGATGTTCCTATCGGGAGAATTACTTGTATTACTGTGTACCCCGATGTTCCTATCGGGAGAATTACTAAAAGTAATGAGAAAGTCCCCTCCGTTGTAAGTCGAGTCATTAGTACCCCAGTTGTGGTTACTTGAGCCTACATAACTAAATTAGGATTACTCGAGCCTACATGTAATGTTCCCAAAAGTGACATGCATGCAAACCCTAAAAATGACATGCATGCAAACCCTAAAAGTGAGATGCATGCAAACCCTAAAAGCGATATGCATGCAAACCCTAAAACTAACATGCATGACATCTAAGCATTATTTAATGATGCATGCACCCAATTAAGTCTCCATGCGCATGCATGTAAGTCAACTACAAATTAGAAGTTAAAGTCACCTAATTAGGTCAAAAGTTAGGGTTTTTGCAGTTGAAAGTTATAAAAGAAATGTTCCCAAAAGTGCCATGCATGCAAACCCTAAAAGTGATATGCATGCAAACCCTAAAAGTGACATGCATGACATCTAAGCATTATTTAATGATGCATGCACCCAATTAAGTCTCCATGCGCATGCATGCAAGTCAACTGCAAATTAGAAGTTAAAGTGACCTAATTAGGTCAAAAGTTAAGGTTTTCGCAGTTGAAAGTTATAAAAGAAAGATAAAGTGAATGGAGACTTTACTTTTGGATTATTATTATTTTGGAGCTCTTGAGAAGCAGCACAGCGTGCGGCCACAGCAGTTGGGGAGACGACGTCTTCAGCTAACGGGATTTCGGCAGTGAGACATCTACCCTAGTCTCCTTCAGGATAAACCATCCAGGTTTGTCACCGTATCTATTGCATTCATCATTATCCAGTATTCTAGTATATATCCGAAGGTTATTGCAGATTTATCCGTACAGCTGGGGGCATTTAGCTGGGAAACCCTAGTCATTCACCAGGACTCTGGATCACCTTATTTCTTCTGCATGCAGCCTGCATCCTCACTGATAGGATCACTCTACTGCATTGGGTGATTATCAGCTATCAGATTGTCCATCCGGGGTAGCTAGCAATAGTTTATAGGGTTGTGGGGGGCATGAGCAACAGACTGGGAGATCAATTCGCTAGGGCATCTGGAGAGGTCAAAACTCTTGCATGCTCCGACCATCCTCTTCGGCAAAAGCACACCTTCCTTCCGACTTAGTTCAGCTGAAACTGACCATCCCTTCAGCAAAAACGTCACACTTGTTTGATTCAGCCATCCGGGGTATTGCAGCAGAAAACAAGGTCATTTCTTCATCAGCTCAGCTCATCTTGCATGCGTATTCTCTCTGGAGCATATTCAGCCGGCTTATCAATGGTAAGTGTTCATTCTATCCTGCAAACCCTAACCCTAATTTCAGCTATAAAATAGGGAAATTTTGCATGGCAGTTTGCATGCCCAGCTGTTTCAGTAAACTTGCATAGAAATAGAAAATATCAGGATTTGGGATATTACAGTGGTATCAGAGCATGTTCCTGGCCAGCTGTGGGCAGGCAAAAGTGTAAATGAATTCAAAAGACCCATACAACATTACTTACTGGAGATAGAGATTTAGAAACAGTGATAGAGGAGAAGAGGAGTTAGACGACATAGAGTTGGGGGACAGAGAGTATCAGTTCGAAAAGGGCAAAGAAACAATGGCCGATGATGATAAAACAGCTTTCAATAGTCTCATATCAGCCATAAAAGAACTCACTACTAGGCACAAAGAAATGATGAATACCTTCAGGCAAATGACAGAGAAAAATGGGCCCACCCCACACAGTCCCTTATTTCCCAATAGTGATAGGGTATCCACCAGTAGTAGTGGGGATCACTTACATACCAACATGCAGAGCCATCCCATATATACAACAAACCTTCCCGACCTACCATGACTCAATTCTTAGATAGTCTAGCTACAGTGCCTCTAGCTCAAGTAGAACCAAAAGAATCCATGAGTGCCTATTTGAGAGAGTATAGAGCTTTAGGAGATGACTTCCATTCAGCCATGACCTTCACTGACTTCTGCCACTTTAAAAGTAAGAACAAACCCAAAGCTTACAATAGGCCATTCACCCAGAACCATGAGTTACAGCGCACCGTAAGGAAACTGACTATCCTTACCTTTAAGGGTACCTGGGGTGGCCCAACCCAGAATTGGGTGCAGAAGTTGGATACATACTTTCAACTCAACCCCATGATTGAGACAGATGCCATTAAATTGGCTACTTTGCATTTGGATGGAGAAGTGTTGTAATCTCACAAATCACAAAGGGTTACCAATAATACACATTACAAACATACAGACATATCAGAGACAAGAGATAAGAACACAGATGTAAAAATAACAGATTATATTATTATAGAAGAGTCCATACAATACAGAGAACTGAACCAAGTTCTCATCTGGCTCAACAGCCTAATATATATGATTACAAAACAGTTACAAATAACTACCTGTTAGTTATGTCAACCGACACGACCTTCGGTGGCCGACCTAATCTCTAATTAGTCGGCCTATCGACTTAGTCGGCTAGTCGACTAGCTCCTCCAACATCTCTCCCACAAACAAAATTGTTCTTCGTCTCTAAGAAACAGGGAGGTACCTACAAAATTGCATTTGTCTGTCTCGAGTAGTTATTTTTGTGTCTTGATTTTCATGGGCTGTGAAGTCTGATAGTTGGTCTTTTCTGTACACAGACTTCCACAATTGCTTTTGCCGTCACTGCCAGCTGATGTTGGAATTCTGTCCAACTTTGCAATATTTTCTGGATGTCGATTGTTAATGTTGTAAGGCTTGAGAGTGTCGACATCTTCTCTTGAATGGAAAGGTCTACTATCCTTTCCATGTCGGGACACAAAAATTGGTCTTTTTCTTTTGCTGTCTCCAAAAGTCGTTTCATTTGTGGATAGATGATGTCTAACTTGTCTAAGCTCGGAATTGCCTGCTACACCCATTGGTGTGCTTGTCGCTCGAGCTTCTACAATTTGTTTGTTTCAAGCACGATTTGATCTTCTATAGTGCTTCTGAGTGCTTCTTCCGTGCTCTTCCTCTTCTCCAGTGCTTGGATGTCCTGTCGTGTCTGTCGAGTCTGCTGGAAGACTTGCCCATAATAAGCAGGCCAGTCCTATAGTACTCCTTCTATGATGACCAACTCCTCCATGTGATCTTGAAGCACTCTGTACGCTTCAGAGAAGGTTGTGTGCTGCTGCATCAGTAGTCGAGTTGTTTCTTCTTTTTGTTCTTCTCTCGTGTTTTGCATCTATATTTGGAGTGCCGACACCACGCTTTCAAACAGTTGATACGCTTTCTCTAGCGGCTTGTCGGTGTCGACCTCTGTTGGTCCTGGTATCACAGACTGCGCAAGGTTTCTACATATGGTTAGGAACTCGACTTGTTCCTTTTCATTGTCGTCGAGCTCCTTGCGTCTATTCTGGCTCCTTGTCTTTGCTTCGATGGCCAGAGTTTCCAAGAGTTGTCCCAACTCTCCATCCCTCAGCTTTGTTGCGTCGGCTGCAGTGGTCGACCCAAGTTGGTTGATGTGAACCACTGCCACTTATGGTTCATGGTCTCTCTTCTTTCTATCTCTCTTTCTTTTATGCTTTTGCTCTGCTTGCTGCTGCACTTGTGTACCTGTGAGAGTTAAACTTTCTGGTAATGGGTTGTCTGGTTGCCGATCTGCAGTGGCTAGGGGAACTTCTGGTTGGGGCTGCGGGATGAGTGCTGCAGGTGGAAGTGTATTTGGTGGATTTTGTACCGAGGGTCCAAATACAGGTACTAATGGTCGCTGCAGAGGTAGTTCAAGTGCAGCTAGTTCGATTGCAGGTTCTAGGTTGGGGGGTGGTGGTGGTGATGGTGAATGGTCGGGCATGATTACAGTGGTGTGAATGTGTTCGGGTGTCGAGTTGTCGATCTGTGGGGGTGAACCTTCCAGGATGTCAGAGAACAGTTCATCGATTTCTCGATTTATTTCTTTCATGTTCTCTTCTTCCTCATTTCCTGTCGGTTCAGTGGCTGGTGGGGGGGGTTCAGGGTCGGTTGGGATGAATGATGAGGTCCGACTTACGACGACTTGAGCTGTCGTGTCGAGGTTCCTCACAAATGTAGATGTTATTACTCCCACAGACCTTGGTTTTTGGGGTATTCGGCTAGGTTGTGAAGGAGCAGGCTTTCGTGACCCACCAGTTTCAAACAGAGGCATTTTGGTGGTGATCTTTTGCACTGAAGTGAGTAACTCAGGCAGTTTTTCAATGTACGCCTGGAAGTCTCTGTCTCGGTTGAACCTCTCCTTCAGGGTGTCCAGCATAGCATTCTTGCATATGTCGACCGGGCTTATTGATGGGAGCTCTGGAAGTGTCTCCTGCGTGATTTTGGTCGGGGATGGGGGTGGGGATGTCGACACTAGATCAACAACATTTTCGGCTGTTGAGGTATTTGTGCTTTTTACCTTTTTCGGCCGACCCTACTATGCTCCTGCTTCAACAAATTTTTGGAACTGCGCTTCCACCAAAATTTTCCTCGCTGCGGCGTCCTCTATGATGTCGACTGTCGTGGCTACTAAATTCGTCTTCATCTTCTGATGATTCTTCAATGATAAGCTTGCGCTTCCCCTTCCCCTATTTTTGTTCCTGAATTTTTCTTCTTTTCCTTGAAGCTGCTATTTCCTTTGATAACTTACAGATGTTTTCTTTTGTTATAGCATACTCGGGGTTTTCCGTTTCCATGTCAGCCTCTGGTCCTTCTCCTCCCCCTTGTTGTTGAGTTGGGCCGTCGCTTTCTTCAGCTAGTTTGGTTACCTACTATTCTATCTGTGCCCCTTCCCTTTGGGTTATCGGCGGTTTGATTGTAATTTGCAGTCGACTGGTGTCTTCTGCTGGTGTTTCCTCCGACACAAATGTGTCGATGTATAACCGGAGCTCATAATCTTCTTCTTGTTCTTGGTCTGTTAGTGGCTCCTCTATTGCTAGGTTTGTCTCCTTGGCCTTTGCTGGTATCGACAGTTTTGTACCAGACTGTCGAGCTAGCTCCCGAAAGATCTCTTCAACTGTTGGGTAGTAGTCGAGAGTCTTTGCTTTTGCCTTGGCGCCCTGCATGTACCAAATCGCTGTATGGTCCAGTTCCAGCTGTATGTGTGCAATTTTGGGAAAACTTCATCAGATGTTCTGGGGCACCCTCCATCTGGTCGTCTAGAATTTAAGCTATTGGAACTAGTTTTCCAACATCACCTTACCGTTTGCTAGTTCTTTCATTGTTCCGGTCTGGGCGAATGGTTTGAATCTCCACATATGGAATCTTGTGGGTTCTTGAAACTGTTTGTCCTTGACAGGGCACAAATAGTACATCACTATCCATATTATAAGGGATGGGAACCTTATAATCCCTCCCAACTCCTGACATTTTTCGCAGATGCCTTTGAGCATGTCGACGACATACTCAACCCATCTGTAGATTTTCCCTGTGTCGGCAATGGTATCCACTGCCTCTAGCATATCTAATTTTAGGCCGCTTCCTCGACCTATGGGTGTAAGCCCCGTTGCTATGATTTTAGCCACAATTTGTGGCGTTCAGGCTTGTATCTGGCTAATCATTAGCCCTTTTGAGTTTTTGCTGATGGTGATCCAGTTAGTTGCTCTACCAGCCCTTCTTTTATGCCAACTGGTACTGGGTCACCTTGGTTGGATAAACCAGTCAATTTGTATATTACTTCGCTAGAGATCTTGACTGGCCTGTCGAAATAAAATCTGCCGTTGTGGTATCGGCTTATGATGAATTTAACTGCAGTTTCCTTTGTACCTCCAAAACTTGCCATGAACGGTGTGTTCCTGTAGTTCATGATGGTACTGTGGTTTACCTTTTCTGCGGTTGGGGTTGGTTTCTTGTCGACATAGGCCCATTCCTTGATCTCGGCCCATGTTTTTGCCCATGATGTCTCTTGAACCTTAGCATTCTTTATGTTTCTTAGTCTCCTTAATAATGGGGTCTCAACAGTTTGCAGTTCCTTAGTCTTGGCTGCAGCTCTGGTTTGTTTTGGTGCCATCTTGTCGGGTTTCTGTTCGACTTTACTACGGGGTTCTTGGTTCTTAGTTTTCTGTTTCCTAAGTTGCTCTCTCTGTTTGAATGCTGTAAATGATCCTCTTGCGGTCCAGTATTTATAGGTGATGATCCGTTTGACGTATTTGTCGATGGGTGTATTAATGGCGGAAGTGATGGTCCAGCGCGAGCACTCGAGTTTGCGTTAATGGTGATTTGATTTTGGCGCTCGTGGTCATGAAGGCGTGATGTGACTTGTAGGGTCGTTGGTCAATGTCGATCGTGTGAGCGGTCGATGGTGTTATGTCAGTGGGTGTAATGTCGATTGTCGAAGCGTTGATTTCTTGTCATCATGGTTTATGGGTATTGGTTTTGTTTTGCTTTTTGGATTTTTTTAGATTTTTATAGTTTTTGACTAACCGTTATGGTCGTTATATGCTTTCTTTCTTTTTTTTGAACTTGTTTTAGTTTTGTACCGCTTTAGTCAGGCACCATTAACAAGTTTCCGAAATACTACGCCTTCTAGCATCCTTAGTCGGACTGCTCCGTTGGCATGAATTTCTTCGACGACATAGGCTCCCATCCATTATGTATGTAGCTTTTTGAATTTCCCTTTTACTCGACTGTTGTATAGTAATGCAAGGTCCCCTACCGACAAGTTTTTGTTTTTGATGTTTCGATCGTGCCATACCTTCTGTTGTTGTTTCTGGATTTCTTGATGTTGTAAAGCGATTAGTCGATGTTCTTCAAGCTTACTTAATTGCATCGGTCGATCCTTCCTTCCTTGTTCGACATCGACATGTAAAATCTCTACGATAACAGGTGTCTATTGTCGAAAATGTAGTGGAACTAATGCTTCTTGTCCATAAACTAGTCGAAACGGTGTTTGGTCGGTTGAGTGTTTATATGTTGTTCTGTACGCCCATAGTACTGCAGGTATCTTTTCGTCCCAGTCGTCTTTGTCGGTGTTACATATTTTTGTTAATCCTTTTGTTAGTGTTTTGTTGAATGCTTCAATTGCTCCAATCGACTGAGGGTGGTAAGCTGTACTCCGTCGGTGGTCAATTTGGAACTGATCTGTTAGTGTTTTAATAGTTTTATTAATAAAGTGTGACCCTTGGTCACTGATTAGGGTTATTGGACATTCAAACCTGGTAATGATATTTTCATAGATAAACTTAGCAGCTATCTCGTTGGAACATGTGTCAACTGGTTTCGCCTCTGCCCACTTGGTTACATACTCAACTGCAGTTATTATGAACCTTGCTCCTGTTCTTTTTGCTGGTATGGGAAATGGTCCTATGAAGTCAATAGCCCAAATTTCAAATGTCAAACTTGGGTTTACTGATATCAAAGGCATTTCTGTACTAGGCAGAGGTCGACCCAGACGTTGACATCTATCACATTGGCTTACAAACTTTTTACAGTCTTTGTGAAGTGTCGGCCACCACAACCCTGACTGTTGGATTTTCTTGGCAGTTGTGTCTGCTTGAAAATGTCCTCCCGCAAGGCCATAATGTGCTTCATACATAATATTATTTCTTTCATGTTCTAATACACACCTTCTGAGGATGTCGTCCAAACCCATTTTATATAAAAATCCATTTATGAGGTTATATGGTGCAGCCTTCATAGCTAGGATTTGTTTCTTCTTCATCCTCATGCCTTCCGGTGCTTGTCCATCTTCTAAAAACTGAGCTATTTCCTCTAATTCTGCCGAGACTGCTTCTATTCTGAATAAATGTGCATCTGGTAAGTCGTCTTCGACTCCTTTCAGTTCTTCTCCTGTGTTGATTCGTGATAAGTGGTCGGGTCCGATATTTAACTTCCCTGGTCTGACAACGATTTCAAATTCGAATTCTTGGAATAGAAGTAGCCATCAACAAATTCTCCCATGGTGTAAGGGTTTATTTACGAGGTATTTTAGTGCTTGGTGGTCGGTATAAAAGATAAACGGATTAGCTAATAGGTAGTGTCGATATTTCTGTAGTGCAAAGACCATTCCTAATGCTTCCCTCTCTATTGTCGAATAGTTTCTTTCTGCTTTATTTAATTTTTTGCTGCTGTAAACTATAGGGTAGTCCATTCCATCATCTCCTGGTTGAGTTAGGATTGCTCCTATTGCCAAGCCTGATGCGTCGATATGTACACGGAATTTGATCGACCAGTTTGGAAATCTTAGAATGGGTGCTTCGACTAGTTTTATTTTTAGTGTTTCAAATGATATGTTGCATTCTTCTGTCCAGTCGAACTCCTGATCTTCTCTTAACAGTTCTTCTAGTGGGTATGTCATATCTGAATAGTACCTTATTAATTTTCTATAATATCCTGTATGACCGAGTAGTACCCTGACTTGTTTTCGGTTCACGGGTGGTTTTAAGTCGAGAATGATTTTTATTTTTGCTAAGTCGACTTTGATACCTTCTTTACAGACAATGTGTCCTAATAATATCCCTATAGGGGTCAGAAATATGCATTTCTTGATGTTCAGAGATAGCTGGATTTGTCGGCATCGTTCCAACATGAGCCTTAGCCATTTGCAGTGATCTTTCAGCGTAGAGTATATTGTCCAATCGTCAAAATATACTGCCATCGTTTTGTAAATGTATTCCTGAAATGTTTTGACTACAATTCTTGAAAATACTGCAGGTGCGTTTTTTAGTCCAAAAGGCATAACCCTGTAAGAAAATGAGCCAAATTCACATACGAATGTTGTCTTTTTTTGGTCTTCTTTGGCTATTGGTACTTGGTTATAATCTGAGAATCCATCTGTAAACGAGTAACAATCATGTCCTGCGACCTCATTTAAGATTTCATCTGCATAAGGTGTCAGAAATGGGTCTATTAGTGTAACTTTGTTAAGTTCTCTGAAGTCGACACAGATCCTTAGCTTGGTTGGATCATGTTTCTTTGGTTGAATAACCATTGGACTTGCCCATTCTGATTGGTCGATAGGGTAGATGATTTTTGCTACAAGCATATTATCAATCTCCTTCTTGACTATCTCTTTGTATTTATGAGCTAGTTTATATGGTATTTTCTTTACTAGTCGGACATCAGGTTTAATGTCAATCTTCATTTCACCCATTTCATATACTGGACCTTTGAGATCCTTGTAGTCTCTAGCAAATACATCCTGGAATTCTTTTAGTAGGTTTACTGTTTCTGTTGTTTGTTCTACACTCCAGTAGTCTCTGAATTTTGCTATTTTTGGTCGATCGTCAATTGATATGTCGACTTCCTTAGTTTTTACTTTAGCATCTAACCATTCAGGTGCTTTTGTTTCATTGATTGGTTGACCCCCTTCTTTAAACTATGAAAATGTGGCAAGATAGTCTGCGGCAGTCATTCGGTCGATGTCTTCCTTGTCGGTTGTCTCGACTTTGAGTACTGTGCGAATTGGTTTTGTTGTTTCGGCATGGTTTGATTTCCATCTAAAGCTTTTCCCTTCCGGATTTTCATTTTCCATCTGTAATCTTGTTGACTGTGGTATTGTCCCAGTTTGTATATTATTGCATTTTATTGACAGTCGGTTGTATTTTAAGGTTTTGTTCTCTGTCGGTTCTACAAATGCCTTGATTTGCTTTGCAGTTTCAATCAAGTTTTTATCTTGTGGTATAAAGCTGAAATCTTTGATAAAATTCTCTCTTAGTTCGTGCCATAAGAATGTTTCACCTCAAGCCTCTTCCATTTTGTACCATTTGTTTGGTAAGTCGGATAGTGTCGATGGAAACAGGTGTGGCCATGTACGTTCATCCTTATACCCAAGTCTTTTCCATTCTTTTTCACACGTTTTTATGTGGTTTTTTGGATCCTGTCCTTGGATGAACATAGGTATTTGGGCTTGATTGGTTAACATTTTCCCTCCAAATCTTTCTATGAAGAAGATTGAAGCTGTTGTCCATGTCTGCAATCTTGATTGATGGGTATCCCACCATCTTGCAGCTTATCCTGTGAAAGTTTCCACTAGGCTTTGGAGTCGGCCATGTTCACCAATGTTCCTGGATACTTGTTCAATGTGCATAGCCGGTGATTCTCTTTCTTTATATCTTGGGACTTGTGTGATATTTACATTTGTTGGTTTCAGGGTAGGATATTTTCTGGTTTTCTTTTCAAATATTTTTGGGATGATGGACACCACAAAGCATTGTTGGACCGGTTTCTTCTGTACTTTTTGAATGGTCCAACATCCTCTTGCTTGTGTTTCGTAATTCTCGACTTCCCAATCATATAATTCTGCGTCTGAGTTGTATCCTATTGAATCTTGATTCCCTAAGTGAAGTTCACCATAGACATTAGGTTCTGTGTAGTCCTCATTGTTTTGTATCTTATATAGTTGTCAAATGTCAACTTCTTCATCCATAGGTTCTATCCAAGGCTCTCCTTGGGATGGATGGATAGGTACTATGACTTTTTGCCCATTGCCTTTTAGTTTTATCCTTTCCTTGTCTAAGGATATCGATGCTTTCATTTTTCTTCCCCAAGGTCGACCTACTAATGCTGGGAAGGAGTTGGATCCTTCCTTAGGGTCAATAATTTCGAAATCGACTTTGGTCAGTATTCCTTTTATTGTCGTGTCGACATTTTTCCAAACTGCGATAGGTTCAATCAGGCCTTGGTCAGCTAATTTCAGGTATATCCCTGACTCGTATAGTCGAGGTCTACCCAATTGTTCCCAAGTATCTCGAGTCATAATGTTTACTTGTGATTCGAAGTCGAGCACAACTTGTCGTACGTGGTATCCTTCAATTTCTAGGTCGACAAGTGGGTCGGCATCACTTTTCTTTTTGGTTTAGGCTGTAGATATTTTTTGTTTGTTTTTCTGTGTTATTGTTGTGTTTTATTTTATACAATAAGTCGATGAATTCAGATACCATTTTATCATTTTGTACCAAATGTATTAATTCTTTTATTGTGCTTTGTCAATTATCGTCAGCTTCTTCCTGTCGAGCAAATTCTCTAAATACATTCGTTGCGTCTTTATACAGTTGTTTTTGTTTAACTGGGTCAGGATAATCATTATTTTCTTTTATTTTGCTTATTTGTGGATTATCATCCCCAATTTTTGTCCCTTGTCGAGTTACTATATGTAAGTTCTTTGTATTGATAATATCATGTTTTTGTACGCACGACAAGACATTAACATTTTTCTTCTTATTAATTTTATCGATCATAGTAGGGCAATCCTCCAATGAGTGATCCCCTACTCCACAACTAGTACAGAATTTTAAGTCAGTTATGTCCTTATATGTACAGTTTGCATACCGGTGTCCTTCTTTGTAGCATGTGAAACATTGGCTGGGCCGACGTGGTCGGTTGTCACGATTCCCAGAGAATCGACCTCGACCTCCATATCCTCCACGTCGGTTTTCGAACCGATGCTCATATCGACGACCATCGTATCTTTGATTATTTTGTTCATATTGAGTATTCTCGTTATTCTGCGCAACTGCGTTCATCTGATAGACTGCCTGGTAATTTTGTCGATTTTTTAGGTTTAGGTGGCAGTCGGCGGTGGTATGATTTTTAGTTTCACAGATTGCACACCACGATGCTTTTCCATTCTTCATGTTAAACGAGCAATCTTTTGTGGTGTGTTCTCCATGTTCTTGGCAGATGTCGCAAAAACACTTTGTTTGTACAAATTGAACGTCCTGTCGACGATCTCCTGTCGGCAGTTATCTTTTGAATGTCTGGCCGTTGAGCATTTCATGCACCAAACGTCCTGATTCTTAAGGTTTAGCTCTTTTAAGGATTTCTGCATAATCTCGAGTTTTTCTTTCAGTCTATTATTCGTGGGATATGCTGGGAAGTCTTCATCCATTTCCACTTGTAAGGCTTTAGTAAGCACATCTCCATGTCTTGAATGTCTCCAGGCTTATGTGCCGCAGTATTTTCTGTGAAAGGCCTGCAAGAAACCACTGAATTAACAATTGTTCATCAATTACATAATCGAGTTGGCTAAGAAGGTCTTTCCAGAGTTTGTCATAGTCGCGGACAGATTCTGCTGGCTTTTGTGATGTTGTTTTTAATTTTTTAACTACCAGATGTTTTGCATCTAGGGTTTTAAAGAACGACAAGAATTGCGCTTTGATTTCTGTTTTAGTTGCTCGAGGGGTTCTTTCAGAAAAGGTCATATACCATGTTAATGCTCTTTTCCTCAAGGCTGCAAACTGTGCCATCTGTCTATCTTCATCTGTGACTTGGTTTGCCTCCCATGTCAACTCGCAGACGAACCAATGTCGTCTAGGATCTTCGTCGCCCTCATATAGAGGGATATGCGCTGATCCGTGACCCATGTCGAATTTGCTGTCGTTGTCTTCTTCCAAAGGTGGCGGTGGTGGGGGTAGTGGTGGGGGTAGCGAGATGTTTTGTTTATATCTTTGGGCAAAACTATTGTCGACGTACCTCTCATTTCCGTCGGTTGTTTTATCTGTCGTTTCTTCTCCGACAAGCAGTCGGTCGGGGTCGACTTCTTCTGTCGATGTCCAACTGCAATTATTCGTCTGCCAGTCCAATTTTTCTGTACTTTCCAAAGCTGTATTTGGCAGGGGGGCGCTCCTTCGTGTGTCGGGTAAAGTAAGTGGATACTTCGGTTAGACGGGTACGCCTGAAGCAGACCAAATTTCCTTCTTCTGGTCAACGGATAAGTAGATGACTATCATTGTTTACCTCGTTGTCTAGTCGGCTCCATAAACCAAACTCACCAGCTCTTAGTCTTAAATCTTCTTCGACAATGGCTTGCATCCTGGTACTCGGATTCGTTGGAGATAGAGGTCTCACCTCCTGGGGAAGTTCTATTTGGAGAGCTTCACGCTGCTCTATCCACAAATCTTCTTCCATGGGTGACGCTCCTTCATCGACGCCTTCTTCCTGTCGATCATGACCTGACTCTGGCGGATTTCTTTCTTGGTCTGTCACCCTAGTACCCATTCCTCTTTGCAGTGCTATAGCTCTTTCTCTTCTTTCTTCCCTTCTTTGCAGCGTCTTCTCTCTCTCTATTTTCTGTAAATCCGTCGTACCTTTGTGTGACGTTGTCCGTTCGATTTCCTTTTTAGGCCGACTTTTCATCGCTGGTGAGGGTATCTCTTTTAGTCGACTAGAATCCTCTCCACTTTACCTCGACATACGACCAGCTACCCCCCCATAGCCTACCCGACGCTTTAGAAAGCTCGGATAGTTCTGTTTACTTGCTTAGAAAATATTCCCACTCTTTTTCGGCAATGAATTTCTCGTACCTCTTTTGTTTCTCCGCCCAGTTGGTATTTTGTGGCTGTTCGCGTAGTAATGGACGAGGTTCGACAATATGACCCACTCCTTTTTCTATCAAGAATTTAAACAACAAGGTCGGCAAGGAGCACAGGAACTGCTCAGTAAGGTCTGTATAGAATTTTTTCTGAATGGTCTCTACCGAAGTTCTTTCTTCTATAGCTTGCTCCTCGCAGAAATCGTCGATGATCTTTTCAAACCACTCCAACAGGTTTGTCCTTCCCCTCGAATCAGTTTCTCTAGCAGCTGTTGTTCTTTAGTTTCTTCCGTCCTTTTCATCCAGAAGTTTCTTCAAAAGCTGAGGTACCGATTCTACAAACTTCTCATGGGTTTCAGTGAAGAATCTTTCTTTTGCCTGAGCAGTCGTTAATCTGTTTCTTCGCGCGTAATTTGGCAAATAATTTGCTATCTTGCGCTCCCACCAGTTCTTAATTTCCTGCTCTGATATCATCTGCTTGTATTTAGCTCAGACATGTATTACCAGCAACGGAACCAATGTTGTAATCTCACAGATCACAATGGGTTACCAATAATACACATTACAAACATACAAACATATCAGAGACAAGAGATAAGAACACAGATGTAAGAATAACAGATTATATTATTATAGAAGAGTCCATACAATACAGAGAACTGAACTGAGTTCTCATCTGGCTCAACAGCCTAATATATATAATTACAAAACAGTTACAAATAACTACCTGTCGGTTCTGTCAATCGACACGACCTTAGGTGGCCGACCTAATCTCTAATTAGTCGGCCTATCGACTTAGTCGGCTAGTCGACTAGCTCCTCCAACAAGAAGCCCATGAGTGGTGGTACCACAGGTTAGTGACACTGGGTCACAATACCATCACATTGTACCCAGATTTTACACAGAGGCTCATTGAGCGGTTTGATCGGAAGGACCCTGAGGTACACTTTAGAGAGCTCGCACAACTCAAGCAGACAGGTAGTGCAGATGCATTTATATCAAAGTTTCAGATGATAGCAGTACATGATGAGGATGTGCATGAGGAGATAGCATTAGAGCCATCTTGTGAGTCTAGCGACACAAGCACATTCGCTAGTCGGATTGTGGACAAGCCGTGTGATGAGTTGGAGTTGGTACACTCTTCATCACCTACAACAGGGGCCCAAACAGTTATGACAGGCAAAATACATGAGTTACAAGGCAATGAGCACAACAGTCGAGACAATGAGCAGTCACACATGGAGGTTAGGGAGAGTTTATACAGTCATGAGATAGAGCTTCCAGATGATAGCCACCGAAAGAAGATTGAACGTGTTAAAGAAAACATTCTAGCAATGAAAGAGAGGACCAAGATACTTCGGAACACCATATTACAGCGAGATGTTGAGCTTACATCTCTTCGAGTTGTATGTGCTGAGTCAACGATCAGGCTTTCTAGTATTGAAGAGCAGTTGGATTACTTGATGGGGCAGCAGAAGATACATACTATTGCATTTCAAAACAGTTTTCTTCAGGAGTACATAGACAAGGCTTGCGGTAGCTTGAGTCCACATTTGCATAATGGCGGATGGTTTTTACAGGTTGGCCAGGATCGAGAAGTTGGGCAGCAGTATATGAGCATTCCAGTTGAAATCAGATGGGCAGAATGTCAGCTTGGTAGGATTATTCCTTGTGATGGTGTTTATGGACAAGGTCCTTTTTGGGGGTTGGATGAGATTAAGGGTTGGTGTCCTATTGAGTGCGTGATTCTTGGGAAGACATTCCTAGCCAGGGGTATAGTCCCACAAGAGCCTCGGGATATTTGGGATGAAAGATGCACAAGTTTGCATTGGGATCTAGGTGGGAGACCTTATGAGGGATGGATACAATGTTTACTAATGGGGTTACTTGGGAGTCTACAGGATGCTCCTTGTTTCTATACTACGAAGGGTAGCGGTGGATGCATTTTGACCTATGCAATTCTCAGATTGATTTGGGACCCTAGGATTACAGTGACTGGCAGTTTAGTGATTGCTAAAGGATGCTTTCAAGAGGTCTCTTGTGATGGTACCTTGTTTATACCGTGGTTAGTTACTCTACTTATAGGAGGATTCTATGGGATATCTTGTGATGGTACCGTGCAGTGCAGTGCTTGGAGCAGAGGGTGCTACAGATCTCCTAGGATAATTTGGGACCCTGGGATCATCCCCGGATTCAGTTAGTTCAGTTTGATTGATTGTGGAGTTGCGTTGGCATTGATTGAGGACAAGCAATCTTTGGCGAGAGAGGACTGTAATGTTCCCAAAAGTGACATGCATGCAAACCCTAAAAATGGCATGCATGAAAACCTTAAAAGTGACATGCAAACCCTAAAAGTGACATGCATGACATCTAAGCATTATTTAATGATGCATGCACCCAATTAAGTCTCCATGCGCATGCATGCAAGTCAACTGCAAATTAGAAGTAAAAGTGACCTAATTAGGTCAAAAGTTAGGGTTTTCGCAATTGAAAGTTATAAAAGAAAGATAAAGTGAATGGAGACTTTACTTTTGGATTATTATTATTTCGGAGCTCTTGAGAAGCAGCACAGCGTGCAGCCACAGCAGTTGGGGTTGGAGACGGCATCTTCAGCTCACGGGATTTCGACAATGAGACATCTGCCCTAGTCTCCTTCAAGATAAACCATCCAGGTTTGTCACCGTATCTATTGCACTCATCATTATCCAGTATTCCAGTATAAGTCCGAAGGTTATTGCAGATTCATCCGTACAGCTGGGGGCATTTAGCTAGGAAACCCTAGTCATTCACCAGGACTCTGGATCACCTTATTTCTTCCACATGCAGCCTGCATCCTCACTGATAGGATCACTCTACTGCATTGGGTGATTATCAGCTATCAGATTGTCCATCCGGGGCAGCTAGCAACAGTTTACAGGGTTGTGGGGGGCGTGAGCAGCAAACTGGGAGATCAATTCGCTAGGGCATCTGGAGAGGTCAAAACTCGTGCATGCTCGGCCATCCTCTCCGGCACGGGCACACCTTCCTTCCGACTTAGTTCCAGTTGAAACTGACCATCCCTTCAGCAAAAACGTCACACTTGATTGATTCAGCCATCCGAGGTGTTGCAGCAAAAAACAAGGTCATTTCTTCATCACCTCAGCTCATCTTGCATGCATATTCTCTCTAGAGCATATTCAGCCGGCTTATCAACGGTAAGTGTTCATTCTATCCTGCAAACCCTAACCCTAATTTCAGCTATAAAATAGGGAAATTTTGCGTGGCAGTTTGCATGCCCGACTGTTTCAATAAATTTGCATAGAAATAGAAAATATCAGGATTTGGGATATTACACTACATAACTGAGTCTAATATTAAGTGAACGGAAGAATATAAATAGAGGTGTGGCGCTCCTCATTTGAAACACACACACTCACTTGTGTAGCACATAAGAGAGAGAGAGAAAGAGTTGTAGCTAGAGAAGGAGGAGAATCAGCCTTTTGGTTTTACCTTTTATCTTTTTGGGGCATCTATATTGAGGAAGCTTTTGCTGGGTTTTTCCCTTTAGGGTTTTCCCAGGATAAATCTATGTTGTTCTTGTGGACTGTTTCTTTTAGTGATCCTGTCTATATGCTTTTGTTATGAAATTGAAATTAAAGGCTGATAATCTAGCTTAGCATATGGAATTTTAACATTTATTAGGTTGACCCCTATTATATATACATTTACCCCCATATATGCCCCACTTGGAGTCATATCAGTTATACCTTTATAAATTTATATATCTTCAATTAGACTTAGTGATTCACTTAGCTAGACACTCACTTATGCTGCACTTTTTTCACTTTATTTTTCTTGTTTTTACCATTATCTAATAGGATTCACTAGGTGTTGCACTTGCAGCAGCCAAAGACGGAGATGCACCTCATCATTAGGTGCCCTTTATACTATGAGATCAGAGAATGATATCATTGCCTCTATAGGGACACAAGGGGATCCCTTTCTACCTTTTTACCGATATCAGGACCAGCAATGCCTCGCCCTCTTCATCACGGAAATTTTCAGCCACAAATCCCAGCTCCTACACACCCCACTCCACCTTGGGAGGGCCAAGATGATAACCTCTTATTGAAGTGCAGATTCGTCTAATCGAAGCAACAAACAACGAGCAAAATCCCAAAGTATCTCCAACAGTAGAGCGGTGAGACCTCGAGTCTCCCCTTAACCTCCCCCCTTTGGAAGACCAATTGCTTTTATCGAGACCGGTTCACAATTCTCGAACTATACCCCAATCCAATCATTCCCAGAGCACCAGAGGGATCAAGCTCAGACGAATCCAAAGTGGGGCGCTCCTCGCCCACCAGACTTCCTCCTAGACCCGACAGGATAGCCAGCGGTCTATCCAAAGTTTCTTCTCTTCGACCTCGGATGTTGGGAGTATCCCTCGCTCCTACACCCCCCCAAGGATCAGACAGTTGGACATCTCGATGGATTCAGAGAGTACCGACAACGACAATGGGCAGGCACCCTGTTTGCCACCCTCACCATTGACCATAAAGCCTAGGAGACCTAACACCACTGGATCCATCTTCAACTCTCTCCTGCGTTCTTTCCCTCACTTGGTAGGCTTTTGAGTGGTTTGAGTTATCTCACATTGTATTTTGCCTCCCATACCTTTGATACAGTTTTATACATGCTTATAAGGCTTTACTACTTCTTGTATCTTTATTTTGTCTTAGTTTCAGCACTCACTTGGTAGGCTTTTGAGTGGTTTGAGTTATCTCACATTGTATTTTTCCTCCCATACCTTTGATACAGTTTTATACATGTTTATAAGGCTTTACTACTTCTTGTATCTTTATTTTGTCTTAGTTTCAACACTTTCTAGAAGCTGCATTTGCACTCCCACATTGTACTCATGCTGGATGTATCATCTAGTCCCATTGACCTACTTTTGTGGTCATTCATTGGGCATTAATAAATTATCTTATCTTATCTTATGAATTGGTTTGGCACTCCTACATTCTATTCACACTAGATGTGTCTTTCAGTCCCATTAACTTGCTTTTGTTGTCATTTGTTGGACAATAATAAAATTATCTTATTGTTGAATAGATCAATCACTATAGTTTTTGTGTGTGGAAATGGTGCCTACTCTCTTATTTCTTAACAGCCCTAATAATGACAACAACTTTCGATGCAAGTATGACTTAATCAAATTGTTCTTCCACCTCAAGTTTTTGGCTTTAAAATGTTATTTTTAGTTCAATAACATACAGATACATCTCAATGCTATATTTATTATATATTTTGAAAAAATCTTGATCTAATAGCCCTATAAATATTATAAGTTATAACCTATTATTAGGAATTTGCCATAAGGTGAAATGAGAGTCAACTAACACCTATTGTGGGATCTAGTGGGGACCCTTGATTGCATCCACAGAAATGTCTATATCTACCTCGTATATATGGTATTTGTAATTCAAGCGCAAATTGAAACAATTGTTCCATGAAAACAAAGTAGTCTAAGCTAAGGCCAAAATATTGAGTCTTGCAACCATGTTCACATGCGACCTATTCATTGCAATTAGAAAGACACTGGGATTAAGGGATGAATTGCCCATGTGTCCATCATAGGCATGTATATTGCATGTATTGCCTAGAGCCATATGACTTATCCCTTATATGTTAGATTTTGCCTATTTTTCTGAAATCAGGCACATATATGCCACCTTGTGTTTACACGGCCAGCAATGAGCATTACCTTATGCCACAACACTTCCTTCACTTGGGGATAACAACCCTATCTATGCATTTATCACTTTGCATTTGCACAAGATAACATTTTAAGAAGTTCTTAATTCTAAAAGTAAAATCTGAAACAATTCAAAGAAAAGTTTGGATCTACGAAACAAATATGTAACTATTTTTGATAAAATTCAAAGTGGTTAAATAGCTTTGCTAGGGACTAAGACATGAACTTGTAAATGCTGGAGAGAAAAACCCATTTATATAGTTTCTAAAAAACATTGAAAGAGAAACCTCATAGAAGAATTCACTATATCATAACTAAAGTTTTCAAAGGAAAAAAAAAGAGTAAAATGGATATTTATAAGCAGTATGTTATGGATTAGTATTGCACAGCAGAAGATGTTTATTGCAATATCAAATGAAAAACACAATTTTAGCTAAGGTTTTAATGCAAGTATGCATTTTCCACTAATTAAAAGAGGAAAACAGAAGGGAACAAATAATCACAATCAGTAACAGAGCACATACCGATTTAAGCTAACTTTCTCTAAAGAGTTGGAATGTCCAGAACATAGTCTCACAAAATCTCTTTCCTTCTGGAAACATTTCAAAGCAAAAATATATTTAAATCACAATTTTTGCGAAATAATAAAAGAAAGAAATATTAGAATTTAAGTTATACATACATTCAATTGGGTATGCAGATAAATTGTAATTGAACTAAAATATGGTAGGATTTGAAATGACAAAATCATTTCTTAACGAAATAACCAGCACAAATAAGTCAGATTACAATACTCCATAAATAATAAAATATATGATTGATAAGATAGGAGATGATATTACAAATAAGTCAGATTACAATACTCCATAAATAATAAAATATATGATTGATAAGATAGGAGATGATATTACAATGAGAATGATGCTTGTATAGATACCCACGCTGGGTGCCCTTTCGTACAGAGGCATAACCTTTCATCAAGGTGTCTCTTCAATAAATATTAGCCATTTAATTATTAATATTTATTAATGTTTATTTATTATATATTTTGTTCATTACATTGCCTCTCCCTTAGAACATAGTAGCATAATTTGAGTACGAATACGGATTCGAATACGATTCGATACTGAATAAATCTAGTACGGAAAAAATACGGGAGTAGGTTGCTTATAGATTTAAAAAACTTATCTTTCAAATTTTTGAAAATTTTAAAATATACATAAACCATCCAATATTTACATGCAGTATTGGAATTTGACAGGAAAAATGCCTTGTCATGGACCATTTTGCTTGTCAAATATAGTCTATATTTTATACTTCCCGTCACGAAAATAAACAAAGAAAACATTAAAAAGTCTATACAATCTCCAAGAAACAAGAGACTTTTTTCCAAATTCCTACCTTGCTTACATGTAACATTTATTTTTCATTAAAAACAACTTGAAATATAAATCTTAAAGCGTTTAAATCTAATAATGTATTTAGAAATTTATTTATTAAAATATGAAATAATTAAAATGCCAAAATTAAATTATAAAACAATAAAACCAATTTCTAATAATATATTCCAAAAAATATTATAATAACTAAAATCTAATATCTAATATTATAACTAGTTACTAAACTTTATATTTATATTATAAAATAAACCTAATATAAAAACTAATCAAATATTTGATATTTAAAACTAAAATATAAAACAAAATATATATTATAATTTTTAAAGCTTTAAACTTTTAAAATGTAAAACTAACACTAAACCAACTATGCAGTTACATTATGGGGAAAATTAAAAATAAAACAATAAAACTTAAATAATTCTTATCTTGAAATATGTGTCAAAAAATGTAAAATGTAGTGAAATTTACCCTATCCGTATCATGCCAAATATTTGGCGATTTTCGAAATCCCTCCGAATTTCCGTACAGGAAAGTCCAATATGACCGAATTATGCTAGTATGCCTTAGAATTGCTTTGTCCTCAAAGCATAATGATGGAAGCTACGCTGTTGGCAGCGGGGAGCGGGAGCGGGAGCAAAAAGCGAAATTTTCAAAAGATTTCGTTTTGAAAGTGTTTTTTATATAATACATATTTTAATATATTTTGATGCATATATATTAAAAAAACATGTATTATGTCAAATTAGCAATAGAAAACATATATATAACCATTTAATAGACATATAACATCAATCATCTAGAAGCTATGACTTGTAACATTTCCATCAAATGATCAATCATCAACAACATCAACCTTCAAATTTCAACATATAATATTTGCCATCAATAAACTCTAACAGTGTAACAGATAACATCAACCATGAAATGAAACAAAGCATCATAATATCATATTCAATACCAAAGAGTTGTAAGATCATAAGATGAAAAGAATATAGATGCAATCAACAATTTAAAGTTCAAACTTCAAGGTAAGCCATAATGTTTACAAAATAGGCCATAATAAACATGAAATACAAAGTACTATGATACTATCTAGTAATCTACTAAGTTTTCCTCTTGCCACGAGAAACTTACAATTTTTTTCTCATGTTCTAGGTGGAATAGGAGCTGCTAGAAGTGATCGTGGAACGAGATGAAGATGATGGTCCCCATGAATTGTCGGACGTTGTGAAGCTAAAGGCAAAACTCCTGCAGCTGGAAACCTGCTGGTGGTTGGGGTAGCATCTTTGATGTGTGAATTGGATCACCCTATAGTTCATCCTCCAAGCGCTCTAATGCAATGGCTCCATCCTCCACATCAGCCTCCTATGGATTGTTGTCCCAAGTCAAAAATGTTATATCATTCTTGGTCGCTTCACAATAATGGGACAACAACCTCAAGTTGTAGTGTACATAAACCAAACTTTCGGCTCGTTCTATATTCAAACTGTTTCTCTTGACGTTGTGGATGAAGCTGTAGGTGCTCCAACACCTCTCTGTAGAAGAACTATTAACAACCTGTGAAAGCACCCTCCCCACCAATTTATGAAAATATGTGGCACCACTACCATACATGTTCCACTAACGGATAGGATCAAACCTCTCTCGATCTTTGGTTGCATGCAAGGTACCAAAGACTTCATGTTCACTGATGTATTGGCTCAATTCACTCCGTATTTGAGCACACTCCTTGTCAGGGACCAACTTGTCTAATGCAAGCATATACCCATTTTGCACCTCTGGATCTGTGTGTGGTCTTTTCCTAACTCGACTACCAGGTGCAGGTTGGGCCAACCAAGATGGAAAATAATATTTTGGGGTAAGGACATGGAGTGGAACTCTCAAATTATCTCACCTTTTGACCACGTGTTTATGAATATGGTCATACAAGATTGCATCTCTTTGCTCAACAATGTATTTGATATGACCAAGCATGCTATCCATTTGCTCATACACCTCCCCAATCATTGGTTGATATGTATCTGCAAAACGAATCATACTATAAATGGGCTTGGTGAACTATTGAACATATTTAACTTGTGCCCAAAACTGACCATCAAGAATGATGTCCTCCACCTCCCGAAATTCATGTCTATCAGATGCGCTTGCAGCAAAGTCTTTCAATCCCTACCATGAATCACTTGAGACCATACTAGACAATGCTTCTCTTATCTTCAAAATCCTCTTGAAGGTTAGGTAGTAGCTAGCAAATCTAGTCTTCGGAATCTCCAATAGCTCCAACCTAGAGTGATTGCAAAAAATGTGGTGGGCCATGCTATGATTGGTGATCATTTTTATCATTTTCTTACCTCTCTTGTACAAGGCACCATTCCATCGGTAACTAGGGTCCATCTTAACAATATCGTGCATCAAAAGGTTCAATGTGTGAACCAAACACCCTGACCAAAATATGTTGGGATACTTATCCTCAATGATTGCTCCTGATGCCTTACAATTAGCAGCATTATCTGTGATGACTTGAATGACATTGTATGGCCCAATTGTTTGAATGGTTTCAAGTAAAGGTTGTGCAATATTAATACAAGTCTTGTAGCGATCTGAGTAGTCATGAGATGAAAGGAAGACCACACCACTAGCAAACACACCAAAAATATTTATCAATGGCTTGTCTTTAACATTTGTCCACCCATCAGATACAATTGATACCCCATAGTTGAACCAATCATTTGTAAACTTTCCAAGAGCACTATTGATTTTGGCTCTTTCCCTGTCAAGTCCTACGATTCTAGCTTTGTCATACCCAGGGATCTTGTATCCTTTAGGGGCACCATTGATGGCTTGTACCATTTCACGCCAATAAGGTGAGCGAAGAACATTAAATGGCACATCACATGCATAGAGAAACCTGTAAATTTTTTAATCCACATCATCTCTGCAACCAAGGTCAAGGAAATTTGATAATGTTTTTCGCATACGCGAAAATCCACTAGCATGGGTGGATGATGATCCAGATCCACTACTAAACATTCTCTGTGGGGATTCAGATTTGACCCTTGATCTCTTAGAATTGTTTTGAGCAGCCTCTTCTTCCATCCTGTATTTGTTTCTTTCTTTAGTTGACACTTTGTCATATGTTTTGACTCCAGTAGCCTTACCTTGATCACATAGCATAAGCCCACTCAAATGCTTTCTCACACAGGTATATGAACCTATGTAAGTTTTATTACAGAGGAGGCATGTAAACTTCATGGTTCCACCCCCTCTCCCTCCCCCAAGCCTTGTCACATACTTCCACAAAGTTGTTGTGTCTTTTTGTTCTTGCCCCTCATCACTTTCAATCTTCTCCTTCTCCTCCTCCTCATCCTCTCCCTCTTCCTCCTCTCCATGGTATGTGCCACTCCCTATCTCTTCCTCCTCACCATTGCCACCACCAAATCTACTTCCCACCACCATCATCATGAGAAGAATCGGAACTAAAAACAAAAACCACATACCCATCATGCTTCTTGATTCAATATGAGAATCACTTCTTGCCTCAAATAAAATGATGGAGAAGAATAAATTCGAAAAAGTTGTAAAAAAACACATACAAGATTTAAAATTTTAACATAGTGAAATATTTTTTCCAAAAACAAACAAAAAATTGGGTTTTTAGAGGCTACCTCTTTAGCTCTTCAAGGATGGTTGAATGTCTCTATGGAAGCCTTTAATCTTCCTTCCAAGCTCTCACAAATAGAACCTTTCAATCTCCCCTTCAAACTCCCTTCCAAGCTCCTACAAATATGCTCTCAAACAACTAGCAAAGCCACTCAAAGCCCTAGCAAGATAAATGAAAACGAGCAAATGAGTAATAGAATAAGTCCAAATGCAGTCCAATAGTGTTTATAAAGGCTAATTGAACCCTAGCCAATCACTAAAAAACAAAAAAAAAATTGCAAAATTGAGAAAATTGAAAAAAAATTCCTTAACGCACGGAATCGCTGAGGGAGCGATGAGGAATCGCTCTGGAAGCGTCGCTCCCTCGTGTTGAAATACTGAGAGGGGGGTGAATCAGTATTTGCACAATTTAAATTTTAATCAAAAGCAAGTTGTTGATCACCAATCATAGCATATCATCAATGTGTATGAAAATAACAAGTTGCTAGCATTAGTAATTCTCTCTGTTTATGATGATGTACTTTGAGTGGTGATGAAAGACCATGTTGACCACATCCGATGACCACAGGGGCACTTACAGAAGGCTAAAGCAAAAGTCAAAAATACATGAAGACCCTTAGTACCACTAAGGTGTAAAACTGAAAGTGCAAAAAGACCTTTAGTACCACCAAAAGCAAAAGTCAAAATTAGAAAAGAATAAAATATTATTATTTTGAGATTTCTAATTTTGGTCCACTTTCAGGTGACTCAAAGGACATAAAAGAAGATCAATCCATTTCATTATGACACACACAGGGGCACTTACAAAAGGCTAAAGCAAAAGTCAAAAATACATGAAGACCCTTAGTACCACTAAGGTGTAAAACTGAAAGTGCAAAAAGACCTTTAGTACCACCAAAAGCAAAAGTCAAAATTAGAAAAGAATAAAATATTATTATTTTGAGATTTCTAATTTTGGTCCACTTTCAGGTGACTCAAAGGACATAAAAGAAGATCAATCCATTTCATTATGACACACACTTGCTCTCACAGGTACAGCTGCTCATCAGAAGATCTCACACGTTTTGAAGAAGAAGGCTTTTATGATTATGCCCTAGCATGGATGAGTCTAGTTAGGGCATCATCATCTATTGAAGACAAACCCTAAGCCAGGGTTTCATCATCAAATCGCAGCAGCTGGTTTTTTGAGTTAGGGTTTTTACACTAACCCTTCTTTTCATTTTCGAGGCAACCATCCTCTCTCGGGCAGCTCCTCCACAAATCCAGGCAGCAGGTTTTGTCATCAGGCAGGGGGTCTTTGTTCACGGGCAGCCCTCTTCTTCACGGGTTGCCCTCTTCTCTTCCTTCGGGCAGGCCACGTTAGGACTCTGCCCCATCGGCACTCTCGGGCAGCCTTGGACAGGCACACTCGAGAGGGTTCTGGTCTAAGGCCAACCCTCAGGTAGTTAATAGGCAGACCCGTGAGGGCTACCGTGGCCATACAGGACCTCTGAGAAGCCTGTGGGCATACCCGTGAGAGTCGTGTAGCAGCCTGCAAGGCTACCGGGTCTACAAAGGCCCTCGGGCAGCTTGCCCCTCCGAGAAGCAGTAGGGCTGCAAATCAGAGCAGTCAGGCAAGGAGCAGCGAACGGGCAACTAACAAGTGGCTGCGAGCGGCAGAAAAATACAGTCGAGCAGTTGATAGGTACGGCCGGGCAGCACAGGTACAAATCTAGGCAAGTTTTCGGGTAGCCTGCTAATGAGCAGGAGAGAGAAAAATTAGGGCAAAAAAGCCCTAATTTGTGAAAAAACCAATTTGGAATTTTTGTGTAAATTGGAAAATTGATCTTCTGAAATTGTGGTTTAACCCTGTTGGGGTTTGTGGAATTTTTTGAAGAATTTCAGTCATCTCATTTACGAGATGAATTACTAATGCTTTTGGGGTTTTTGTCCTTTAAAGGTTTCCCCGGTGAAAAATCTTGTGTTCATTGTGTTGATGTGATTGATGTTATTTACTGCACTTGTCATTTGTTTATGTTAGTCTGCAAATTTTAAAAGTGTTCATGCTGATGCTAAAAATTCAACATGGTATCAGAGCTTCGTATGTGAAGACACAGTAAAGGGACATTGTTGTTGTCTTCCTAGACCTTGGGATAAGTTCTGCAGACTTAACATTTGACTAAGTAGCAAAGATGGTCGTCAATATCTTCAAACCGGAAGAGAAGCTACAAGGTTTAGCTAACTACAACTCCTGGAAGGCTAGGTTGACAGCTATTCTAGAATAAAATGACTTCGATCACATTGTATTTGATGTCAGTGAAGAGCCAACATCTATGTTAAACTAGCAGAACCAAGGAAGGTCTTCCTGTATGCATGTGTTCTTGCATGCAGAAAACTTAAAATAGGAAACCAGTTGTATTTAATTTAATTTTCTTAAGTTTACTTTGGAAAATAAATTAAAGTGATCTAAATTAACTTTAGTGAAACACTAGTTAAAGTGAAAGTAAAATTAGGGTTTTTGCTTTACCACTAGTTAAAGTCAAAGTGAAATTAGGGTTTTTGCTTTACCTAAAGTTATAAAAGAGAAATCAATTGGTGGAGAGAACACACACACTTGTATTTCGACAGACACAAGATACAGACAGGGAGAGAAAGTCAGACAGAGGATTTAGCTGAGAAGACAAAGGAGCGAGCAGCAGGATCATCGAGCTTCGTACAGCTGGGCCGTACACTCACACAGGAGGGTGTTGAGGTTTAGCTAGGATTTGCCCAGTGATTTTGCCGGGTACTGCATTCGCCAAGTTTGGGTGAATTTGTAGTGATTGTAAAAGTTCCATATTTTCTCATAATAAAATCTATATCTAGCTGTTGCACCGGTTTTTCCATCTTGGGTTTTTCCGGGGGTTTCCATACCCAAAATAATAGTGTCAATATCGTGATGTGATGTTGTGATTTATTTCTCAGTTTTATATTCCGCTGCATACTGTAAAAGATATTCATGTGTAGTTATCAGTTGATATTTTGCATACACTGTTTAGCCCTAGTTGAATATTAAAGGAAAATTTACATGGTATCAAAGCTCTGGTGAGCTAAAGTTGAGAGATTTGCAGCAACAGTGATAGATCTGGGGCAGATCTGTAAGAAGACACAAACCTAGACATCCAGATCTAGAGTTTGACAAGTACACTTCACTATGGCCGTGCAGTTGAGAGTTGAGGATAGACTCCAGGGTGCTCAAAACTTTCCTACATGGAAAGAAAGGATGACAAGGATCCTAGACGTTAGTGATGCAAAGGAGCACATTGACTCCACGAAGGTTGCACCCACAAATCCAGCAGATTTAGCAGCTTAGAAGAAGATTGATTCCAGAGCCATGCTTATTATCATGGATGGAGTGAAGGACCATATAGTCCCTCACCTTTCTGGTAAGAAGACCGCAGCAGAGATGTGGACGGCTTTGAAGAGCCTGTACAAAAGCAAGAACGAGAACAGGAAGATGGTGTTGCAAGAGAGGATGCACAACACCAAGATGGCCAAGGGAGAAGGAGTGGTGCCTTATCTCATGAGGCTCACACAAATCAGGGACGAGCTTGGAGTTATTGGCTCTAAGACAGTAGATGAGGAGCTAGTTCGGATAGCCCTCAATGGCTTCTCTAAGCCATGGGACACCTTTGTCAAATGTGTTGTGGCTAGGGAGAAGCTCCTTGATTGGCAGAGACTATGGGATGACTTTGTGCAGGCGGAGACCCGCATGCGTCAGCAATGCCCCACAGATTGTGGATGAGGAGGCTCTAGCCCTTACAGGGAAGAGCAAGGGGAAGGCAAAGAGGAAGAAGGATGGTAAGAAGAACCTTGACGTGTCAAAGGTCAAGTGTTTTATCTGCCACAAGCAGGAACACTTTGCCTCCCAATGCCAAGACAGGAAGAAAAAGAGTAACACTCAAATGGTTGGATCTACAGAGGTGGATGAGTTCAGCAGGAACTTTGATGAGGAGTTCTGTTTGATAGCTTGCATGGCAAGCACCACAGGGAGCAGCATATGGTACATTGACAGTGGAGCATCTAGTCACACGACTGGAAAAAAGAGATTCTTCAAAGACTTGAAGGAGGGTGGAACAGGGATCCACGTTGAGCTGGGTGATGATGCGCGATATCAGGCACAGGGAGTTGGCACTGTTTCATTTGAGAGGGAGTCTGGCAAACCCCTCAGTTTTGCTGATGTGTTATATGTTCCAGGACTGACCAAGAACCTTATATCAATCTCCACTCTGGAGGACAAGGGATATCAGGTGAAGTTCCGTGACCATAGAGTGTATATCAGGCCCAAGGGGTCAGATAGAAGCTTGGATCAGGTGATTAGCAGAAGGAGCGGGAAAGTGTACAGATTACACTTTGAGCCTGCAAAGGCTCTAGTCAGCAGCAGTTGGGGTGAGTTATGGCAGAGGAGGATGGCACACTTACACCATGGAGCACTGAAGCATTTGAGACAGGCAGTCATTGGAGTTCCTTAGGTACAGGAGGAAAAGCATAACCGCTGCAAGGGTTGTGCTTTGGGGAAGAACATCAGGAAGCCTTTCCCACAGAGTGAGCACAAGTCTAAGGAGCCCTTGGACTTGGTGCATCCGGATGTTTGCGGACCTATGAGTGTCCATTTGTTCAGTGGTTACAGTTACTACGTAACCTTCATTGATGACTATTCCAAGAAAACCTGGATCTATTTCCTGAAAGCCAAGTCAAAGGTCTTTGAGAGGTTCCGAGAGTTCAAGACTCTAGTGGAGAACCAAACAGGAAAGAAGATTCGAGTGTGGAGGACAGACAACGGGGGTGAATACACTTCCAATGAGTTCATGGAGTATTGTTCAACTGAGGGGATCAAGAAGGAGCACACTGTGCCCCATACCACACAGCAGAATGGAGTTGTAGAGCGGAAGAACAAGACTATGGTTGGAGCAGCCAAGGCCATGCTATTTTATCAGGGATTACCACTATTCCTCTGGGCCGAGGCATACAGGACTACAGTATACATTCAGAACAAGTGTCCCCATACAACCTTGGGGAGGAAGACACCAGAGGAGGTCTTCACAGGCACTAGGCCAGATGTGAGTCACATTCGCATATTCGGCAGTGTCTGCTATTGTCATGTTCATGCTGATAATAGGAAGAAGTTGGAACCTTCTAGAGCGAAGGGATTACTTGTTGGTTACAGCGAGATTTCGAAGGCATATAGAGTTTACATTCCTGCTCGCAGGAGGATCATTGTGAGCAAGGATGTCCAGTTCGATGAGGACAGGGCCTTGCGGAGATCTCTGGAATTACCAGCAGAGCAGCAGCCAACACAGGAGTCAGGAGTCAAGTTGGAGGAGCCAGATGTACAGGTACAGGTACCAACACAAAGCACATGTTCTAATGGTCAGAGAGAGTTAGGTGGACAGGATCCTTTAGTCATTGACTTGAAGATGAGCTGTAGCAGGAGACGGATATCCAGCAGCCGCAGCAGGTTGACACTAGGCCAAGGCCTAAGTGGTTTAGATCCACAGTGCAGGATTCCAGGCAGGTAGATCCTCCACAGACATCTTTTAGACGAAGTGTACCACCAGAGATGCTTAGTTATATGGCACTGATGACAGAGTTGATTAACTCTGAAACTTCCAGCTTCGGGGAGGTTGCACAACATGATGTGTGGAAGGAAGCTATGGTTGAGGAGTATGACTCCATTATGAAAAACCAAGTATGGGAGGTTGTGCCGAGGCCACAAGGGAAAAAGGTGGTGGGATCCAGATGGATCTACAAGGTGAAGCATGCAGCAGACGAAAGCATGGAGAAGTACAAGGCACGCTTCATGGCAAAGGGGTTTTCATAGAAGGAGGGTATTGATTATGAGGAGACCTTCGCCCCTGTTGCCAAGCATTCTTCCATTCAGAACATTATCTCACTGGCAGCTGAGATGGGTTGGCGTGTCGATCAGATGGACGTCAAGACTGCCTTCCTCAACTGAGTGATAGAGGAGGAGGTGTATATTGAGCAGCCAGAGGGGTTTGATGTGGAGAACAGGGAGACGCATGTATGCAGACTGCATCAAGCTCTCTACGGGCTCAAGCAGACACCTCGAGCATGGTACTCGAGGATTGACAGCTATCTACGGAAGATGGGATTACAGCGGAGTGAGGCTGACCACAACCTGTACTTCTTGACAGGTGAGGTGCCTCTCATACTGGTGTTATATGTGGATGATCTCTTTTTGACAGGAGATGAGAGGCTGATTGGAGACTATAAATCCAACCTTGCAGTAGAGTTTGAGATGAAAGACCTGTTGATGCATTACTTTTGGGGCTTGGAGGTTTGGCAAAGAGATAGATACTTCTTAATCGGACAGGGGAAGTATGTAGTAGAGATCCTGAAGAGATTCAGGATGGAGGACTGCAAGCCTATGGCCATACCTCTAGTTTCCAACTGGAGGAAGAGTGATGCATCAGGATCAGACGGATTTGATCCTACCTTGTATCATCAGCTTATCGGATCGCTTATGAATCTGGTCAACACTCGACCAGACATCAACTTTGCAGTCAACTCTTTGATCCAGTTCATTGTGGACCCTCGGAGAGTGCACTGGATGGCTGCGAAGCACATACTTCGCTACATCAGAGGTACAGTGGAGTATGGATTGGTTTATGAGCGTAGGGGGAGTGTACAATTAGCAGGTTTCACAAATGATGACTGGGCAGGATGTGTAGAGGACCGAAAGAGTACTTCAGGCTGTTGTTTCAGCATCGGATCAGGGGTTGTCTCTTGGTTCAGCAAGAAGCAAAAGCCAGTTGCATTGAGCTCGACAGAGGCTAAGTGCATGGCTGCTTGTGAGGGTATGTGGTTGAGGAAGTTACTTGCAGGGTTGCTCGAATGTGAGCTAGAGGCTATGGTAGTTCACTATGACAATCAAAGTGGCATCAAGCTATCTGAGAATCTAGTGTTCCATGACCGGAGCAAACACATAGACATCAGATACCACTTCTTGAGAGATTGTGTTCAGAGGGGAACCATTCGGTTGGAGTACATACCGACAAATGAGCAGGTGGCGGACATTTTCACCAAGGCACTTTGCAGACAAAGTTTTGTGAAGTTCAGGGATAAGTTGGGGTTGCTACCGAATCCCTTCCTCATTGAGACAGAGTGTTAAATTAGTAGCAACAAGGAAGGTCTTCCTGCATGCAGAAGACTTGAAATAGGAAACCAGTTGTATTTAATTTACTTTTTCTAAGTTTACTTTGGAAAATAAATTAAAGTGATATAAATTAACTTTAATGAACCACTAGTTAAAGTGAAAGTAAAATTAGGGTTTTTGCTTTACCACTAGTTAAAGTGAAAGTGAAATTAGGGTTTTCGCTTTACCTAAAGTTATAAAAGAGAGATCAATTGGTGGAGAGAACACACACACTTGTATTCTAACAGAGACAGGATACAGACAGGGAGAGAAAATCAGACAGAGGATTTAGATGAGAAGACGGAGGAGCGAGCAGTAGCATCATCGAGCTTTGTACAGTTGGGCCGTACACTCACACAGGAGGGTGTTGAGGTTTAGCTAGGATTTTCCCAGTGATTCTGCTGGGTACTGCATTCGCCAGGTTTGGGTGAATTTGCAATGATTGTAAAAGTTCCATATTTTCTCATAATAAAATCTATATCTAACTGCTGCACCGATTTTCCGAGGGTTTCCATACCCAAAATAATAGTGTCAATATCGTGATGTGATGTTGTGATTTATTTCTCAGTTTCATATTCCGCTGCATACTATAAAAGATATTCATGTGTGGTTATCAGTTGATATTTTGCATGTACTGTTTAGCCCTAGTTGAATATTAGAGGAAAATTTACAATCTAACGCTGGCAGACTTGCTTACAAGAGGAAGCAGGGTAAAAAGCCCCAAGAGTTAGCTCAATTGGTTGAGCACCTGTCGCTAGGCCTCTCGGTAAAGAGGTCACGGGTTCAATTCTCATTGACGCTATTGGGGTTAGGCATGAAGTGTGCCGAAGGTGTGAGGCCCCTTCGGGTGGGCCTGCCTGATTTATTTCCGTGGACGTAGCCCGTCGGTCAAGCCGGCGTGTGAACCACATTGAAAAGAAAAAAAAAAGAGGAAGCAGGGTAAGGCTAGAAGAATCATCTATGATTCTATCAAAGAAACAGTGTTGCCCAACATCACAGGTCTAAAGACTGCAAAAAAATGCTTTGACACCTTGACCAACTTGTATGAGGAGAAGGCTCCCAGTTAGAAGAGAGTCTTGAAGAAAAGGCTACAAACTTTGAAGATAAACAAGGATGAAGGGGTCAGTTCTTTCTGCACAAAGATTGCACAGGTAAGAGATCAACTTATTGTTATTGGTATTGATGTTGATGATGATGACCTTGTGCAAATTATGGTTGATGGTCTCCCAAGCACTTGGGAAACTTTCATGGCATCTATCAGTGGACGTGAGAATCAACCAACCTTTGAAAGGCTTTGGCATGATTGCATAGAAGAAGATGGAAGGACCTCATGCAAGGTAACCAAAGAAGGTAACCTTGCACTTGCAGCAAAGACAAAGAAGTTCAAGAAGCCTTTCCCTCAGCAAAAGAAGGAGAAGAAACCTCAAGGTCAGTTCTTTGACATGTCAAAAGTGGAATGTTCTAATTGCCACAAGTTTGGACATTTTGCCAAGGACTGTAGGCAAAATAAGAAGAAACCTAAGCAAAGGTTTCAAGCCTCTGCTGCAGAAGCAGAAGACGAAGAAGAAGAACAAAAGAAGAAGAAGAAAACCAAGGCTAACAAAGATGAAGAACCTAGATGAGAGTACTATCTAATTTCTGCTCTCACTAGTTCTTTCACAGATTGTGCCACCTCTTGGTTGGTGGATAGTGGTGCTTCCAGGCACATGACAGGTAATCGTGAAGCTCTCGCGAGATACAGAAAGAAGAAGTTACATAGGTAGAACTTAGAGATGACTCCACTTACAAGATTGAAGGAGTTAGCTCAACTTCACTTCAACTTGACTCAGGTACGATTACTCATATTGATGATGTTTTTCATGTTCCTAGTTTGAAGAAGAATCTTCTATCTGTTGCTAGCTTAGAGGACAAGTGCTACAGAATCCTCTTCATGGACAAGAAAGTCCTTCTATGGGCAAAGGATGAAGATCTAAACTCAACTGCACAGATTAGGGTTTGAGAGTGAGACCTTTACAAGGCCTCCAAAGATTCCACTCATGCTTTGGTACATCATACAATTGATCCATGTGAACTATGGCATAGAAGGTTTGGACACCTTCACTACACAGCTCTCCCAGGATTGCAGAAGATGGTCACATGTATGCCAGAAGTATCTCCAAAACATGATGGAATCTGCAAAGGATGTGCTCTAGGTAAGAACTCTAAAAAATCCTTTTCTAGAAGCAAGAATAGATCTAAAGGCATTTTGGATTTGATTCATTCTGACATTTGTGGACCTGTGTCTTCACCATCATTGAGTGGGTGTTTGTATTATGTCGTGTTCATCGATGATCACTCTCAGAAGTCATGGATTTACTTCCTCAAGGCCAAGAGTGAAACCTTTGACAGGTTCAAAGAGTTCAAGGCACTAATTGAAAATCAGACTGGCAGACACATCCGTATTTTGTGATCAGATAACGGAGGTGAGTATGAATCTAATGAGTTTGATCATTTTTGCGGAGAAGCAGGAATCAAGAAAGAGCTAACAGTACCATACAACCCTCAGCAAAATGGGGTTGCAGAAAGGAAGAATAAAACAATTTGTGAAGCTGCTAAAGCTATGATTACCGATCTAGATCTTCCTTTATCTTTGTGGGCAAGAGCTACAGGAACTGCTATGTACATCTAGACCAGAAGCCCTCATGCTATCTTGGGGGAGAAGACTCCAGAAGAACTCTTCACCAAGAAGAAACCTGCAGTTGACCACATGAGGATATTTGGCACTCCGGTGTTAGTTCATGTGCCAAAGGAAAAGAGGGCCAAGCTAGAGCCCTCCAGTAAGAAAGGTATATTCGTCGGGTACAATGATTGCTCGAAAGCTTATCGTGTCTATATACCTGGACAAAGGTACATTGAAGTCAACAGAGATGTGATCTTTCATGAGAAAGTTGTGTTTCGTAAAACACTAGAGCTTTCAACAGAAGATTAAGCTTCTCCACTTGAGTTTCCAAATTCAGAAATTCAGAAGGAGGAAGAGGAATTTGAAGATCAAATTCCAAATGCACCTGAGGACACTAAAAGTCCACCAGAAGAACTACTTGAAGTTCCTCCTTCCAGAAGGAGACCTGCTTGGTACCGAGAGACGGTGCAAGAAGGCAAGAAGCATAAAGCTCCTCCCAGAACTTTTAGAGAAAGCATAAGACCACAAAAGTACTTCGGTCTTATGAGCCAGCTTATCAGTGCAGAACCTTCATCATACAAAGAAGCAACAGGTAAACAAGTATGGGTTGATGCCATGATTGAAGAGTACAATTCAATCATGAAGAATGATGTTTGGGAAGTTGTTCCCAGACCAACAAGAAAGTCAATAGTGACTTCCAGATGGCTTTATAAAATCAAGCATGCTGCAGATGGCAGTGTGGAAAAGTATAAAGCCAGATTTGTAGCTCGTGGCTTCACTCAGAAAGAAGTCATTGACTATGATGAGACATTTGCTCCTATTGCTAGGTATACTACCATTAGAACCATCATTTCACTTGCTACAGTATTCGGATGGAAGTTACATCAAATGGATGTAAAGATAGCCTTCCTCAATGGCAAGATTGAGGAGGAAATCTATATTGAACAACCTGAAGGCCTTGTGACTCATGGGAAGAAGACCCATGTATGTAAACTGAAGAAAGCCTTATATGGACTGAAACAGGCTCCAAGAGTCTGGTATGCCAGGATGGATGGATTTCTCCACAGCTCGGGGTTTTCCAAAAGTGCAGTTGATTCTAACTTGTACTTTAAGTTTGTTCATAATCATGTCTTGATACTTGTTCTATATGTAGATGACTTGTTTCTTACAGGTGATGAACAGATGATAGAACAGTGTAAGAGGGAGCTTACCTCTAAATTCGAGATGAAAGATCTCGGATTGATGCATTACTTCCTTAGCTTAGAGGTCTGGCAAAATCTAGCCAAGATCTTCCTAACACAAGGAAAGTATGCAGTGGATATCTTGCAAAGCTTTGGGATGCAAGACTGCAAGCATGAGCGTACCAATGGCTACCAACATGACAAAGTTGCGGGACTCAGCCACCAGTTCATAAAGTGTGGACTCTACTCTATACAGACAGCTTATTGGATCCCTAATGTATCTCGTGCATACGAGACGAGACATCTATTACACAGTGAATGCACTGAGTCAGTTCATGTCCGATCCGAAGCACATACACTTGGTAGCTACCAAACATCTACTTAGATATGTGCGAGGTACTATCACTTATGGGCTCAGGTATACTTCCAGCAGTGGAGTATTGTTATCTAGATATGCAGATTCAGATTGGGCTGGCAGTGCAGTAGACCAAAAAAGTACCTTTGTTTACTGCTTTAGTAAACAAAGGTACTCAAATTAAGCAATGATCTCTTGGTAAAGCAAGAAGCAAGGTTCCATAGCTCAGATTAAAGCTGAGGCAGAGTATATTGCTGCAAGTGATGCTTGCAAGGAAGCAGTTTGGCTCAGAAAACTGATATTGGATCTGTTCGAAGGAATGCTTTACTCAACGATCATCCATTGCGGTAATCAGAGTTGCATAAAGCTTTCGAAGAACCCAGTGTTTCATGATAGATCGAAACACATTGAAATGAGGTATCATTTCATCAGAGACCTAGTGCAGAGAGGTGCTCTAAAGTTGCAGTACATTCGTATAGATGAACACATCACAGATATCTTGACCAAGCCTCTGACAGCATCAAAGTTCGTGTACTTTCGCAACAAGCTTGGCATGGCAGAGAATGCCTCTCTCGCTGAAAGGGAGTGTTGATTTTTCTAAGCAGCATCGAGAGCCATTCTCTTAGGAGAATGGGGCCACCTGGTCCGGGACCACGGTGTGGACTCAACCTAGAGTTGAGTGATCATTCTGTTGAATGATGATATCTGGTACTTGACCATGATATGGACCCAGCTCTACATTGGGGGGACTCAACCTTGTGTTGAGTGACCATTCTATTGAAAGGTAGACATCTGGTTCGGGACCACGATGTGGACCAGTCTAGTATTGGTAGACTCAGCCTAGCTCTGAGTAGCCATTCCTTTGAATGGAGGCACCTGGTCAGTTACCAAGACTCAGCCCTGGGCTGAGGGCCATTCTCCTGGAGAATGGAGGCACTCGGTATGTTACCAAGTATTTGACCTAGTGTCAAATTATGCAACCTATGGCTAAGGCAACTGATCTAATACCAGGAAGGCACTATAAGCCTTAGACCGGGTCTAGGCATGTGTGACACTCTGACCCTTGATCAGTGGGCTCTACGATCTTCTCCAAGGTTTAGCTATTCCTGGTTAAGACACCCTAGTACCCTATCTTGGTGTCACACAGAGTGTGAGATAAAAGCATTAGTAATTCTCTATGTTTATGATGATGTACTTTGAGTGGTGATGAAAGACCATGTTGACCACATGTAATGACCATAGGGGCACTTAAAGTAGGCTAAAGCAAAAGTCAAAAATACATGAAGACCCTTAGTACCACTAAGGTGTAAAAGTGAAAGTGCAAAAAGACCTTTAGTACCATTAAAGGCAAAAGTCAAAATTAGAAAAGAATAAAATATTATTATTTGAGATATCTAATTTTGGTCCACTTACAAATGACTCAAAGGATATAAAAGAAAATCAATCCATTTCATTATGACACACACACTTGCTCTCACAGGTACAGCTGCTCATCAAAAGATCTCACAGGTTTTGAAGAAGAAGGCTTTTATGACTATGCCCTAGCATGGATGAGTCTAGCTAAGGCATCATCATCTATTGAAGAAGAACCCTAAGCTAGGGTTTCATCATCAAATCGCAGCAGCTGGTTTTTGAGTTAGGGTTTTTACCCTAACCCTTCTTTTCATTTTTCTAGGCAACCATCCTCTCTCGGGCAGCTCCTCCACAGATCCAGGCAGCAGGTTTTGTCATCAGGCAGGGGGTCTCTATTCACGGGCAGCCCTTTTCTTCACATGTTGCCCTCTTCTCATCCTCCGGGCAGGCCACGTTAGGGCTCTGCCCCATCGACACCCTCAAGCCGCCTTTGGCAGGCACACCCGGGAGGGTTCTAGCCTACAGCCAACCCTCACGTAGCCAATAGACAGAGCCGTGAGGGCTGCCATGGCCATACAGGACCTCCAAGCGGCCTGTGGGCATGCCCGTGAAGATCCTGTAGCAGCCCGCAAGGTTGTCGGGTCTGCACAGGCCCGTAGGCCCGAGGGCCAGCCCTAAAGACCACGGCCTAGGGCAGCCTGCCCTTCGGGCAACAGCTGGGCAGGGAGCAGCAAATGGGTAGCTGAAAGGTGGCTGCGAGCAGCAGAAAAATAAGATCGGGAAGCTAATAGGTACGGTCGGGCAGCAGAGGGGTACAGACGGGCAGCAAAGGTACAAATCTGGGCATCCTGCTAATGAGCAGGAGAGAGAAAAATTAGGGCAGCAAAGCCCTAATTTGAGAAAAAGCCAATTTGGCATTTTTGTGTAAATTGAAAAATTGATCTTCTGAAATTGTGGTTTAACCATGTTGGGGTTTGTGGAATTTTTTGAAGAATTTCAGTCATCTCATTTACGAGATGAATTACTAATGCTTTTGGGGTTTTTGTCCTTTAAAGGTTTCCCCAGTGAAAAATCTTGTGTTCATTGTGTTGATGTGATTAATGTTATTTACTACACTTGTCATTTGTTTATGTTAGTCTGCAAATTTTAAAAGTGTTCATGCTAATGCTAAAAATTCAACAGACCTAAGCCACCTACTCTGTTGTTGTTAAGAGGAGGTAGCTCGTCACTAAGGCCTAGGGGCTTTTGTCTCCATCAAGGGAAGTGATCTAGTCTTGCCATGCCATTGAGATCTCGATGGCTGGGGATGGTCTCACAAATTTGCATTGACCTAGAGGTTACAACCAAGTTGCTATCGGAATATCTCTTAGTGACCCTTCTTGAGGGTAACAGTATGAAATAGGAAGTGATCCGTTGGGTCGAATCTGGTCAAGCAAAAGGCCAAAGAATATGGGCTCTAAGCTTGAGGGTCTCGTGCATGTAAATAGCCAAGCATTTTTTGTCGAGATATTTGAAGAAGCTAGTTAGGATCTAAGTCGCCCTAAAAAGGCAGGGAAACCTTCCTCTAATATCATAGTAGATGGGGCAGCAGAAAATGAATCATTCCTTTGTCTCGACCTCCTGAAAATGGCACAACTAACAAATCATGTCAGAACGATCGATCTGGTGGTCCATCTCTACCCAAAGTCTGTGAGAAATCACTCTAAACTAGCCGAGGAAAATGCGAAGTGCGTGTAACCAATGGTAGAAGGTATAATGCAGTTGAATAATGAGTGTGTCTCTCATCTCCAAGAAGTGCTTAACATTGAAGGTCGTCTTAGAGTGTAACCTGCTCGAAGGGTTAACCCAAGTAATCTTGAAAAATTGTCTATAAATGTCATTTCTAATGATCCTATCCAACCCATGTCTAAGGGGTAAGATGTAGCCAGGTGCATCCAAAGAATATCTAAAGAGAGGGAGTTGGTCCATGTAAATGCCCACAGACTCCAACAGAACTGAGACCCCTACAAACCAACCTCGAGCACGTCTCCTAGAACTAGATGAGGCAATAGTCTCTGATGAACAATAGGCCAAGTACAAGTACCAGTCCCACCCTGTCACTGAGTCAGCAAAGCTCCAGAGGTGATGCAGAAAAGATTTAAACAGTACTTGCTTTGTGTCAGTGTAACACCCCAGTTTTGACCCCGTTTGCATTAAAAATGTATATGATGTATATATTGTAATTAATCGTGGTGTGGAGCCGAAGGAAAAAGCCCCACCATCAATTTAACGTTTTATAAAAACTTTGCCGATGGTATTTCGTGCTAGCCGGCACATTATAATTTTGGCATCATGTAAATATGCAATTTAATTAAAAACCCCAACCAGCCATGTCAATGCAACCATAATGAAAAGGGCATGATATTCCTAAGGATATTGAGGGGGGGGGGGATGTCTAACCCTTGGGAGCCATTGGGGAAAAGCCAAGTGTCAAGAGGTGAGCCCATTTAGATGTCACCTATCTTTTGTCTTACTCACCCACATTCAACAACCTTTTTTGTCTTATTCTTGTCTCAACTACCAAATTAAATCCTCTAGAGTTAGTTGGGGGCAGTTATTGCCCTGGGAAAACGTTTTTGCATGGGAAGTGGTGTGTGGCAGGACTGTCAATCCTTGCCCACACACACACTCCACCAAAGAGCACATTCATCCTCACGTGGGCAAGAGGAGAAAAGACGACGACCCCATCTTTCCATTTTCCTCACACAAAGAGCTGGGGAGTTGTTTTTACCTTCACAATTTTTCTGTTGGGTGTTCTCATTCACGATTTTGGGCTCCTGGACGTTTCCCTCATCATCAGTCATCCACATTGGGGCTCTCTCAAACGGCTGGAAGTTTTGTGTGTGAGAAATTCATTTTGGATTTGCTATGTATATTTTCCCTCCCATGGACAGTCGTTCTTCATTTTTCTTGGGGCTGGGAATTTCAGTTTTGTGATGATCTTGTGGTTGGGTTTCTTCCCCAACATTTTCTGTTGCATTCCCCACTGTTTGTCAAGATGAAAATCGTTTTGAATTTGTTGTCGATTTAGAGGAGAGTCCACGTTCTCTTAGGTGTTGGTGATGAATTCGTTTTGGCCACGTTAGGGCCAAAACATCCCTGGGATACAAATTGTTGTTAGGGGGTTGTTTTCACCCATATTGGCAATTCATTTTTGTTGCCGAACTGTTTTCCTCAACCCAAAAATTGTGTATATTGTTGTGTATGCATTTTGTTTTGGTTTGAACTGTTATGCACCTTACTTTGGGTTTGAACCAGTTAGCATTGGAAGAGGTAGGTTGCTTGATAAACCTAGTGTATAAGGAACCTCACTGAGAGATCTTGAGAGCTGATTATTCCTTACTACACATCCTGAATAGCACTGAAAGGGAATGCATAGCCTGAGGGACTGTACAGCAGAGAAGGGGATGATTCCTTGTGTTGGGTGCGTACGTTTTGGGAAAGCCAAGTCAGATCTTGTGTAGGTGTTCATAGCTCTATGGTTGAGCTCACTAGCTTAGCAAACAAGCCTTTCCATCCCCTTAGCAATCTGATAAACCCAAACATAGCTTTGGCTTGAGTGAGTTTTGACATATCCTTGGCTATGTGGGAGCTTGCTAGTGTTCCCTTATTCCTTGTGAAAATCATGCCCAGCTCGGGGGTGGCAGTGTTGCTGAGAGACTAAGGAGCACACTGGCCTATGGTTGGGTGGAACGTTGCAGCGACATAGCTGGTTGCAGGACGAGCTTCTTCATAAGATAAGTATTCTTGTGTTTAAATCTCTGCATTTACATTTGATAATGAATTACATTGAACATGTGAATCATTGCAATGGATTTGCTTCCACTGTGTGTTAAACATTTATGCATCTGTGCATGTTATTACTTCAATGCATTTCATTTTATGTTCATGGGGCTAGTTGCCCGGATTAGATAGCAACAATAGTCGAGTCCTCTCTCCAGTAGAGGGACACTCCGGTAGAGGGACAGGGACATGACAGTCAGTTCTTGTAACCATGTGATATCTCGTATTACAGAAAAGAGATATAAAAGATCAATTAGAAAAAAGAAAGAAAATGATCATCTGTTTACTTCCTTGCCATCATGAAACTTGTAACCAATTAATGCCAGCCAAAATAAGGTGGATAGGACAGAAGAGTACATCAGGCAGGGAACAATGTCAATATATTCAATAGTATCATTACTTTCGTTACGAGAGTTTATTGTGCCATTGCCAGAAATGAACTTAAATCAATACGACCTGCTCCTTCTTGAGAAGAAACTACGTGTAAGGGCAACTTCATACATTACATAAGAAACACCACATAAGTATTCATCTCTAGGCTAATAAATTAGGGGAGAACAGTTACCACGGATCCCCAAGGCCGTTCGTAGCAGCATAGAATGGGGGGCACCAGCTCTTTAACCTGAAAAACAAACCCAAATTACGAATAAGGGTATGGATAAATATAGAGATCGAGTTGGATGAAAAAATGTAATTAGTTACCGTAGAGGACTTTGTAACGCGCAGCCAGCGCCTGCAGACCAGAGCCAGCCGGGAAAGCAAATCTCGAGTTGGAATGTGTGAAAAAATGGAAAGCAATGTATCGTCAGACAGGCTTCCCGTGCTCGCCATCTCCTCGCTGAATTCTTCACCATGATTCCTCCTCCTTTTAGGCATCCTTCCCCTCGTCACATGAACCAGGAACCAGTATTACAGATTACGTTGGATTTGCGTGCATCTGTGACCGCCTCTAAATGTTTAGACCTTTTGAAGTTGTTTGGCGGTTCTATAAACTTGTAAAATCAAATTTGAGTAATAAAATTTTGTAGATTATGTACTTATTCAAAGGGATTCAAGTAGGGATTCAAGTATGGGCTTGGATCACTAAGAAGTTATGTTGATTTAATTTACTATACTTTATGAAGTTATGTTGATTTAATCTACTAAACTTTAAGAAGTTATATTTTTTATTATGTTCTTGACATTAACTTATTATGCTGGGTAATTAGTCTAGGTGGTCTAAAAAAACGTAATCATTTACCTGTGTTTGTTGTCTTAGTTGTGGGTGTAAATATCGCTATTTTTATGTTTTTATTGTGCCCTGTGCAAGATTTATTGTTGGTTTGGTCTTGTGATATGTCTATTGTTAATGCAGGTTGGCTTCAAGGGGATAGCCTTGAGTGGGGGAGCATGCTTTTCAGGCGTTCGGTTGTTGTTGTTTTTTCGTCTTTTGAATGGTGTTTCTGTCGAATGTTCTCTGTTGTTTGTGCTTCTTTGCCCTGGGTTAGATGTGTAGTGCAACGGGGTGGTGGTGGAGGAAAACTCGTGTTGGTTTTCTGCGTGGGTGGTGTTCTACTCATAGTTGCTTGGTGGTGGTATGCATTGTGGTTTGGTGTGGGTGCTCATGTGTTTTGGGTTGGAGCTTTGGTGTGTCGAGCTAGTGGTGGGAAAAGGTCGCTCCTCCTTTCGTGCTAAGTTTTTCTTGTCATTGCAGTCGTTGCCTTCTTGTTTCTTTCGACCCTTGTTGGTTGTTTGACGGTGTTTCATTTAGTAAAGCATAGGATCTTCAAGCCTGCATGAATTAACCTTTAAAAGAAGGCTTCAAAAGAGAGGAAGAATATACTAAACATTGATCAATTATTCAAGGAAAAATTGCACACACATGTAGACAAAAAATGAAAAATATCATTACATCCATTAATTAGTATATTGTATGTAATACAGTGGTGTTATAAATAGGAGAATTTGAATGCCTTAGGTTGGATTCGAATCTACCAACCTAGGCTAACTCTGGAGCTAACTCGGTGTGGAAAAATCACTACTAGATCTCGCTAATGTAACTTCGGATAACTGAATCAGATCACAAACAATTTACTGATTGAGTTAGGTGAGCAAAGGCGCCCTACCTCCCTTAAATCATGCAAACCGGTGCTAGGATGACTGAAGGTGAACTAATTGATGGGAATCAGAGCATAACTAAACATAATTGAACATGGACTAGGGTCACTTATTGGTGGCGCTCATAGTGAGTTCCTAAGTTATAGGAATTGGTCCCTGAAGCTCCTAAACTCATGCAAACAGATGCATTGAGTGTTAGGCGGGCCTCGAATGAGTCCCCCATGGCACTAGTGAAATGGCAATGACCTCCTAAGTTAGGAAAGGAAAAATAGACTACAGTGGTCAAGGGAGGATTGATTAATTAATTAATCATAACACCCGCACCTCACCCCCTCCCCACCCCCTTAATCCTAACTTGGACAACCTGGGCCCTGGCAACTAAGACCAAAGGTCACCCGTACAATCTAAATGCAAAAAATGAATGCTTAACAACTAAGGAAATGGGGAAAACATCATGGGAAAAAAAACCCTCAAAATAAGCAATGGATCAAGGATTAAGCTTTCATGTCAAGAGAAAATTTATTCTTGAATAAAAAAACTTATGAAATTATTTATGCGATTTGCGTCTTTGTGGAGCAGTAAGGTAGTATGGTGGTCCTTGTGTGCACTAGTTTCCCGGTACTATGCATGTGACCCTCTCCACCTTCTTCCAATCTATTGACAGATAAGAGAATAAATTTTGCCTTTGTCTCTTCTTTCTGGAGGAAGAGTGACATGATCCAATTTGTTCTTCAGTGAGCATAATTGTTGATCAAACCTTACCATCATGAAGCATCTCTCTAGGAGTTTGTAGCACCTCTTTGGGAGAAGTAGATTTGCTTGACATAGTGCAAGGATCTCCTTTTCAAATTGAGATCTTGTTCTCCTCATGTCAGATGACTCTCCAGTCATTTTCCCAACAGCCTCAATAAACCTTTGACCCCATTTGGGCCTAGGATTGGGAGTAGGGACTAGATCTAGATCTATATCTGATTGAACTTCATCTTCAATTCCATAAATTGATTCAACTTGGTCCTCTGCTTCAAATTATGAATCTTAAACATTAATGGAAACATTATCATATGCAAAAGGTTTAGGTAGGATGGATTTACCTTCCCTTTCAAATGGCAGTTGAGAGTGCACTTGATATGAGTATGATAGAAAGTGTGAGAATTCATATGCCTTGGAGGCATGGATTGCAACACCTTTCACTATAAGCTTCCCAGTTGAGATGTCTGAGATCTCCACTAAGTCAAGACCAAATACAACTCGCTTTGGTGAGCCTGTATGAATCATTTGGTATACATATAACAAATTTGAAGCTAAGGATGAGGGCACATAGAGGAAATTCTTGAACACTCCATGCTCTAACTTGATTGAACCCTTTCCTTCAGCTTGGATTTGAGTGTCATCTCCCATGTGAATACTTAGACATCAATAAACTGTAACGAAGAGAATGATTCTTTGGATGCAACCATGCTATTTGAGGCTATTGAATAAATGATGAAAGCATGAGATTTTGAAAATCCAACCTTCAGTGCATGGCATCTCTCATGATCTTCAATTTTGTCTCTAGAGTCAGCCTTCCTTGGGCCTTCAAGGAGGATAATATTGTGTTGCTCAAGGAGTTTTGACATATGATCTATGGTCTTCTTCATACAACCTTTCTATGTATGGTTTCCTTTCTTACAATAGGAGCACTTTCCCTTGTCAAACCTTTGATGTTTGCCCTTCTTGGAGCTTGAGGCTTCATCTGTTGGATCAAGCTCTTCTTTAGGTTCAAATTAAGTGTTCATCTTTTCCTTTCCTTTCTGCTTCCTCCTTGCTTGCGCATTCTTTGTCTCACCAGCCAAGAGAGCTTGATTTGGGGAGGCTCTAAGGGCTCCCATTTGTTCCAGCTTGTCTTATTCCTGTATTAGAGATTATGCGAAGGCATCAAGGGATGGCATTCGCCAATGAGGAGTTTCCAGTCTCCCAAAGTGAAAGGTGGATAAAAACACTGAGAATTCTGGGCCAAGTTTACTAAGAATGGTGAGCACCAATTGCTCATCCTTTTTCTCAATCTCGCACTACTTGCATTGCATGACAAGAGGTTTGGATATTGAGAAAAATTATTGTATAGTTTCAAAGTTGTTGGGTTGTATTGCTACCAACTCATTCTCCAAAATATGTCCACTCAACTCATCTTTCTTGCCAAACAAGGATTTGAGCTTCTTCCATACTTCCTTTAGAGTTCTTAGTCCTTCAAGATGGAATAGTAACTCTTTGGAGATGTGGATGAACTTGTAGCCAAATACTTCATCTATCTTGTTCAGATACTTCAACTTTTCAAGACGTTGTTGGGGTTTGACCTCTTTGCCGATGGTGACCCTGTAGAGATCCTTGTTACACAAGACTATCTGCATATCAACCCTCCAATCAAGATAGTTGAAGGGTGCGAGGATCCTGGAAGTCAAAGATGCTCTCCATCTGGTAGCTTCAAGGAACAACTAATTCTTTAGAAAACTTCGATTTACTTGCAAAAACACTTCAATTCAAAATCAAACCAATTCAAACACTTTCCACTTCGACATGTGCACTTTCTCTGGGTGCATCACACCTAGCTAGTCTTCTCTAGACATAATCCAAAGGGAGCAATGCAAGAATACTAGAAATTATGTGGAATCCCATTGCTTATGGTGCATTAATGGAAGTTTACAAGGTTTGAAGTTGGCCTGAATACTTGCTTTGGTACCATGTTTAATTTAGTAAAGCATAGGATTTCCAAGCCTGCATGAATTAACTTTTAAAAGAAGGCTGCAAAAGAGAGGAAGAATATAGTAAACATTTATCAATTATTCAAAGGAAAATTGCACACACATGGAGACAAAATTGGAAGAATGTCATTACATCCATTAATCGCTATATTGTATGTAATACAATGGGCTTACAAATAGGATAATTTGAATGCCTTAGGTAGGATTCGAATCTATCAACCTGGACTGACTCTGGAGCTAACTCGGTGTGGGAAAATCACTACTAGAGCTCACTAATGCAACTCTGGATAACTGAATCAGATAACAAATAGTTAACTGACTAATTTAGGTGGGCAAAGACGCCCTACCTCCCTTAAATCATGCAAATTGGCGCTAGGATGATTGAAGATGAACTAACTTATGAGAATCGGAGCATAATTGAACACCGACTAGGGTCAATTGTTGGTGACTGTTGGTGGCACTAAGAGTGGATTCCTAAATTACAGGAATTGGTCCCTAGACCTCCCAAACTCATGTAGACAAGAGCATTGAATGTTAAGTGGGCCCAAATGAGTCCCCCATGGCACTAGTGAAGTGGCAATGACCTCTTAAGCTAGGAAAGGACAAACAGACTATAGTGGTCAACGGAGGATTAATTAATTAATCCTAACATACAAAGCCATTGACTTTGTGGTCTTGGGTGCTTAATCACAACATCTTTGTCTCATGTGTGTTGTCTACATTGTGCTCCCGTGCGGTCAATCAGAGGTATACCTTGTTGTGGTCGACGATCAATATCTAGCCTATGAAAGAGCCTTTAAGGATACTTGCATGCCCATACACGCCCCATACACCATATAGGCATCCACCATGCGGTGTTGATGCCTACATCATGCCCCAACCCACACGAGGGTTTACCCCATACACCATGCCCCAACCCGCACAGAGGTTTACCCCATACACCATACACTATGCCCCAACATGCATGCGAACTTGGTGCCCATGCATCATACACATCGGGCATGCCAACTTGGCATCGATGCACCATACCCCATCGAGCTTTCCAACTTAGCCTCCATGCACCATACACCATCAGGGAGCATCCATGTCAACTGAAGCATGCACCATACCCAGCGCGACGAACATCTGGCAAGTCGTCGACCGAGGGGTTGGCTCCTGCCGACAGCATCCTTCTTCGTTTTGTCACGCGATGGGTCCCATGCCACTCCCGTTTTGTTTTGTGCAAAGCAATCCTCGCCCATACACGTCCCATCTCCAAGTTCACCATCAACATGGTGCCCATCCACCTCCATCAATGCAGATTTTGGAATATCGATGGTAAGCTCCTCCATCGCCCATGTTCGCTCTCCATTTGCTCGGTGCCCAGTCCCTTGGTCCAAGTCTTTCGTCTGCCTCCAACTAGTCCGGGTTTCCTTGAAGAGTTGTGTGCAAGCCAACCCACAATACTCTAGCGTCAGCATTGCAGGTATTTCATTATTGCTTGTATTTCTTGTTTTATTCGTTTTGATCCATTTGCAGAGCTATTTAGGGAAAGTTATAATTGGTGTTAGAGATTTATGGTGGTTGTCCTTGGAGTGTAACACCCCGGTTTTGACCTCGTTTGCATTAAAAATGGATATGATGTATATATTGTAATGAATCGTGGTGTGGAGATAAAGGCAAAAGCCCCACCATCGATTTAATGTTTTATGTTTCGGCAATTAAAATCCTTGCTGATGGTATTTCATGCTAGCCGACACATTATAATTTTGGTATCATGTAAATATACGATTTAATTAAAAACCCCAACCAACTATGTCAATGCAACAAATAATGAGATGCGAGCATGATTTCCTAAGGATAAGGAGGGGGGAATCTTTAACCTTTGGGGCCAATGGGGAAAAGCCAAATGTCAATGAGAGAACCCATGAAATAGTCAACTACATTTCTTGTCTCATTCACCCAATCATTTAATTATGCCAGAAATTGGTTGAAGTAGTTATTCAATGGGGATGGGAAGAGCATGGGCAGGAAATTCGAATTTGGGGAAAATCAATTTTGACTTTTGGGGCAAGTAAACACCCAAAATGCATGCCCATTTGGCCATACATCCACGTTCTTCATTTTTTGTTCACACTGGGAAGCTTGGGAGCTGTTTTACCTCCTTGATTTTGCCTGTGGTATCTTTCTCCTTCACGATTTGGGCTCCTGGGCGTTTTCCTCATCATCATTCACCCACGTTGGGGCTCCCTCAAGCGACTAGGAATTTGCTGAGAGTGAAATTCACGATTTTGGATTTGTTGTGTATATTTTTCCCTCACGTGGGCAGTCGTTCCTCATTTCCTGGAGGATGAGAATTTTGTCTTTGTGATGTTCTTGTGGTTGGGTTTCTTCCTCAACGATTTATGTTGTATTTCCCCAATGTTTGCCAAGTTGAAAATCGTTTTTGTGTTTCCCAGCGATTTAGAGGAGAGACCACAACCTCTTGGGTGTTGTTGTTGATTTTGTATTTTGGCCACGTTAGGGCCAAAATGTCCCTGGGATACGATTTGCTGTCAGTGGGTTGTTGTTACCATCCTTGGCAATTAATTTTGTGGTTGAACTGTTTTCCTCAACCCATAAATTGTGTATATTGCTGTGTATGCAATTGATCTTTGCACTGTATAGGAGTGGAAGGAGTCTGCTTGACAACCTAGTGTTTTGCAGGAGTCTCATAGACAGAGCTAGAGGGATGGCTCTCTTCTCTACATCCCCCTGAATAGCACTGGAAGGGAAGTCATGGCCCGAGGGACTATGCAGCAGAGAAGGGAATGATTCCTTGTGTTGGGTGTGTGTGGATGTCCTAGGAGTCAAGCTAGTTCTGGTGTAGGCGTCCTTAGCTCTTCAGTGAGCCCACTAGCTTAGCAGACAGTGCTTCTATCTCCTGATAACCTGATAAACCCAACTTGTTGGCTTGGTTATGTGTTGTTGTGTACCCTTGGCAATCTGATAAACCCAAACATAGCTTTGGTTTGACTGAGTTTTGACATATCTTTGGCTATGTGTGAGCCTACTTAGTTTCCTTACTCCTTGGGGGAATCATGCCCAGCTCGGGGGTGGCAGTGATGCTAAGAGATCGATGAGCACACTAGCCTACGGTTGGGTGGAACGTTGTAGTGTCATAACTGGTTGCAAGGAGCTTCATTCGAAGATAAGTATTCTTGTCTATTTCATCTCTGCAATTGTATTTGATGTTTAATGAAAATTATGGACATGCTAAATGCTTGAATGGAATGTAGTTTGCTTCCGTTGTATGATAAATAGTTATGCGTCTATGCATGTTTTAGTTCAAAGCATTCCAATTTTTATCATGTGTATGTTCATGGGGCTATTTGCCAACGTAGATAGTATGTCGGTAGCGTCCTCTTCACCAGTTGGAGGGTTGGGGACGTTATAGTGTGGTATCAGAGCTTCCTTGCAACATGGGCCTCAATGGGCCATGAAGAAGGAGTGAGAGAGGCAAGGTTACCCCCTGCCCAGCAAAGGAAAAATGTGAAACACAGGGGGAATTTCAAAAAAAAAAAATTAAGTATGGGAAATATTGGATGACTTGAGCTAAGTCCATCCGATACGTCGGATCACTTAAGCTGAGTCCGTCCGATACGTCGGATGACTTAAGTTGAGTCCATCCGACAAAGAAACCAAAGCAGGGAGAAAATTTTGAAAATTTTTCTATGTTTGAATTTTTACCAAAGGTCTCCCCTAGGTGGAGCCGAAGGTCTCGGCTAGGAGGAGCTGAAGGTCTCGGCTAGATGGAGCCGAAGGTCTTAGCTGCGTGGAACCGATGGTCTCGGCTGGGTTGAGCTGATACATCAGCTAACAACCCAAAACCCAGCCGACAAGGCAAACAAAGAGAAAAATTTTGAAAATTTTTCTAAGTGTTAAAACCATTGGAAGATGTTTGTTGAAGCAGAGCCAAGGTGTCGGCAAGGCTCGCCGGAAGGGATCTGACACGTCGGAAGACAGAGGAAGATCGATACGATAAGATGTCGGAAGATAGAGGAAGATTGATCCGATAAGGCATTGGAAGACAGAGGAAGATCGATTCGATAAGGCGTCGGAAGACAAAGGAAGATCGATCCGATAAGGCATCGGAAGACAAAGGAAGATCGATCCAATAAGACGTCTGAAGACAGAGGAAGATCGATTTGATAAGGCATCGGAAGACAGAGGAAGATCGATCTGATAAGGCGTTGGAAGACAGAGGAAGATCGATCTGATAAGGCGTTAGAAGACAAAGGAAGATAGATCCCATAAGGCGTCAAAAGACAGAGGAAGATCGATCTGACAAGATGTCGGAAGGGAAATGAAGATCGATTCGCCAAAGCATCGGGTGAGAAACCTGAAGTTTTACCGATTGGATGGGAAAAGCTGAGTTTCCAGAAGCAGATTTTCATCATTTTTTCAGTGGATTTACAGGTGCTGAAAAGGTGAAAATGGTAGCGATCTTATGCGCCAGATTGCGCGAAAATCAAAGATTTACAAAAATGAAATTTTTTTAAAAACAAGGGCGCTGCCCTTGACCCGCCCTGTAGTGGCATAAGGGGGCAAGCCTCCTTGACCCCTGTCATCCCCCTGAGACCGTCGGTTTTGGTGAAAATAAAATTATGTGTTTTGACAAAGTTGTCAATATAGTATTTTCCAATGCAAGTAAGTAATTGTGAACTCATGATACTGTTATGCAGCTAACAGTTGTGTTTGTTAACACATTTTGCATAACTATAGTCACCTTCAAAGGCAACATTCCGCATAGAACAGTTTCAAAAATTCATTCTTGGTTGGGCCAAGATGAGAATTGATGACATGAATGATGCACAGGACCCCCATGAGTTCGAGGAAGATGCTCTGGGAGAAAATGTCTGAGTTGGAAATGACGAGATAGAATCCAATGGGAGGAGAAATCAAGAGACTCCCCCAGATATTGCAACTACCATGAGGAGCCTAAGGGTGGAGTTGCAAAGTTGCAGAGAAGACAACGAAAGGATGCTCAAGGCTCAAGAAGATCAAAATCATATAAATGCAGCTATACTGTAGAGATTGACAGACATCCAGGGACAGATAAACTCTGGGCATCAGACAGCTAATCCAGAAAGAAGCAGGAGTAGCACCAGGGGAGATTCCCATAACAGGTCCCATGTCTCCAGGAAGGCTTCCAGGGACAGAAGGATTACTCCAAAATGGCCTACCAGTGGGTGATCTGATTTTGAAAAACCCAATGGGGATTCAAGCTCTCCATCTCGCATGAATAAGAGGATGAGACGTTACAAGAATAATTCACGAGATGAATTCAAAAAGGCAAGGCCTCCTACTTTTAATGGTGAAGTCAAGACTGGTCAAGATGCTGAGGCTTGGCTTCTTGGGATGAGGAAGTATTTCCAAGTTCAAGACTACTCCATAAATATGAAAGCAAGGGTAGCTATATTCAATTTGACTGGGAGAGCATCCATATGGTGGGAACACCACAGACAAGTAAAGAAGGTTAATGAAAGAAGAATTATGTGGAAACAATTCAATAAATACTTCCAACAGAAGTTCCTCTTTGACAGGTACTATGATGATAAGATTATAGAATTCCATGAGCTGAGATTGGGACAACAAACCATGGAAGAGTATGCAAATAAGTTCTTGGAACTATTGAGGTATGTCAGGTACATCAAAGATGAAAAAGTGAAAATCCAGCGTTTCCTGAGTGGATTGCCTTAGTCTTACAAAGACAAAATTGAGTTTTATGAACCTATAACTCTTGAAGAAGCAATAAGGAAGGCTAAGTATTGCTATGAGCAAAGCAAAGGTAAACTTGATTATCATAAGACATGGAAGGAAAAAAAGAATGAGAAGTCTGACCAAAGGAAGAAAGGTTTCAAACCTTCTAACTTCAGGAATCAGCAGAAACAACCATCACAAGCTGAGAAGCAGCCAGCCAGAGCGATGGGAGAAAATCCTAGAGATCTACAGCAGAGCAAAGAACCTCTCCAATGGTGGAAATGTGGAGGACCCCACATGCACAAGAATTGTCCACTTGAGAATGAGATTGCAAGGCCAGCTTTCAACATTCAAGACGCAGAAACAGTGAGTCAAGTAGCAAGGGCCATCCCTAGGATTTATGCAGCACTGGAGGACCACCAGTCAACTTAGCAAGTCTTGGTTAGTTCATTTAGCCACTGGAACTAAGAGAAAGTTTAGTGAAGTGGTAGATAAATGTCCATTGGTCATGAATGGATTGGTCACTTGTGTAGATTTGAATGTTCTACCACTTGGTTCCTATGATGTTCTCATCGGAATGGATTGGTTAGAAGCTTACTGAGTGAAGCTCGATTGTTATAATAAGGATTTTGAGTGCCTAGATGAAGAAGGCAACTTAAAGATTGTGAAAGGCATTCCAAAGGTGATTTATGTGAGGCAAGTTTCAGCAATGCAGTTGAAGAAGTTCTGTAGGAAAGGTTGCCAGTTGTATGCAACTCATATTTTGGAGGCAACAAAGAATGAAACTCCTAGGTTGGAGGAATTTCATGTGTTGCGGGAATTCAGTGATGTGTTTCCTAATGAGATTCTGGGGCTTCCTCCAAAGAGGGACATTGATTTCACAATTAAACTTGTGCCAGGAGCAGCACCAGTGTCTAAGACACCCTACAGAATGAGTACACCTGAAATGCTAGAGTTAAATATGCAACTGCAAGAGTTGTTGGAGAATAAGTATATCTGACCGAGTGTGTCTCCTTGGGGAGCAACAATTCTGTTTGTAAAGAAGAAAGATGGTACACTTAGGTTGTGTATTGATTACAGACAACTGAACAAAGTCACTGTGAAGAATAAATATCCTATGCCTAGGATTGATGACCTCTTTGATCAAATGATAGGAGAAAAGGTATTTTCCAAGATTGACTTGAGGTCTGGTTATCATTGGGTAAGAATCAAGGATGAAGACATTCATAACACAACCTTTAGAACAAGGTATGGACATTATGAGTTTGTAGTGGTACCATTTGGTCTCACAAATGCACCAACTACATTTATATGCCTTATGAACAGTGTCTTCAACAGGTATTTGGACAAGTTTGTTCTTGTTTTCCTTTATGGCATTCTTATTTATTCTAAGAATGAGGAAGAGAATGAAGAGCATTTGAGATTGACATTGCAATTGCTCACGGAGCATCAGTTGTATGCAAAGTTGAGCAAGTGTGACTTCTATAGAGATAGAATTCGGTATTTGGGTCACATTATCTCAGAAGAGGGTATATCTGTGGACCCTGAAAATATTGAAGCCATTATGAATTGGCCTACTCTAAGAAATGTGACAGATGTAACATCTTTTATGGGACTTGCAGGATACTATAGGAGATTCATTGAAGGATTCTCCAAAGTTGCACATGCCATCACTTCTTTGCAAAAAAAAGGAAATAAAGTTTGAATGGACATCGAGGTGTGAAGAAAGCTTCCAACAGTTGAAGAATCTTCTCACCAGTGCACCAGTATTGAAAGTTGCAGACCCAGAGAAAGATTTTGTTGTGTGTACCGATGCATGCAGACAAGGGCTTGGAGGAGTCCAGATGCAAGACAACCATGTGATCTGTTACAAGTCAAGAAAGGTGAAGGAGCGTGAGAAGAACTATGCCACTCATGATCTAGAACTAGCAGCCATAGTACATGCTCTTAAGATGTGGAGGCATTACTTGATGGGAAGAAGATTTGAGCTAAGGACAGACCTTTGTGGTCTGAAGTATTTGTTTGATCAGCCTACTCTAAATGTTAGGCAATCTAGATGGTTGGGTTTTTATGTGAGTTTGATTTCTAAATCAAGCACATAAAAGGAAAAGAGAATAAGGTAGTTGATGCGCTCAACAAGAAGGTGCAGGAAATGCAAGTGGCATCTCTTACTATTTGCCAATCAGATTTGAGGCAGCAGATTGTCAATCATACTGCTGGAGATGAATTGTATAAGCAAGTAAAAGACAAATTGCAACAACAAAGTCTTAAGGAGAGGTATGAGGGATATAAATTGGAAGAAGATGGACTTCTTACTTATAAAGGCAGAATTTATATTCCAAATGTAGCAGATTTGAGAAGAGTTGTTACGGATGAAATCCATCAAGCTCAATATTATGGTCGCCCAGGATATCATAAGACAATTGCTACAGCCAGAAAGCAGTACTTTTGGCCATGAATGAAAAAGGACACGGCTGAATATATTTCAAGGTGCATGACATGTCAACAGGTAAAGGTTGAGCATCAACACCCTGCAGGTTTGTTACAACCTTTTCCAGTTCCAGAATGGAAATGGGAAGTTATTTCCATGGATTTTATTACAATATTGCCAATGACTTGGAGACAACACGATTCCATCATGGTTGTGGTGAACAAGTCGACAAAGGCATCACATTTTATACCGGTTAAGTCTACGCATAAGACTGATGACATTGCAAAGATCTTCATGAAGGAGATTTTCAAATTGCATGGATTGCCTAAGGCAATAGTCTCTGACAAAGATGTCAAGTTCACTTCCAATTTTTGGAAGGGGTAGTTTGCAGATTTGTGTACAAAGTTGAATTTCAGCACTGCCTGCCATCCTTAGACTGACGGGCAAATAGAGAGAGCCAATCAGGTACTTGAAGACATGCTTCGCATGTATGTGATGGATAAACCCACCGAGTGAGAAGATTACTTACACTTGGTAGAGTTTGCTTATAACAATGGATAGCAAGCATCCTTGGGGATGAGTCCATATGAAGCTTTGTACGGCAGGAGGTGTAGGAGACCCGTGACTTGGGATAATCTAGTGAACAAGGTTGTGCTTGGTCCAAAATTGCTCAAGGAGATGTAGCAAGAGGTTGTAAAGATTAGGCAGAATTTGAAAGCAGCACAAGACAAACAGAAAAGCTATGCAGATAAGCATAGGGTGAATAGAGAGTTCAGTGTCAGGGATCATGTTTACCTCAGAGCGAGGGAAAAGAAGAGTTCCTTGAAGCTTGGAAGTTGTGCCAACCTGTCACCAAGATAAGGTGGGTCGTTTGAAGTGCTTGAAATAATAGGGCCAGCTACATATAGACTTGCATTGCCAGCTAGCACTAGAGCTCATACTGTTTTCCATGTTTCTTTGCTTAAGAAATATGTACCTGATCCTAACCATGTGATAAATTGGGATGTGATTCAGGTGGAACCCAAGGGAGAGTTCCAAATCGAGCTAATGCGCATCCTTGACAGGAAGGTCCCAATGCTCCGGAACCGAGCCATAGGGTAGGTAAAGGTGCAATGGGAGCACTACAGTCGTAAAGAGGCTAAGTGGCAGCTGGAGGATGCCATGCGATTAGCACATCCATTTTTGTTCAATTCTGCGACACACTAAGGTGGTACTAGTGTAGCATTTTGTTCAATTTTGTAAAGCACTGAGGACAGTGCTATTGAAGGGGGAGGGGAATGTAACACCCCGGTTTTGACCTCATTTGCATTAAAAATGTACATGATGTATATATTGTAATTAATCGTGGTGTGGAGCTAAAGGCAAAAGCCCCACCATCGATTTAATGTTTTATGTTTCGACGATTAAAATCGTTGCCGATGGTATTTCGTGCTAGCCGACACATTATAATTTTGACATCATGTAAATATGTGATTTAATTAAAAACCCCAACCAGCTATGTCAATGCAACAAATAATGAGATGGGGGCATGATTTCCTAAGGATAAGGAGGGGGGAATATTTAACCTTTGGGACCAATGGGAAAAAGCCAAATGTCAATGGGAGAACTCATGAAACAGTCAACTACCTTTCTTGTCTCATTCACCCAATCATTTAATTATGCCAGAAATTGGTTGAAGTAGTTATTGCATGAGGATGGGAAGAGTATGGGCAGGGAATTCGAATTTGTGGAAAACCCATTTTTTGGGAAAATCAATTTTGAATTTTGGGGCAAGTAAACACCCAAAATGCATGCCCATTTGGCCATACATCTACGGTTCTTCATTTTTTGCTCACGCAGGGAAGCTTGGGAGTTGTTTCACCTCCACGATTTTGCCTGTGGTATGTTTCTCCTTCACGATTTGGGCTCCTGGGCGTTTTCCTCATCATCATTCACACACGTTGGGGCTCCCTCAAGCATCTAGGAATTTGCTTAGTGTGAAATTCACGATTTTGGATTTGTTGTGTATATTTTTCCCTCACGTGGGAAGTCGTTCCTCATTTTCTGGAGGCTAAGAATTTTGTTTTTGTGATGTTCTTGTGGTTGGGTTTCTTCCCCAACGATTTTTGTTGTATTTCCCCAATGTTTGCTAAGCTGAAAATTGTTTTTGTGTTTCCCAGCGATTTAGAGGAGAGACCACATCCTCTTGGGTGTTGTTGTTGATTTCATTTTTTGGCCACGTTAGGGCCAAAATGTCCCTGGGATACGATTTGATGTTAGTGGGTTGTTCTTACCCTCCTTGGTAATTAATTTTGTGGTTGAACGGTTTTCCTCAACCCATAAATTATGTATATTGTTGTGTATGCAATTGGTCTTTGGACTGGATAGGAGTGGAAAGGAGTCTGCTTGACAACCTAGTGTTTTGCAGGAGCCTCATATACAGAGCTAAAGGGATGGCTGTCTTCTCTACACCCCCTTGAATAGCATTGGAAGGGAAGTCATGGCCTGAGGGACTGTGTAGCAGAGAAGGGAATGATTCTTTGTGTTGGGTGTGTGTGGATGTCTTAAGAGTCAAGCTAGTTCTGGTGTAGGAGTCCTTAGCTCTTCAGTGAGCCCACTGGCTTAGCAGACAGTGATTCCATCTCCTGATAACCTGATAAACCCAACTTGTTGGCTTGGTTATGTGTTGTTGTGTACCCTTGGCAGTTTGATAAACCCAAACATAGCTTTGGCTTGATTGAGTTTTGACATGTCTTTGGCTATGTGTGAACCTGCTTAGTTTCCTTATTCCTTGGGGAATCATGCCCAGCTGGGGGGTGGCAGTGATGTTGAGAGATCGATGAGCACACTAGCCCATGGTTGGGTGGAATGTTGTAGTGGCATAGCTGGTTGCAGGGAGCTTCATTCGAAGAGAAGTATTATTGTCTATTTCATCTCTACAATTGTATTTGATGTTTAATGAAAATGATGAACATGCTAAATTCTTGAATGGAATGTAGTTTGCTTCCGCTGTATGATAAATAGTTATGCGTCTATGCATGTTTTAGTTCAAAGCATTCCAATTTTTATCATGTGTATGTTCATGGGGCTAGTTTCCCGGGTAGATAGTATGTCGATAGCGTCCTCTTCGCCGATCGGAGGGTTGGGGACGTTACATGGAGATTGGTGTTTTGATGTTACTGTAAACTCATGTTTTGATGAAGCGAAATATCCAACTCTAATAATTTGTAATCACACTTTAAATAAGCAACATACAGTTTTATTCATCTCTTTCTTGTCATGGTTTTTGTCTATTGTGGGTTTTGTGGATCTTTGAATGGCTGTGAATCAGTGTCTATATCATTGAGAACCCCCCTAATGAATGTCAAAATTTTGATCATTGACTCATCATTTGCTTATCATTGGTGTAAATCTTTTTTACAATGCAAACAGTGAAAAATTGTCTACAACTCAAAGGATTTGATCTCTTTCATTATTGAGAGCTTTGCTAACTCTAGATTTAAGAATGGCTACACCAAATTATTTTCATTGTTGTTTGTCTACAACTCAAAGGATTTGATCCCTTTCATTATTGATAGCTTTGCTAGCTCTAGATTTAAGAATGGCTACACCAAACTATTTTCATTGTTGTTTGTATAGGGATTTGAAGAATGGCCAAGTGGGAGACTATCAATGAGTTGGACGTTGAAGACACAGAAGATATGATGGAATTTTCAGCAAAAGACTTGACATGGACAGATGTTTGGGGGGACCAAGTCGCAGTTATTCCATGTTGTCGACTTGAGGAATTTATAAGTGGGGAGCAATCTAGGGAAGGTGCACCTACTCAATTTGTTGTTAAAACTAAAAGAAGTATAAAAGAGGAGGATATCAGAGAGGCTAACTTTGGAACACATCTAGAGTATGCTATGTGAGTCTCTATACATTTTTTCCAATATGTGTATAAGATTTTGATTTAAAGTTCAATATATCAAAGATGCATAAATATTTTATCTAATATGTTGTAAATTCTTCAAGTATAGTTATTGGTGTGCATATGGTCCACAATCCGCACATACCATTGTTATGAGTGTGGTAGAAAAACCAAAGAAAAACATCTTCCATGTGAAAGTATTAAAGTTGGTTGTCAATGTCACTTCATTGTGTGACGACTTTATCTTAGACCAAATGACATTATTATAATATATACCGCATATAGGCATGTCTATAAACACAATGTTGCCTATCATGGAAATCATGCAGTAGGCAGGCCTCAAAAATTCAATTATGCACCACATTTAACTGAGGATATACGAGCCACTGCCGAAGATTTGATTCAAAAGGGTTTTAATGTTTCAATGATATTAGACGAGGTCATCTCTAACGTGAAGCATAGTTCTGGTGAGTTGTTCACAGGGGTATCTCGAGATGCATTTATGACAAGATAGTATATCTTAAACATTTACAATGATACGAAAAGGTGAGCATATGTGAAGGATGAAAGTGATCCAAAGAGTGTGGAATGTTGGTTCAATGAGTGCCCCAAAAGCTTTTTTTTCTACCAAAAGCAGGATGTTGTTCAAAACATCCCTTTTATCATAGGCATACAAACAAGGTGGATGCGGTCGATGATGGTTATCATATCAAAGGAATCCTCCTTCAGCACAAACAAGTATGGGGTGAGTACATATATTTCATGAATTGTATTCATTTCATTGCATGTATTATATATACTTATGATCATGTATTGTTTGTTACAATGTAGTATTAACTCTACACTTTAATGGTTTTCAACAAACACCGCAACGGGATTCCAGTAGCTTGGGTGATTTCATCACATAATACTCCAAATGATATTTGTAGATTGATGTTGTCATTATTTGCAATCAGAATAAAAGAACGTCCCAATTGGCATGTCCAAGCTTTCATCACAGATGATGTTACAGCTAAAAGTTGGGCATTAAGGTGTCGTGTTAATTTTTTCAAAGAGATATGCCACCTTGATGTTTACGTATATCATATTTTAATGTTACATTATTTCAGGACTTGCACCAACTGTAGGATATTATTATGTGTATGGCATGTCTGTTGAGCGTGGTTGAAAAATGTTGGAAATAAAGTCAAAAGAAGGGAAAGCAAAACCTGCATATTTCGTGCCTTAGGAGAAATTATGCGCTCATGTCAAGATGATGGATCTGTACAACATGTAGTTGTAAGGTTTCTTGATTAATTTAGTGAACATAAGAGGTTTCTAGAGTATTTTAGAACCACTTGGTTAACCAACGCTAAAATATGTAAGTTTTTTTTTATGTTGATTGTTGTGACTATATTCTACGATGTCATAATTTTAGTTATTACTTCATATCTAATGTATATAATTTGTTTCAAGATATTTGGGCAAAATTGAATAGAAGTTTTCCACATTCCAATCAAGACACAAATAATCCAATTGAATCTTACCACGGGTATATAAAACAAAGGTACCTATGCGAGAAGAACAATGCATGCCATACACAGTTGATTGGTTGGTTTATGTGTTGTTGACCATGGTTGAACTATATTACATCCATATGCAATGTTTAAAAGAGGTTGGGTTTGTGCGACCTAGAAAATCTGTGAAACAATTGAATGCTTCTAAGTGCAGAGCAAACCAAATTCCAAATGAAGATTGTGTGTCTGTTGATAAAGGTAACAATGAATATCAGGTTCATAGCCAAAATAAAGATAGTCGTGACACTTGGTATAATGTCATATACAAAGGGTCAACTCTACACTTATGTAATTGTAATTGGGCCCTAAATGGAAATGTATGTAAACATGTGTTGAAAGTTGAGATGATATTGAGTAACCCTGTTTTAAGAGACAATACATTGTTAAATGTCTCTAATTATATTTCCAAAAGGCCTAGAATTTTACTTGATTTAAACGAAACACCTGTAAGCATCCAATAAATTGAAATAGAGCTTCCATTCTGCTTTAATTCTCCTCCCAATATTAATTGTCACATTGAAACAAAAAAAATTATGATATAGAGAATTTCTCACATCACGTTGAGTCATCCATTGTGACATTAAATAGTGCCTTACTTGAGGATGATGAAATGAAATTTGTTATTTCATCATTTCATGAAGAATTGAGGGGTTTATCATCCATTGTGCCAACTAATTTGGAGCAAGCATATGCACCGAGGAACCTGGCATCCAATACACACCAAGAGTTCAATGAAATGTTTTTCAGTACTATAACTCCATCCAAGATCACTACCAATAGATGACGTATATTTTTTAGTCCAATCAATAAAAAGAATAAATGTGGTTGTGATTTAAATTCAAGAAAAGATAAACCACAGTTTGAAAAGGTTGTAAGAATTCATGCAAACAAAAGAAGCATGAGTGAACATTTGGAATCAACTTCTCAGCAACAAAGAGATATGCAGCATGCACGTGACGTGCAACATTATGTTCTACACAATATTGGTATTTAAATTTGATAGCTTGTATTGTCTTACATGAAATACAATATATATACTTACCTTCAATGCAATTGAAAAAATGTTAATTTTTTATTGTTACAACTGAAGGATCCACATCTCACAATGTTAACATCTACAAGATTCGATTATTTAATGACAATATTGTCGAGAGAAAATTTATGCTTCCAAACGGAGGTAAAACAATGGTTCCTAAAAAAGTTCAATGATTGTCCCATATTATATGTGGGATGGTCATCTTATACAACGGTTAAATAACATCAAACATGTTTGTAATAAGATGCATGTACTTTTTCTAATGATCCAGACATACAAACCAATTTAGAGATTCCAACCTTCTAGTTAATTCCAGAATTGAACATATGATCTCTTCTGAAGGTAAATTACTTTAAAGTAGTTGATATTAAAAAATATTTTGTTGGGATTAAGTTATTTTATCATCCTTAACTCGCTGATACTGCAATTTTAACTTGTTTTACCTAGATGTGGTATATTTGTGGACAACATGTGACTTAGGACGAATACTTAAGCTAAAATAGTTTATTAGGTTTCCATTCTCTCGACTTATTATTTTTCTTTCGATAGTTTTAAATACCATCAATATATATATGTGCACGACTAACTTGTTCCCATTTTCTGCAGTTGGAGCATGCATTTCCTAAATAGTTCATACATACATTCAAGGATGGGTAGTTTGTAACCTGCACGGTCCTGCATTAGTTGGTTGAATGACTTAAGCATCTTCACTCGTTTACCCATTTTTTTTTGAGAAACCAAATGTAGTAGGCCAACATATTCGCTGAACTTCCTATTTCAATATGCTTGCCTTTGTAGAAGTAGTTAGTAGGGTGAAGGTTTTTTGGATCTGAACCAGATTTGGTTCATGAAACAAATTATATATATGTATGTGACTTACGAGGCATAAGTGTGTAGCCAATAAAGAAGAGATCATGCCAAGATAGATGATCGTGTTAGTATTAGACCTACGGGGTTTAAAACATATGCTATGTAACAAATTGTAAATATACAGGGTTCTTACGTTTTAATGGGAAAAGACAATTGTGTGTGTCTCTGTGTAAATGGTAGGAATTCTGTTAAATGATCAATATAAGGGAAATTCTCTTTGTATCTCCATATGTGAATGCATTTAGGTGTGATATGTGAATGAACATAACTTCTATGTGAATTACAGGTGAATAATTGCTAAAACATGGAAATTCGTGTCTAGGAATATAATAAAATCGAGAATGATGTTGATTGATCGATTCTCTGACCAATCAAATGTGAATTCAGACAGAGAAATTTCATCATCTCTGCAGATGATTGTGTGTTTACGTACATGCAGGTATGGACGGCTGGGTGAGATTACAGTAGAAGCGGATCAACGAATGAGACTGATTTCGCAATAGACAGTTGCTTGAGATCTAATCATAAAGTCAATAATCTGAGAAGGAGAAAGCACGAACGATCAAGATCGTGATTGGGGAAGATCAACACTAGGGAAAGAATTCACAAAGAGAATGTGTGCGGGAGATAAGAGGTCCATAAAGTAAAGCAATGTCCCACACTAATCACAAATCGACGGATAGAGAATAATCCGCAAGAGATCAATGGTTGAGAATGGGATCCGCAAGGCCAAGGTAAGAACTTGTTAAAGTGGCGGGAAAAATAAATTGCGGAAGAAATGTTTCGGAAGATCGACCCGTAATTGCTGACAAGAAGTTTGCGGAAACGTTTATTTGCAGAAAGATTGGACTGCGAAAATATTGGGGTTGCGAAAGCAAGCTTGCAGAAAGGTTATTGTGGAAAGGAAACACTAGTGACAACTAAATTCTAAATCCAAAAGGTTGTCGCAATATTGTAGATCTTCATAGTGATTATTATATGCATCGCCCTTTCAAGGAAACACTAGTGGCAACTTAATTCAAAATTCTCTATTGTTTGCAAATTCTTTTTATACGTGTGCGCTTATTTTATCGTAAACGATCAATTGCACGGTTTTGTTGAGTTCAAAGTCTTCAGGTCAACTGTAGTGAAATAAAGAATTTGGTGAAGTCATGTTGATGATCTTTGGATGGATAATGAAGGTGAATTCAAATCGAATGAGTTTGTTAGTTTTTGTACTCAAGGATATCTATTTTAGGTTATTTCCTTATTTTTTAATCACCAAAATAATTGTGTGTTGTACCTCATGCGGTACCTCATTGCAACACTCACATGCTAACATCTAATGGAATCATTTGTTATATGAACAATGTTCCTAACCAAAAGAACCTATAGAAGGTGTAATTTCTATGAAACGTTCTTCTTTGAGTAGTCAAACACCACCAAGGAATATTGTCCTTATAGTGAAGTAAATAAAATGTTTATTCTTTCAATAGTTGTGATTTTTCTTGAAATGAATAAAAATGAAAAGTTTGTAGAGAGCTAGTTTGATTGTTTGGATAAATTTACCCATGTAAAGACATATCATGATTTTGATAATGATATTCCACGTCTTAAAATGGGGATCCCTATCTTGGATCAATATTTGGAATATCCTTTTGCATCATCGTCTTCCCCTCGTGAACATGTTCCTGCCACTTCACAAGAACATGAGGTTCAATTGGATGATGTGATTGAGAGGATTAGAATAATGAATCCTGAAGAAAATGAAGTACCACCAGCTGAGCAACCAAGACACCCAGATAACCTGCCAAAGTGAGTAAAGAACACGCTTGAAAGTGTTCATCCTGATGATGTTGGAAAGACATGAACCAAAAATTCGATAAGAAGATGGAAGTGATTAGATCATTCAAAACCAGGTGATATATAATATATGGATGTTTCATATGGAAGTGACTTAAAATCCAAAGTATATATTCATGTATAAAATAAGTACAATGGAGAGTTGTTGAATAGGTTTGGCATGTGATAGTGCAACCCTCTCTCTACTCCAAGGGAACAAAATTTGAAGATCACATCGAAAGAAGGAACTGAATTTGAGGATGCAACCAAATACAAAAAACACGTCAAATTCTTTCTTTTAGGCTTGCACACAGATTTCATTTATGGTCTTTGAATCACATAGTATAACTTGCCTTCTTATGCGACTTTGAAGACGTCATAGTTACTTGATGACAACATTTGGGTCCTATATATTCATCCCAACCGAATGGATTTCTTTTTAAAGTTTGTATTGTACTTTTGTGCTCTACGTACTTGCCTCTATTGATACTAGTGCCACTTAAACTTCTGGTTCTCTTCATATCCAATACAATAAAACTGGTATTTGAGGAGATATTTTAATGGCACCCACTTAGTTAATGATGAGACTCCCCTTAGCCTAAGTTCCTTGGTGTGTCCCTCCCACCAAGTCTATGCATGGATTTCTAGCTTCATTATAGAAAAATCTTTTTTCTTCTCCTCTCATGCATTATGCACATTGAAATAAAATTCTAATTATTGAAAACATGATTCAGTTTAAGTCCACCCTCCTCAACATTGTAGACTTTGAAATCCACCTTTTCTTCCATTTTAAATAGGGTGTGTAAGAATATTGATTACCAGATTTTCCTTTTTCAAGCTTCCATTATTCCTTCTTTTTCCTTGGCTTCTCACGATAACATCTTATGATATTTAGGTTTCTCCAAAAGGGGGTTAATATTTTTCTTAGAAGTGGCCATGCGTACACCCATTCTCCTAGAAATATTAACTACACGAGTTTCCAACATCATAAACCTTGTTTTCCCATCCTTAATGCGTCCTTCTAAGTGTTATATTTCAGTTTATGAGGATTGTGTTTTGTTCCAATATTGTGATCCATAGGGTACAAGTCTCGCATGGATTTGGATTTCCTGAGTCTAGGAAGCATACATTGTGATTAAACTACAAGCCTCCCAAATAAAACCACTTTGATACCAATATGATTATTAAACCATATTGGATATTCCAATTGAAACCTTATAAAAACAAATCAAAATTTTACAAATATAATGAAAAAATGCTCGACTATATGACCATCAAGTTTTATCTTTTTAGTGATTTAATCATGAAAATAAAACACACTAGTATGTTTATTTAGCTAATGTAACATTGAATAAAACTACAACAAATACACATATTGGACACAAATTTATCTTAGAAACCCAATACAGGAAAACCAATAAGCAACAAAGCCTCGTGTCTTCCATCTTCTTATATTATGGAGATTACAATACATATTACAAAGATGTTCAAGATTGCTATAGAGCTACAAGACATTATGGTATTCTATATTCGTTTATAATATATTTATGTTTCACTACTTTATTAACATCTGCTCAACAATACCACACATACTATGGAACAACCGATGGCTAGTGAAAAAGTGAACCCTTCCCTCCTTATGCTTTTTTTTTATAACTATAATTACATTTAGGTTAAGGGTTTCAAGTGGAACCTCCGTGATTCTTCCATATGTGTCTAGTGGCTTTCACACGTTACTAATGCCTCAAATCTAAACTTTTGTCAACCATCAAACCTACATACACTTCCATGTACCATCAAACCTCACATCTAGCTCCCGGCCTCATCCCCACATCCCCATATATATATAACAAACATATATATACCAAAAGAACCTATAAAAGGTGTAATTTATATGAAACGTTCTCTATGTACAATATGAAATGAAAACTAAGATACAAAATTGAGGAAAACTCATATTTTCATTTTGCTGTCATCTTTATTCATCAAATAATAGTTTGTCCACTTTAGAAACGTTTGTATATAATGTGCCTAGTTTTGCACCTAAACAATATAGCACAAGCAGAATTTCAATGTAATCTATTTGGGATGCTAAAGTGGACGCAATTTGCATCCATTTTAGCATCATCCTCATATAATCCTTTAGTTTTGCACCTTTACAACCTAGCACAAGGAGAATGTAAATGTAATTCATTTGGGGTGCTAAAGTGGACACAATCATGAACCCTGCTCATCACAGTAAATATAAATGACAAAATCAAGGAGAATACAACTGTAATTGATTATGTAATGAACATAATCAAGGTAAATCATGAACCCTGCTCATCACAGATTAAAAGTGATACGTTGCAATCGAAAATAACTTCTGAAGACTAAACATAGGCCACAGAATGTGAACATAAGATAAAAAACAACATATTATGAAACATGAATTGCAGATTACAAACCAAATTTAATTCAGTAAATGAGTTGATCTAAGTTGAGTTCAGAAATAGTGCAGTGGAACGAATATCCCATGGAAGTGGGAAGTACACAATAATGATTTAAGATTTTCCAAGGGAAGATCGCCACTTGTCAAACACATCCAACAAATCCTTGATGTCCTGATACTGAGCATGCCCAAGCTGTAATTGGACTCTACAGGTAGAGTTCTCGGTCTCCAATTTCTTTGCCTTTGCCCATTCTTGTAGGAAGATATTAATCCTCATTTATGAGGTTATGGGTGACTCGATCAGCGCTTTAATCTCTACCACGTGGATTTGATAGAGCTTCTCTATGCGTTCCTTGGATTTCAAGTGATCTCTTTCAACCTGTTCAATCAAGATTTTAGGTGGGAGAGCGTTCTTATTTAGATCCACGGTAGGAAAGCCCAACAAGCTTAAGAAGTTATCAGATGCGAACCATCTCTTCCTACAGGCTCGTTGCCCTTCTTGGATCGTGGATTCCACCGCTTCATAGACACTTTCCCAAGACTTTAGACAAAAAATGATCCTTCTTATCTTCATCTTGTCTAGCATAAGTACATTTTCAGGTTTGTCTTTAATGAACTTTTGCTAATCCAATACAGCTTCAAGAGCCTTGGTTGCCTCATTCCTTATTTGATTGTGATCATAGAGCACATCCGAGTGGCTCTCAAAAGAATTGTAGGTTTCTTGCATATCGTTCAATCCTTAAAACAATTAAACCAACAAATTCTAATGACCTGCATGAATTTTTCGAGCAAGTTCCTTAAATTCTTCCTTGGAGAATTTCGAGAAAGAGGAAGCAGTAGAGAGGAACCGTGAATCCTTCAATTGTTACTCAAGGCCTATGATTTTCCCTATATAATCCACAGTCGGATCTTGTGCTTCCTTAAGATGTTGCTGAAGCACTTGATTCTGAGCCTACATGTCTCCAAGCTGCCTTTCATAACCATCTTTTATCTATTGCAGCTTAAGTTGATGTTGTTCATCGATTTGGAGCTGCTCTTGCTTGAGCTTTTGAAGTTCCTATTCTTTCATCTCAATTTCTTTGTTTAGGGAGGAAACATAGTCACAGTTTTCCCCTGCAAAGGCTCCCATGGCAGCAACAATCTCAAGAGCTTCCTGTCTCACATCTGTGGAGCCTCTTTTCCATATGACCTCATTAGGGACAGTTCCTTGCACTAAAGTCCCTTGTCTGGTTCTTTTGGAACCCTTTTTCACCACAACCTTTTTTGGTTTGCTCCAAAATTACTCCCTGAGGGAGACCACTTCATATTCACCAAAGTATGCTATCTCCTCCAAGGCAGGTGTTGACGTTTCTAAAACTGTGACTAAAGGCACAGATTGGGAAACAACAGAAGTGGGAAAAGGCATGGTTATTTGGGGAATGGAGATGGATGACATTGGAGCACCAAAGGCTGAAAGTGGAGGGTTGGAGGTGGTGGATGAAGTGACAGGATCTGAGAATACAATTGAAATTGGAACAATAGCTGAATTTGAAGGTGAGACATAAATTTTAACTTGGGCTGGCTGTATGGATACATTTTCAATACACGCAGTCAATTGTTGTGGCATGTGGTACTATAATATCTGATGATATGACAATAAGAATACTCATAGGGATGGACGAGGCTTCAAGAGATGTAACAACAGTGGTGGTGGTAATTTATAAGAAATGAATATAAGGGAAACAATCATCGACCACTAAACCATCAAGTGGACTAATAGAGGTTCGAGCAATTGAAACAAATGCTAGTAAGCCAACAAGAATGGTAATTGGACCTGAAAAGTTAAAGTGGAGGATTTCCTCTTCAATATTATGTGTATCAACTTGTGGTACTGGTTCTTGGGCCTTTTGCTTCTTAACTGGAGGGCTTAAAGTTGTTGATTGTGCTTCAACCATTGAGCTCATAAATGCTAAGCTCTTCTTCATCTATGCAATTGATTGAATAAGAGCATTAAGAGTGTCCAAAGGTCTGGTTTGTGGATAATAATCCTCAGCAAGGGCTTTCCCTCAGTCATTTGTCTGAGAGGTCAGCACAAAGAGGTGTTGGGTTGATCTTTATGTGCTTCTTTCTCCAATAGTTATTTTTATGTGCCTTCTCCACCATTGACAATCTAGCTTCCTATATTGGAGCACTTTGGCCTTAACCTCCTGCTGATATTGGAAGATGAAGCTATTCTCATCTTGTGAAGAAGTCATGTTCAATACCCTAGAAAAGGAATCAACACCGTGATAAATAGAATCATCAGGGGTGGTCTGATGAACATAAAAACTCTTCATGTGCTCCTTTGTGAAATGACTCGCCAAGAAAGAGTTTGGGTCACGCATCCTCTTAGGAGCATCTCCAAGCTTTAGAGTGGTAATTATTTTCCTAAGCAAGCTGGCATGTGTTAAATTTTGAATTACCATAGATCCAAGGTTAAGGGGAAACTTGGGCCACCCCTTCCTTTTAGCTCCAGTCAGCTCTGGGAAAACCACATCAATCACTGTTTGGAAGGATATCTCTTCCAACACCAATATGTCTGGCACAATCCTGGGCAGTAGATTTACTTTCTTGCTGCCCCGAATCCTGATATAGGCGAAATATTCTCCCACATACCAATCACCCATTGTGGAAATCAATTCTTTAGCTTGACTTCCTCGAGGCGAGAGTCTTCTAGTACTTCTCAATTGCCTCTTTTAACACCACAAACAAACTATGTGCCCAATTGAAGGATTCCCTAGTGGTAAGAACATGGTAGGCCAAGGGTGCCCACTCGGCTTTAAAAAAAGTGTAATTTGGTAAACCATGCAACCTGCACAACATGGTCGGTAACAAAGAGAATGGTTCCATGAACCATGAAATAGGGTAAACCTTATCGGCCTTGGGTGTGAAGGTAGCACAGTTTTCCATCCAAGATTTCAGCATTGCCTCAAAATCGTACGAGTCACGAAAGTTTCAAGGAATTCCTTAGTGAGCAACTGTGGTGGTTTCGTAAGTGCATAAGCTCTCGCAAACACTTCAAGAAGGAAGGAGGCCGATTGGGTTTGAGCTTCGTCATTGAAAAATCGATCTTGATGGTTGGCATGGTCAATAATCCATTTGACAACATCTGTATAAGGCATTAAGGTAGGTCTGGCTGCTATGGAATGAAGCTGGGATTTGTTTATGTTTATGAAAGTTGCCTGGTCATGTTAGATTTATGAGAAAACATCATTATCAAAGACAGAATAAATTCACCACTAATCCAGGTGACAGGTATCGAAAACCCTCCCATTTGTGTATGAGAGAATGCCACTATTAGGATCCTTGTTTTTTAGTTCATTGAGGGCAATTTTGGTTATGGTGTTCCTCATGGTTGTAAGAAAACAAGAAATTATGATAAAATGACGAATAACAATCAAGTAAACTCACTTCGATTTCCCAATTTGCTCAAATGATTAGTAAAAGGACTGAAAAACCTACCAATTAACCGAATGGAGGGGAGTAAATCCGTTGACTTAGTCGAAACTTGCAGTAAAAAATGTTCGCTAAGGGTAAATTTGTCGTTTGGAAAAGGTGAAAAAGGGTACAAAATTCGAAATATTTAACGGCAAAATCAATCTAGGCTGTAGATTTTGAAAGAAATCAACGGTTGTGATCAAAACATAGAGAGGCGGAAATAAAATTGTGGGAGTGACCTTTTGAAGGGTTTTTTTTTTGCTTTCCGCAATCCGCATTGTGAGTTGCGGTAAAGCAGAAGTGATTATTTTCAAACTCAACAGTATATTGTGTCCACAATTCGGATTGTAGGTTGCGGGCTGCATAAATGTAGTTTTTATTTTTTGTTTTGTTTTATCTCGTTTCCGATTTCTGCAATCTGCATTGTGTGTTGCGAAATTGAAAATTCAATCTTTTTTATTGCACAAACACTTCCCGACATCCTGCATTGCGGGTTGCATAAAAGCGGAAGTGATTATTTTCAAAGTCAACAGTATATTGTCTCCGCAATTCGCAATCTACATTGTGGGTTGCATAAATGTAGTTTGTATTTTTTTATTTGTTTTATCTTGGTTTCCGATTTTCGCAATCGGCATTGCGTGTTGCGGAAATGCGGAATCGAAAATTCAATTTTTTTATTGCACAAACACTTCTCGACATCCACAATCTGCATTGTGGGTTGCGGAAAGGAGGAAATTACAACTTAAAAACTTCAAAGATCTGCAATCCGAATTGTGGATTGTGTATTGCAGAAACGACAAATTAACAAGAAAAATGTATGTTTTCCGCAATTCACAAAATTGATAAAAACAAGACTCTTTAGGAAATTTTTCTACATCCAAAACATGAAAAGAGACAAGAATAAAGACAACAATCATTAGTGGGGAGGGGTTGTGTTGATGGCCCTGGCTGTAGGTTGTTGGATAAACTACAAGGAAACCAACAGGAGGAGATTATCCAACAAGAAACGCTTCAAATCGATCCCACGCATAAATGATTGTATCCTCGAATTGTTTGATATAACTAACTCCTATGGATATAAGGCCTCCACTGGCACAAGGTTTTCTAGATCCGAACATATCTGTTCTTCCTCCAAGGAAGATCTAGGAAACTTTTGTAGTAACTGAGGACTGGATTGCCTAAGGAAACTGGGATAGTAATTGTGGGTAAATTTAAATAGAACAAGTAGATCTATAATTTGTGACAAGGAAAGATTAACCCAACATATAGAAATACAAATCAGGCTTGTTATTTGCCAACTTCGAATGAAACTGAAACATTTACAATTGTAGTGCTTTATCCAAAAGTAATATGTGTATAATTGTTCTACTGGAGTAATACTAATTCATAAATAAGTATTGGCAGAAGTGATTGTTCTGTGGTTGCAATTAATGGTATATGAATTAAATAAAAACATTTATTTAATGCATAATCAACACAGTAACATTGTAATGAAAAATCAATAGATTAATTAGTGTGTTTGATAAATAAACAACATATAATCAATTTACGAGGAAGATAAAAGAATAACCAGATTTCTAAAGAAATTTATTGAATAACCAAAATATGACATAAGAGACAATGTAGATTTTATTGAAAATTGTAAGAAATTACAATCTTGCAAAATCACAGAGCATCTCTGGTCTGTCGTTTGTGGTTCTATATCATATAGTCTTGTAGAGTTACACCCGCTAGCCCCCCTCTTTGGGAGACATCCCTTCTCTTTAAACAATTATTACAATATATTACAAAGAAAGAAAATCGTCCCAATATATGGGGTTACCAAATATCAATTTTAAGATTTTCCAAGGGCAGACTCCCAGTTGGAAAGTACATCCAATAAATCTTGTATATCATGATACTGGGCATGTTCAAGCTGTAGTTTGGGCCTTGCAAATCAAGGAACGAATCTCTCTTTTCTTAACCTTTCCCCGATCTTAGAGGAAGAGGTCAATCCTCAACTGCGATGTGAGAGATGAATCGATCTAATCCTTGATTTCAGCCAGGTGAAGTAGACTAATTTGTTGAATCTGGTCCTTAGCCTTTACAAAATCACTCTCGATCTGTTCTAGTTTGAGCTTCGAAGGCAAAGATTCTTTAATTGGATCCAGCAGCGGCAGGTCCATAAAACTTAGCAAAGTTTCTGAAGCAAACCATCTCTTTTTACAGACCACCTGTATGTCTCGAATGATGGATTTTACCAGTTCACAGACACTTTCCCAGGTTTTTATTGAAATTTGGATTCTTTTCAGCTTAATTTTGTCTAATACTGGTATATCGTCAGGTCTATCTCTGATGTATTTTTGCCAATCCACCATAGTGTCATGGGCTTTTGTTGCTTCACTCCTCCTTTAATTGTGATCATAGAGGAGGTTTGAATGACGCTCGAAGGAATTGTATGTTTCTTGCATCTCACTAAGTCCATCAAATAGATCAACCATTGGTTGATAAAGGTCATCATGTATTCTATAATCCAACTACTTGAATTCTTCCTCGATGAACTTAGATAACAGAGAATCAACATATATAAACTGAATCTCCTTGAGTTGTTCTTCAAGGGTGGAAATCTTTTGAGTACGTTTATCATTCAACCCTTGTGCTTATTCAAGCTATTGCTTGAGAAGATAATTCTGGTCATGGAATTGCTTCATATTGTCTTTGTACTCATTCTTCAAGTCCTCCAATTCCTATTGATGTTATACATTTTCCTGTGCTTGATCCTACTCAGACTTCTGGAGCTCTTGTTGTTTTCCCTTAAATTCCTTGTTAAGCAAGGAAACTACATCATAATTTGTTCCTACAAAGGAAGATTGGAGTATGAACAAGTGCGAGAAATGGCAAGGAACCCTAGGTTGATGTAAAGGTAATAACATGTTGTATCAAGAGTTAACAAGGGATTTTCATCTAGGGGTGGAAGGAGCGGGGGAGGGGCTTTCTTTTTAGCCTTAAAGAATCTCTAGAATGGAAGTATGCTTGGATACTATGAACAACCATGAACAATCAAGCAGAGGCCTTAGATTTATGGAAAGGTGTCGATCTAACATTGGGAAAAGGTTGCCATAACATCATCATCATTTGGGAATCAGAGTTGGTTGTTTATAGCATGATCTCTAAAATGCCACTGAAGTATTACTTGAACAGATTGATCTCCAAAGTCTTAATAAGGTTGTATAAGTTTGACAAAATCAAGGTTTATCATGTGTTGAGAAAACATAGCAAGGTGGCTGACCTTCAAGCCAAACTTGCATGTTCCTTAGCACATAGGACTTGTAAAATTGGGGGGTGGGGGTCTCCCATACAATTCACATCCCTTATATATGATTAAATGACCTCATCCCTCCATTATGATTAAAGACCACATCAAAGTACGATTGAGGCAAATCAATATGATAGATGGTAACAAACTCTCTTATCATGACGCAAGGTGGCAGATGCTCATCGTACCTTCCCACGAAGGCTTAATCGTACTAAGAATTAATGACCAATAGGCCCTAATGAATGCCTCCATTCATTCCCCTCTTGAAGCATGTGGGACTTCTTGTGAAATGGTGATGATGGAGGGTGGCAAACTCATCATTCTTGTTGGGGCAATTCAGAGAGCGAGGAGCAGGAATAAGCATTGGCAGAACTTCTACTTCCAAATTGAAAACAACCCAAAGGGATCATGGGTTCAAATTTTGGTTTGATGCAGAAATGGAGCAATGGAAATCTCCAACCCTCGATCTCCCTTTCCACCATGGAATTATGATAGGAGAATCACAGACCTAGAAGAAAAAATGGGGTTTTATCAAGTAACATTGATCGATGACAACAAAATGTCGAATAATGCAATGAGGAGAAAATTAAAAGGGCAGTTCAAAGGTACACAGATACCAATGCCAAATTAGAGAGGGAAATTCCAAGATCGCTCTAATGAAGGTTGAAATAAGGTGTTTGCATGGTCAAGGGCGTGATCAGGGGGAGATGATCAAGGAGCTTCAATCAAGCATTCACAAATCGAAGGAGGTTGAGCCCTAAGTTTGTCATGTGAAGCACTGAGTGTCTTCTTCTATGGGATCCATGAAGACCTATCAAGGACTGGAGATGGAAGAACCCTATGTAAACATGAATATATCCCATCATTAGCGAACTTAATTGAGTACCAGCTAGTCGAAAACACCATGTCATCCTCCAAGACATCAATTACCTTGGCCATCGAGCTCCTCTAACTACCATGTATATATCAAATCAATGTGTTTCAAATGTCAATTTTGCTTAAACAGTCTTAACAAGCTTTATACTAGCAAATCAGTTGAAAAAGAAAATACCAGCAGGGTTGGATGGATGAGCTATTGGGATGTCGAAAATTTTGAAAAAGGGCATATTAATTAGTTGCCATTCTTTTTGTAAGCTATATGGCTAGACTATCTGGCCACGTCCTCTTTTTTAATATAAATCCTCTCGGTTTTGGCTATAAAAAAAGAGATTTTCATATAGTAGGGATTTATTCATCGACATATGAAACTACTGTCGATGGCAAGAATGTATGGACTCGGGTTTGGAAAAAGGTAAATGATTTGGATTTGGTTGGGGAAAAATCTAATCAGTGGAACTTTTATTTTACAAGTCCAGCTTCCAGTGTATTAAAACTCTAAGAGGTGGATGACATGATTAAGGGGTAAAAAATCAGGGAAATGGTGAATATACAACAAAATTGGGCTATAAGGAAAAGATAAAAGAAGAAATAAAGTGGGGGGATATCCGGATGGTGGTTTTTTGTATGGAAATTAGGTTGTCCATTGAAAGCTAAAATATTCATGTGGTTAGACTTGGACAATAAAATCCTGATTTTGAATATATGCTAGAAAAAAGATATCGAAGGTCCCGAAACATGTATTACATGGAAAAAATAGCGAAGCATATGTGGATCACCTATTTGCTAATTGTCCTTTTACTAGAGAATACTAGGAATGTATATTAGAAAACACCATTAGGAAAAATATATGAGACGTATAGTTCCTTGATAGATAATTGTTTTCATCATGGATGGTAGAAAAAGTTATGACATATCATATGTCTCTTCCTTGTATTGTTATTTGGGGGGTGTGGTTATCTTAAAGACCTTGCCAAGTTTTTTCAACCTTCCTTCCACCACAATACCTGTAGACAACACATTGAAAGATGAAGAAACAAACTCATGGTTTGAACATGTTAGCATCCCACTTGATAAAACAACAATACCCAAAGAAGCACATTTTGTAATCCTTTAAAAAAACATGACAAAAAATATATAACCTTTGACCCCACACATGGTTTCTTGAACGAGCAAATATTTTGATTATACAATACAAACATTTTTTGGGGGCTTGTTGTTTTGGGGTATGCCCTACTCCTATGAAGTTTATAAACATGACAATCACTTGGAAACATGCTTTAGGGTTTTACTTGCTCCTAGGACCCCACAAATAATTGACTACTTCCCCTCCTTGACTTGGTTTTTTTGCTTGAGACTTAGCTTTGGATATAAATAATTTCCTCCCTACATGGACGGGAATGTAGTTGTCAAGGGTTATTTTGCCTTCCACAAATTATGGTTACTTCACCTTCCTCAAGTCCATTGGTTCCCAAAAATGATTTATTTGATCTAAGAACATAGGTAGATTTTACCCCATCAATATGATTTATTTTACCCTCGCCCATGTCATCATTGGGAATTTGAGATCACCCTTTGTCTAAAAGATTCATTAACGTTGAGGAGAAGGACCCTTCCTCGTTTGATGGAACTTCTCCATCCCGAGACAATCATATGGGAAGAATAATTAATAGTTGAGGATTATTAATGTTGCTAGAAATTCTCACCTCCTGCGGACGAGAGTTGTTTCCCTAGATCTGAATGGTACAGGTCTATAACAAACCATAAACACGAAATATTAAACTCTCCCTAGATCTAGTTAGTTGCTTGAATGTAATTCCATAATACTTCTCTAAAGGTTGTCCTCACTATCCTTGAAGATTTACCCTCCGCTACTGCAAAAGAACCTGCAAAAGATGGAAGAAGACAAGAAAAACATGGTAGCATACAAGATAATAAAGTATATCTATGCTTGTGACCAAGGAATCAAGCAATACATACAAATGATACAGTAAATATGGGAAAGTAAAGACATTTTTTTATTAAAAAGTATTGGAGAGACCACAACCTTCATGCCTTGGTGTTGAGAGTTCCTTCCAATGGATCCTTGCGTCTAACTTCACCTTGCCTCCAATAGCTCAAGAATTATTTTGACAAAGTTTGGGTGTTCAACACAATTCTTCCTCTTCTTTCCCATGGTGTATGAGCCAGTATTTAAAGGCAGCGGAGGATAGGGATGGTTGAGGAAATGGTGGATGAGGTGGAAGGGAGATCCTCTTAGGGGGGATCTTGAGTTCCAGGTGTTCGTAAACCATAGGGATGAGGCTCCACAGAGGCAAGCTTCAAGAAGCCTCTTGAAGCTTCCTTTTTTTACCTTCAAAACTCGAGCATCACGCTTTTGCTTAAGAGAAAAAGTGGTGTTAAGGGGGTAATGCCCTTTTAATGAAGGGGAAGAGCAGTGGCACCTCCATTTTCATATGTAAAAGGAGCGTTACCAACTCAAAATAAGGAAAAATTGCAAGGGAATGATTTTCTTCTTTCATTTCTCTAGGGAAAACTTTGAGGGATTGGAGCAGACAAGGGAATACCTATCTCATAACATGATGGTGACAATATTTAGGTGTAACAATTAAATTTTTTTGAGCTTGGATAATACCCAAATTACTTGGGGAATTTCTGATATCAAAATCCCCCATACCCTCCTAAGAGATGCAAACATTCTCCGAACAAGCTATAATTGGAGGGAATTCTTTATGACATGTTTGAATGTAAGATGATTCAATGGAAATGGACTCACATGTATATGTAGTAGCACAATCCCGAGGTTTTTCAATTGTTTCAAATCCATTATCTTCCACCCAATGCTACTCCTCTTTTGAACTTGACTCTACCTTGTATTTCTTATGATTAGGGTTTTCTTTTCCAATTTCCTCTCAACACGTCTCCTCTTCCATAATTGACTTTGATTTTTGCACCCATATATTTTGTTTTTAGCTTGTAAACCTTTTACGTTAATCATAATTTACTACTAAATGGTCAATGACGTGACAATCCTTACACTAAAAATGATATTTCCACAAATCTAATTTATGACTAAAGAGCTAGCTTCCCCAAACAATCTCAATCTCCACAAAAAACCCCTTGCATAATCCATCTCAAACATAAATTTGACCACCTACATATGCACTTTAGAATTGAAATTATCTTCCATAGCAACAAAATGATGAAGGACATTTCCAATCATTTCAAGAATTTTCAAATTCCTCAACTTTAAGGAATATTTGGGAGAAATACTAAACCTACCACAAAAAAAAGGTTGTCTCTCTTGTGGGGTGAAAAGTTGACTTGCAAGTCTTCACCATGAAACATATCCAACTCAAAGCAATAACATGGAAGCGATGGGTATATCCTATAACGAGCCTATAATTCTCCAAGAACCATATGCTATTGGATGCCCCACTCACTATTTTTCTAATTAAAAATCCTACTAAGGTTTTCTCCCCAATAATTTCCACCTCCTCCATGACAACATTAACCCCTAACACCATGTCCACCTTGTTTGCTTTCATCCTTATACACATTTTCTCATGGTTCTTCAAATTCAATCGAGGACCCACTTCCATCACGTTGTTTCCACCAAACCTTGGCTTTGCTATAACCTTCGTCTACTAATACACTAGTAAAAACATTGGGATTTTTTCACCCTTACCCTTATCAATCGACTTTGTTGGGAAACCTCCAATTACCCCTACCTAAACTTTACTAGTGTGATTATCAAATGGGGAGCATAAACTAGGGTTTGAAGCAACTATATTAAGCAAAGGTATCAAAGAAGAAACATCTCGGGGATTGAAGACAAGCTTAGCTTCAAAAGGTTGGAATGGATCTCTTTTCGAGGACCATAAAGGATTTGATCCATCATTCATAGGATCGATGCTTCCATGCCCTCCATTTGCTGGAACATGTCCCAATGACATTTTCCTTGTAACCACACTTTGGAATTCCCTTAAATGTTGTGTATGATTTCGATAATCCAGAATATCCTGATGTGATCTAAATGTTAAGCCCATGGATGTATTTGAAAGTGAACCATATCAAAGTCATCCATAACTTAAGAATGATTAGAAAAAGCTAAACCTTGGCACACATTAACCTTAGGTTCATTCCAGCTAGGATTGAGTTCGAATCAAGTGTTTGAAGAGAGATAGGGTTCATTGTCAAAGCTTTTCAATTAGTGTTTGAAACACTCATCTCCACTCTTAAATTTCACAAGAGATATTTATTTCCATTTAGTAGTATGAATGTACAATTATTGTTTGTACTTCTTGTGCATCTTTTAGTGGTTACAACAACTATTTTTTTAGCCCTAAGGGATATCCTAGTTGGTTCAATCATTTCCACCAAGGTGTAATGTCCATGGAAGTCATGGGATCCATTCCCATCGAGCCTCTGGGTTACTAGTCACTATTGTTGTTGATAGCTAATACCTCATATAATTTTGGCAACAAGAGAGATACTCCATCTAGAAACCAAAGAAGAAGGGGGGATATGTGGAATGGCGATGGTATGGTATCGATTACCTCAATCTTTGCTCATGCTTGGGAGGGTGAGGGGACATCATTTATGTTGGAAAAAAGAAGAACATACATGATCACTTATTTTATCCACACCAATCTTAGTAACATATAATAACATTTGTGATAGAAGTAGGTGTAATTTTATATAAGGTCTCATTGGTTCAACCTAATGGTAAATTGTCTTTTAATCTTTTCAATAGGAAGATACCCCGTTCTTTCCTTTGGTAGTATGTGAAGACTTGTTCTTTGGATATTAGATTGTCGCATGTCCATGACCACGCTAAAGTTTGTAATGAAAGACACTACTTTCGTAGTTCAAAACTTTTGCTAGGCTTTTATCTTTGCTCTTCAACGCTATTTCTTCAAGAAGGCCTTGGAATAAACCAACGTAAACATATATATGAGCAAATGTGTTTAAAACATGGTAACCAATGTTTGGAACTAAGGTAATAAGCTTACTTGAACCATTACCAAGAACTTGTAGAGTTTGGTAGCCCTAGTGTTATAAGGGGAGAGGAAGCAATCTAACTTGGAGCAAGATCTCTAACATGGATTTTGTATATGACCTGTAGTCGGGGCACAATGGATTCATAAGGAGGCTTGCACCCTCCCTCAACTCAGGCCCATCTACCAAGAACTCTTGCTTTGTCCATGTTGATAATAGACGTTGTGTTGAAGATTTTTTTATAATTTGATGAATAACCACAATAATCTAGAACAAATATCCCCAAGTTGCCATGATATAGGTTTGTAACTTTTATAGTGACGACCATAAACCATTGAACCTATGAATTAGGCCATATGCTAAAAACTACGAGTTTGATGGAGTTAAGTTACGGACAAGTTTGATATTGTCACAAGCATTACTTGAAATCCAAGACTTTTTCCTTAATAACTTAAATACTATATTCACATAACGTATAATTACAATAATATATTTTTAAGGTCACAACCAAGTTAGACATGACCCCCCTCTGTGTAGCGATGCAACTACTAAGGTCTACATAGGTGTACATACCCTACCCCCTCAGGATTTGAACCTATGACTTCCCAGGAGGAAACACATGTTCTTAACCGCGAGGCCCACTTAAGCCATACAATCATCATTACATTGTGTATTTATGTAAAGTAGCAAATGGAATCTTGCAAAAGCTTAAGGCTTTGTTAGCATAGGGCTCAAAGGCATTACAATAATATGCTTATTAATAACTCAACTAGTTACTCATGGGATTTGAACTTAACTGAGGATGACAACAATCATTCCTCCCAACCACCTAAGCTAGACCTAATTGACTAAATTTTTGTTGTTGTTAATACACATAGTATTATAATTTCCCATATCCCTTGTTAGCTTAATATTTTTTAAATAGTTATAATATCATTTTAATATTATTTATTTTGTATTTCAAGTGGAAAAAAAAGTAACTTGATATTCAATTTCAATCAAAGTTACATCGATGCAAAACTGTAGACCAACCTTTATTCAAAATGCATACATAATACATAGATCCACTCTCAAAAGTTGTCCTTCATACTAGACAAATTAGACCATCTTATAAGGACTGACAATGACTTCAACAAAACAATAACCACCCATACAACTTTGAGTTCACACTCTTTTGACCATATAACAAAACTAATTGTTTCAAATATTAATTCCATGCCACATAAACTACTACAAGAAAAAAGACCAAACTAAACTAAAAAAATGAAATCACTCATTTTTATCAAATATTATTTCATATAACTAATTTCATTTGTTAAGAATAATTTCATCCAAGAATTCTTTGTTCAAGAAGTATTAATATTATTTATGATAACAAATTAATAATTTCATTCGACTATTCTTTGTTCTTGAAGAAAGTTGAGTTATAATGGTAGAGCTCGGTGCAGCAGAAAGAGGAAAATAATTTATTTATTTCCTTTTACAATCCAAAATATATAAATAGGAGAAATTTTGTTGTCTGTATTATGGTATAGAGGGTTATGATGAGACAAAACTAGAAAGGGTATATATTTTTTGAAAAATATAGTTTTAAGATTACAGTATATACTTGTCAGTCATAACCTAAAACTCTTGCAATAGCCCCTCTCATTTTTTTTTCAAAAACGACTGTGTATTTGTGACCACCATTCTTTTTTGGATTTTTTTGTGCTCACTGCTCCCATGACTCCCTATTTCATGCTGAAGTCTCGTCGGACTTTTCCGCGAAGTAGTCGCTCCAGATAGCTAAAACCAGAAGCTGTATCAGAAGGCATAAAATTTTCACTTTCAATTTTTTCTTGAAGCACAGATGAAGGACGTGTAATACATGATGGCGAACGCTCTTCGACTGAGCATAAACGAGAAGAAGTTCATAGACGAAGCGTTGCGTTTGGAACAGAGAATCGATGGACGACGCCCGTTCGACTCCCGCCGACTGTTTATCAAATTTGCCAGGTTTGTTTGCTCGCATTTCTGTCCTTTTTTTCTCTCTAGCAGTTAGGGTTTTTTCTGGCCGAGAGTAACAGTAGGCTTATAACACATTAGGTCCGTCGTGTTTCAGAATAGTTTTTAATTCCACACTAATGTTTTTCTAACTGTCTGCCCTCAGCCTTAACTGTTGGAACTTGTGCCTGGGGATTTTCTTGGTATTTTGAAAACTAGCTTATCATCAGCATTTTTTTTTCTCAAATTCTGGAATTTAAAAAAAAAAGTTGACGGGTTTCGGAACACATTATTCCTACGTTATGTCCAGTTTCAGGGATAGCTTGAAGGGTTACCCCAAATTTCCAGGGGAGGGCTGGATGGAATTACAAAAGTTTTTGCAAAGACATTCTATAACACAGGATTATTATACAATGGATAAAAGTTGTTTGCATAGATTGTAAAACTAAGAAAACGTAAATATTACTAATGCAGGGTGCAAAATGTAGAAATTTCCGATCTAAGGCAATAAATAAATCTGAAATCTCCCCTCTCATGAGAGCTTTCAGCCTCAGGGCTGATCTGAAACATTTAAATTGCGGCAGAAGATCATATCGCCTTGTTTTGTCAACAACAATGAATGTAAGAATGAAGAATCATAAGGAGGCATTACAAGCCAAAACACAGACATTACTTTTGTATGCTTTGAGGACAAAGCAGTTTTGAAGGAGAAGACAATATAACATAATAATAGTAACAGTAAGCAATAATGATAACAATATAATTTATAATTACTTATTAATGATTAATGAAAGTACACATCTTATCTAAGAGACATGACCTATTGAAAGGACTTGACTTACCATGGTGACTGATCAATCCTATAAGTACATCATCACATGGTCATTGTAAATCATCTCATCATCTTTTATTTTTATAAAATCATTATATACTTGTCCATTTATGGATTATTTGTCCTATTTACATTGGATGCTCTTTAGTGTCGAACTTTGTTCGTCACAATCTCACTCATATGTTTGCATTATTTTTACTTGATATTTTGGATCCATCCCCTTCATACATCTCTCTTCCATATAGACTTTCTGCCCTTAGAGTTTGGTCTTTATGCATTAGCTTAGTCAATACTTTACTTTTTGAATCTTGCTTTTAATAGGATCTACCTTTGCACCCACACTTAATATCGACGTTAGTGTACCTACTACCTAGCAGTCCCTTTGACCCACTTTAGTGGTCATTTGTTGAACATTGATAAAATCATCTTATCTTATCTCATCCGTGGTTATCATAACCGAACTAGTGATCAAGTCGACCTACCCTAGGAACCATAATTAGACAAAAACTGAAAAATATTTGGATCACAAATCTGGTTGACCAAATTATACATAAAATATTCAAATTCTAAAAATAAAATATATATTCATGTGCATCCATGAGAATTAAACCATTATACACAAATATGCAAAGTTTCTCATATATATAGCAAGTAAGAGTGCATACAACTGAAATAACATAGAGTGCGATCCATATTTAAACCGAAGTACATCAATATAGGCTATAAATGGCTTCTACAGTCAAAATATAAGCATATAATTATTGTCTAAACTCTAGATCTACAATAAAATCATATAACATAATCATCTAAATCCCCATGCTTAGAGTCAGAGTCATCATTTGTTTCCCCAACAAGAGTAGACTGAAAATAGGGATCCCGAGTTTGGCTTGATTCCCTTGGGCTTGAAGGCACCTATTCAACCCCAACGTTCACATCCTCTAGCCATGGTGGGTCCAAGTCCACCCAAAGTTGATCTTCATTATCAAATGCTGTTGGTTGACTCTCCACAACCCAATTTTGATGATGGATCAATATCATCCAAGACTATGGTGCTTGATTCATGGGGTCTTGTTCATCAACTAGTTGCACCTCAATCACCCAACTCAACAACCCAAGAAACTTAGCTCAAAATCCAAATCACTCGAGTGAATAATGTGAGACAAATAGATGGTGGGGACTTCTGTATATATCTCTAGTAGGGGCCTAGGGTTAGTCCCCCCTTCCTAGCCCCGCTACTTTATCTTTTAATTATTTTTTAGAAAAAAAGAAAAATAACCGAAATAGCGTCCTCTATACACAGTTGTACAGAACGAACCGGTTTTGAGCAGGACGACCTGTTTTGTATGGAGCTGTCTTTTTCGGTTTGAGACATCAGTTCCGACTAGAAACTCGTGGGAACTGGTCGGATAGGCCAGTTTTGCTGGAACCAGTGCGGTTTCGATAACACTGAGATTCTTATCTCTTTGCTGTATTTGTGGAAATGTTTCATTCTTAGATACTTCAATGGGATGTTATCCTTTTGAAATCTCAGGATCCCAAGAATTTGCATTGGAGGCTCAACGAAGCACTTAAGAAAAAGGTTTGTGATTTCTTCTTACCAATTGGTGGGCATTTCGTGTAGGTTTGACCATCTTAGCATAAGCCAATTTGTGTAATGCTTCAACCATCTCAACATTGGTTGGCTTGCAATTCTTTTTGGCTAACATTAACATGGGTTGGTTGCTCTCTCCATGTCTATCTTAGAATTTCCAGTGACAACTTTAATCACAGTGAGGCTGCAAGTTTGCCAACTTGATTGTATTAGTATGGGTTAGCTCAATTCTCATGTTGGTCCTGCCCACATAAAATCCTATTTGCATTGGCCCATACACTACACATAGTGGCTATTGTCCTTGAGTTGGCTCCAAAGTTGCCAATGATGACCTGCAACATAGTAGTTTTGTGATACATATCAACACAACTATGCCAACTGAAAATTTTTGGAACCCCATCCCGGTTTCAAGTGTTGGCTCACAGGGGTCTAGAGCCTTCTTGCGTCAGTGGGGATCCAGTTAGATCGTCTTCCCCCGTTCCAGTACTCTTTAAATGCCCTGGGTCACCTTATACCTATCCGACAAGAGTTGAATAAGATCATCAGAGAGGATATTTACAAGCAGTTCATCCAGGTCACTTGAATCAATCCTCCGGGAGGATTGCGCCCAAAGATGGCCTTTTATGATGAACATTTCTTGGAGATCAGAGACATGCTCATTTTTCGGCCCTAGCATACGTTTCGTCACTGGATGCATGCCCTTCAGATCACTCTCAGACTAAGTCACCTGACACGGG